>CM070749.1:14678371-15044336 GCA_036346245.1 Bonia amplexicaulis | reverse complement strand
GATATTTTTATTTTTCATTCTTTTACCTGTTTTGCAGAAAAGATTTACAAATGCACGCATTATGGCTTACATATTGCAATGTGGACAACAGGGCTCGCAGATTTCCTTCCTTTCCATTTGACCACCTCTTGACCTCAGGATCTAGGAACTCAGCCATCCTCTGAAACATGAAAATAAATGCCAGATACAATGAAGAAAATGTAGATACAGTGAAAAGAAGGTTCTGTTTGTGTTTACACGTCTTACATGTTTCTCTGCTTGCTCTCTTTGAGCCAGCAGGTCACGCATACTCTTCTCAGCAAGTGCTTTTGTCTGAAAATTGGTAAGGTGCATCATCATGAAAACTACTATGAAATACATAGAACTACAACTACTATGAAATAGATAAAACTACAAAGTAAAATGAGAAAAAAAAACCAGGTATACCACGCTCAGCTGTGCGTTGATGCCTCTCTAATCTTGCTTTATGCCTTAAAGCCGACTCAACCTCAAGCACTGCTGTCAACAAATACCAAAGAGCAGAAAATGAGAAGGGCAGCTGTTGTCGATTCACCAATTCGTACATGCAAAACAACCTTTTATTTTGAGAAAATGCATGCAAAACTACTTAAATCATTCCGTAAAAGAATGCGACACTAGAATTTCCATGCATTTTTCTCAGGAAAAACAACCTTACATGCGTCACAATAAAATATTTGTGGAAATAATAAGTACCTTTGCTACTGGAATCTGGGTTTCTTGCAAAGCTACTAGAAGTTGCCCTTTGAAACTGAGTGTCCTGTCGAATATCCTGCATCCAGAACCAGGATTTGAATCTAGTCAGCACTTTCTTTCAAAAAAATAATTAGGTAGTAGTATTTGAAGTTCTTAAACTGTATCACATAATATACCATACCGCAAACATCACCTACCAGATTGGTGGACTTAAAACTCTCCTTGAAAGAGGATCTATATCGTTCCTTCCGCTCCTTTATATCTGCAGCAGCCTTCTCAGCCTTTGCCTTTTCAATTGCCCTCTCCCGAGCCTCTGCAGTTGCTCGCTCAACTGCTGCCCGTTCTGCTTTTATCCTAGCTTCTCTAGCAGCCCTCTCAGCGGTTGCATCAGCACTTGCCCTCTCTTCTTTTCTCGGGCCTCTGCAGAAGCTCGTTGCCGTGCTGCAGTAAGCCTTTCTAACGCCATTTTTTCTGCCCTTTCACGAGCCTCAGCAAATGCCCTCTCATGCGCTTCTCTTGTAGCTCTTTCAACAGCAAGTCTATCCTTTTCCCGTTCCCTCACCCTCTCCTGCTCTTCTAATTTTTTTCTTTCCCTCTCTTCAGCATTTTCTCTTTCTTTCTCGAATCTCTTCTTCCTTTCTTTCACTTCTTCCAGTCTTTGAGAAGCTTCTTTGTCCTTCTCTCTGTCCCTTTCTGTTTTTGTTATATTCCCCTCTCTTTGGTCCTCTGAACCCCAGGTGCCTCTTTTCTTGATACCTCAGAAGAAACTGGGATGGGACCTTCTGCATATCTAGGTAGACTGCCACTCTTCTCCAAATGAGATTGTTGATGCTTTAGCTCTGCCTTTGATATCCTTTCTCTAGAGTCTTTTCCTACCGTTTTGTTTACCCTGTTTTTCTCTTCTTCAAATGTCGTAGATCTTTCTGTTGGTAATTTCTTTCTGCTTCTTTGCAAACCTCTTCGGTCTTCTCAACACCAGGAACACTTTTGTTAGTTGTCTGAGAAGCAGCAGATCCAGCATTTTGCAGCAAGTGTTGCATGCCAGTGCACATTTCTGAACAGGAAGCTGGCTCATCTTTGCTTATTCTGGTGGGACAATCGTTAGCAGCTTTGATGGTAACTTCATCTCCAGAACGTATTACACTGCCCATTTCATCATCGGTTATATTACCCTGTGCATCTACATCACTTTGTACTTTGTTGGTATCGGTTTCAGATGCCGTTTGGTCCTCCTGGTCACCATGAGCTGATCCTTCTTTAGTACCTGTCTTCTCAATATTTTCTGAAGGGGTTTCTTCTGCTTCTTTGCCTTTACAATCAGAGACAAGCCCATCAGTCCCTTCTTCTGTTCTACTTTCCACTTCACTAGGCCCTAATGAACCTTGAATTTCTTGAGCTAGGTCTCTTTTAATCAATTTGCTGGCCACCTCAAATACGTTCTGCATGTTTGATTCTTCATGGTCTGCCAAATTATTGTTTCGCGAAGTAATATCACTCTCCTCTTCAGGACACACAGCATCCTGATCCGGAACTGTCTCTTCAGAATGTGCACATGGACCAACTTCCTCTTCAGTTCCAACTTTCTCTACTTCAGATATTAGTGCTTTGGAGGGTACTTCAATTATCTTATCGTTTTCATTATGCATGAATGATTCATCGATAAAACTGAACTTTTCCCTTCCATAAGTTTTGGCTTCTGACTCAGCTCTTGGGAAAGCTTGCCTTGCATAAGATCCTTTAAGTTCCGACTCAGCTGTACTCAGTCCCCTTGGGAAAGCTTGATTTACATCAGATCCTTCAAGTTCTTCTAAAATCAATGACTTAATTTGACTTGACTGGGAATTATCAACATTAGCAACATCTGGAGGTTCTTGTAATTCTTTACTACTCCCTGAAGTGCATTGCATCTCATCATAACATGTTGCCTCAAGTCCCACTTTCCTGTTTTTGGGCTCCTGTGATGTTCCTGCTACTGGACTTAGCCTCATACTGCTGTTACCAAGATCTATAAGATCATTGGCATGGTTTCCAGATGAGCAAACCTCCGAGAATGAACTACACATATCCTTGATGAAGTCCGGTTTTGAAGAGATCTCATTCATATAAAGAAGTTCAACACTCCCAATATCATCATGGCTTTCTTTAGAATTTCCCAGAGTCATAGGTCCCTCAAAATGAGAGTGGTGAAATTCTTTGTGTGCCACATTTTCTGTAGAAGCTTCCTGAATTAGCGACACCCCACCTTCCTCCATTGAAGCTGTATTCTCTTCTCTCAGATTTACATGTTTCACTCCCACATCCCTGCTGTCATTAACCTCCCACAGTTTTTCATACCTTTCCAAGTCAGAGTCTGCTGCGGAAACTTCAGTTCTGCCTTTTTGATCCTTGCTTTGCTTGGTGACATGATTTGTTCTGAAACAGTTAACTTCTTTTCCTGTGGCTGTATCAGTTTTGCATTTCTGATCATCTCCAGTCAGCTCGTAAAATTCATCACCTGATCTCCAGTTGCTTAATTTCTTACTGGAAGTTTGACAGGGCTCAGTGCAGCATTGCATCATTTGCTGAGGATTACCCAATGGCAGTACCCTTTTTCCACTGTCATCACAATGATCTAATCTGGCTGCACTAACTTTTTGGTGCTTGTCCAACAAAGAATCCTCAGAGTTCTTTTCTTCTTTTGATGGCTTTTCTACTGACAGCTTTTCTTCGAACGTATCTACCTCTACAGGAGCCTTGATTTCTGTAGATCTTGTGCTTCTATGATGACTTGGCTTCTTCCGAAGTTTAAAACTGTCACCTTTTCTCTCCAATAGTTCTTTTGCGGCTCTTAACCTTGCCTCAGCGTATTCCATTGCCTCCTTCATAGCGTCTGCAGCAGAATTGGGATTGGCCTCAGTATCAGCTCTCCTTTCAGCCTGAGGCATGTTAGTACTTAAAGTGGTACGAACAGAAGAAGTTGGAGTGCATCTGTGATTTACAAGATGGACATCTCCTTTTGCTGCACTATCTCTCTTGTGAAGTTTAGGTTGCTGCCTCAAAGGTGGTGGTAGTACTTCTGGCTGTGTTTGCACATTAACATCAGATACCCTCAGAAATGGATAATCAGTAGGCGTTCCATTACTGGGTGTTGAATGACTATCAGAGTTCTGATTATTTTCATTTGCAGAAACATTTTCAGAAAGAGGTGGACTTGCTGGAATATGCTGCTTCTGATCAACAATGAAGTCACTCTCAGGACTTCTCACATTGGCACTAGCAGAGATTGGGGGGGACTTCTTCCCATTGTCTCCATTAGCCATTGTACCATTATCCACCCTTGAAACATGATTAGTTGCTGGGACATGAGAAAAATTGCAAGAACCAACCACATAATCCATCAAAGAGTCAATTGTGCAAGTAGTCATCTCAACTCGATCATCAGG
This sequence comes from Bonia amplexicaulis, assembly GCA_036346245.1. Lineage (NCBI taxonomy): Eukaryota > Viridiplantae > Streptophyta > Magnoliopsida > Poales > Poaceae > Bonia > Bonia amplexicaulis. The sequence goes on along the minus strand of CM070749.1, from coordinate 15,040,200 downwards.
TCTCCCCTGGGTAGTCTTGTTATATGACATGACGAACTGCTGACTGTCCGGAGGGAAGGAGATCGAAGAAGACTGATGCTCTTTGAAGTGTTGAGGAAGAATAGATGGCCCAGCATCCAGTTGGCTGGATTCGTTTTTGATCGATGATCTGTCAAATATGAAGACGGTGATGGTTAATTACATGATGAATATGAATTATGCACTCACATAATTATCAAAGCAAGTTCCAGAGGAACACAATCATGTCATACCAAAAATGCTAAGTCATAACAAAAGAGAATGCTAAAGAAGTGGAACACGGCATCCTAGTCAAGGGATTACAAGTGCATGTAATGAATGTATGGGAATAAGTGGACTTTCTGCTGCATATTCCTTTTATGGCATGCTATGAAAGAAAGAAAGAAACTATATAAAAAATAAATAACGGAAACTTTTAACACAAGTAGAATAAAACAATTGGTTTCTAGATCAAGAAACTATCTATTTTCATATAAATTTGGCACCACTTGGCAGTCTTTGGAAAAATGCTTGAACATTTCTAAATATCTGACTATGTGAGAAGCCTGCCATCAATGGACAATCGATACACGAGAGATTCAGAAGGTGTCCATAACATTGTAAAATATATGCTTGCTTGAAGAGGGTAATGTAGAGTGCTTTTATTATGTGGATTCATATAAACATATATTATGTGTATGCTAATTTTGATAAAAGATGTGCATCACAAGAATATAACCCGTACATATTAACACGATTGGTCTAATTTATTTCCAAATCTTGCAGATTCAATATACAGATGGTATGATCCTTCTTTGAATTTCTGTTGGAATCACAAGAAAATGCATATTATGTTCCTCGAGATGCACCTCACAAGCAAATGCATGCATAGGTTGATTGTATTTGTAGCCAGTAAGTATCACGAACACAACAACTATAGCATACCAATGTCACTCACTAGCTTCATCAGCATCCTATCAAGATTAATGATACGGCACATAGTCCACCGACTTCAATATGCAGAGCTCCAGTTGTAGTAAATTTGTTCCATATTACGACAACATATTCGTCTTATGCAATAATTGCACATGCGACAAGATACCTATATGTCATAAGCTACTCTAGTCTTACACCATAGTGCCACCTCAGTTAGCTAAGGACACAGCTTCCCTGGTCCTCTCCAATGTGATCACCCCCAATGTTTCCTATCATGTGACACATTTCTGCTGGTTGAGATTTTAGAGGTGGCCCCACCACACGTTCTTCCCACAAAACCAAAGAAGGCCTTTATGTTCAGTCCTCTGCCTCCCAAATAATGCTTCTCTTCATCCCATCTGTTGACATTGATGAGATCTAAAAAAGGGTGAAGGATAGGGAAAGACACTCTCCTTGCCAGATTCAGGGGGAGATCAGCCCAATTCCCATCTCCTATCTCACCCGGTGGTCATTCTGCTTGCTACTCCCACCAGCAGTGTCCGTTGTTAATGTAGCAGTGAAGCTTGTAATGCTAATGCCCCTGGCCTCACCAACTTCTTGCATCTAGCTTGTTGATCAGCAAGATCGCAGCACACTCATCATTAACACTTCTTGCAGTGTGAAACATCAGCCACCCATACCCACCTGCGGTGTTTGCCACCGCATCTGGCAACCGACCTGGCCAATTTGTTCCGCTACCACATCCACTTCAGCTATATTGCTGAGCTTAAGTGGTTCCTATTTTGGCATGGCAGCGGCTCCTTCCAGGGGAAGCAGCAGGGACTCCTGGCTCCTAGCTGCAGACAATCATTGGCAGCTCTTTTGCAAAATAACGAGAGAGGACAGCCCTTTTTTGGCGCTAGAAGGTATGGTGGGACCACTGCTTCCCACACTAAGTCATAAAATTCAAGAAAAAAATAGAGAAATTTTCAAAAACAAAGAAAAAAAGGTGAATAAATAATAAATTTAGTAGAAAAGTACTTTATCGGATTCGAACCGATGACTTACGTCTTACCATGGCATTACTCTACCAACAAATTTAAAAGCCCTTTATCGGATTTGAACCGATGACTTATGCCATGGTGAGCGGAACAGGGCAACTGCAAACATGAGCTGAAACCACAAATCAAGAAATGCTAATTACTGGTAGACCAACTGACCAACCATAGAAGCACATCCAACATAGCATATGGATATACACATATCCAACATTCCTCATCTGCCGATACCTTGCAGGCTTGCACCATCTTGAGCCTACGTGGTTGTGAAATTCCGTGACTAAGTGGTTGGCTATCACCGATCTGAAGCATGCAATTGCACTAAGAAGCAACTCCGGTTATCTATACAAGTTTGCTCCTTCAGAACCCTTCCAAGTTCCAACCCTATCAATGTCATCCTCGGCAACCACACAACATTCTCTTTCAACTCATCAAACTCTTCTTCACAATCCAGCCTTTTTATACATGTAAACAAATAATGCTAGTAAATTTCCCAGACCATATGAGAATCGCCACTGGGAGATTATTACCTAATATCAGCACTAACACAGATGTCTTAATTCCAACGTAATGTATGTACATGAAAGCATCAAAAGCTTGTGAACAGCAAATTCTTAGCAAAGAGATCCTGAATACCCTAGAAGCACAAAAGGCAAATGCACCGATCTCTAATGCCACCATTTCTAAATAAAGCTGGGTGAATCTTTTGGTCTAATGCCACCATGTCACGCCAACCCTGAAACCACGTAGAAAAGGCGCTACTTTCTCCACAAAGAAGCCAATCAAGAATTCCAGAATAATTGGAGAAATCCTTAATGCTCCATAGGTAGCTTCTCCAACCCCTAAAGCTCGGAATGATGAAGAAAGTTAACAGTATTACCTAAAAAAGGAGCCACCTTTATGAGTAGATAGGATGCAAGGCAAAAAAAAAAAAAAGCTTCAGATATCCTCCCACTATCAGACTAAACCATGTCACAGTTACATTTCCAAATAGAGAAAGGGAATAGGAAATCCCACTAATCTCTATCTTTCAAATCCTATGTCCAAAACGAAAACCTTTCGACAGCTCACCCAAATGTGAAAGGGAGATTGGATCATATACCCTCCCTTTAGTTGGGAAATTGAGGATTTACCCTCCACATCTCAATGACATGTAGGGTCATCATAAGTCACTGACTCGTGGGCCAGGAGGGTAAATCCTCAACTTACATCTAAATGGAGGGTATATGATCAATTTTTTCAATGTGAAATGGACCGGCTTCACGCATCGCAAAAACACCCAGGGAAAACAACTGAGGGTTAGCAAGCAAGGGAATGGAAAAGACACAAACCTCGAGCTCCCGCTCGACGAGGCGATCTCCTCCGCCCACCTCTCGCCCTCAGCCACCGCGTCACCGAACAGCTCCTCGTACGGCACCGCGAAGTCCCCGAAGTCGAACCGCCCAAAGATCTCCCCGTAGTGCCCCACGCCGCAGCCGAAGAAGCCGTCGTCGCCCCCGACGGAGGCCACCGGCGGCAGGTCGAGGAACGGGATGGAGCACGTCGTGGCCACGCCGCCGAACACCTCCGCGTAGTCCACGGGCGCCCCTCCGAACGGCGCTGCGAAGCGAGGCGGCCCGCCGAACACGTCCCCGTACGCCGCCCGCGCGGCCGCCGCTCCCCCGCTACCACCCCCAGCCGCCGCCTTCCGGTGGTGCCTCCGCTCCCACCGCGGCGCGTCCATGGCCGCCGCCGCAGCCGCCACGCGGTAGGGATTCACTGTCACCACCCTCTCACGCTCTCCCCTCACGGTCCGGAGAGGAGCGTACTAGGGGTTTGGGTTTGGGTTTGGGGAGGGGAGGCGACGAGACGGGGTGCGGAGGTGGGGGAGGGAGTGGGAGGCAGCGAACAGGCAGGCACAGGCTTTGCTCGATAGCTTTTTGCGGTGTTTCGGGTGGTGGTTTTTGGTACTAAAACACGGCGGTGGGGCCGCGGAATTAGTGGCGCGTGGGCCGTGCGCGGGGGCGGGGGTAAAAGCAACCGCCGCGGGGAGACGAAAGCAAAGGACGAATGGGGAGCGAGATGGGATGTCGGCGCTGCCTGCCAGCTTGCCGGCGGCTGTTGCGTCCCCCTGCCGCTTGTCCTCTTCCTTCCACCACGGTTTCTTTCACCGAGTTTTTTTGGACAAAAATAACATTGTCGATCACTAAAATTTCAATTTTAACTTCCAAATAACAGAATTTTTATTTTTAGCCCTATCCCCACATACGATTTATATGGTGTCGACAAGTGACAATTGTGCGGTCCCCGACCGCACGACCACTGTTCATGTACTAATCATGTGGTCGGGGACCGCACGACCACTGTTCATGTACTAATCGTACGGTCGGGATAGCTCGACCACTGTTCATGCACAATATTTTTGGATTAGTTGTTGCGTGTGTTTGTGTGTTTGTAATGGGGTTTAAATTTTGTATTTTTGTGTGGAGAAGAGTTTATTTAGTTGTGCAAATTATTTGTATGTATAAATATTACGCATATTCATGTGTAATTTATTTTGTTTGGAGTCAGCAGAAATTTTGTAATATAGTAGAGGAGATCCAAAATATTATGAAATTTATTTTGAAACTCCTTACGCAGTGTAGATGATATATATAGGAAATGTTTTTTTAAATTGTTATTTTTTAAAAATAGAATAGCAGACAATATAGATGGGTTCTCAATGGTCCGATCGCCGTGCGATGATATAGTACGGTTAATACAAAATTAATAGCATAGGCAGAGAACGGAAAACTGCACTATTATTTCTATGCTAAGTCGGGTTTGGACTTAGGCCCCATTTGAAATGTGAGATTTTTTATATATTCCTACAGAGAATGAGCTGATTTCTTTGAAAATCATGCATTTGAAACAATCTTTTATATCGCGGAACCAGGGAGTAATAGCTATGGATTCCGTTGGAAATGATGCATGTTTATTAGCGGTTCGGAGAGGCGTCCTATCGGTCAACTATAGTCGTTGCGCAGCATTATTAAGCATAATCGTTCCTGATTTCTTTCACATCGCAGTCTTCCCATTCGTTACGCCTAAGACTGCTGGGACCAACCAAATCAGAGCTGCATGCTTCGACACGTTGCCGGTGCGGCGTCGTTACCACTTGTCAGAGAGAGAGAGAGAGACAATACAGATACGGTTGCAAATACCATCAGTCGACCATGTACTAGCACTACATGATGCTCGCATGGCATGCTGCTCTCCATATACTTTTTTCCTCCGCCGCCGCGCACTTCGACTACAACGGACGGACGGCCGGCACCGGTGCTCCGGTCGATCGATCGAGCACAGATCAAATGGTGAAACCGGTCCAGATCACAAGCGCCGTTGTGTAAAATCTCGTGAGAATGATGGCTCAGATAGAGGGAACAAGGGAACATGGAGGTTTCGGTTTGGTGAGGAGGATCGGTCACCAGGTCATGGAACTTGAATGAGATAGCAACCGCTCATGAGATGCCCAGCGATTCTCCTGCAGCGCGATACGAATCAAGACGATCGCTCACACTCGCCGATCCACCTTTTGCACTTCACGTGCTGAGAACAACCGGCCGGCATGTCGTCTCCTCCTCGGCCGGCCGGCCGGAGATAATCAGCTGTCGATGTCAAATCTATTTTCATGGCCAACATATATCCGAACCGATCTGTTGGTAACCAACAAAAAAAGGCAGCTGCATTGATGCTGCTGTCCTGGGACGTAGTACTGGGAACCGAACCGATTTTGCAGGTACTGTTGCGGTTTGGATCGTTTCACGCTGCAAAGTATGATCAGATCTCAGAAGGCCAAAGTAATCCGTACCTGCATCGTGACGTACGTGCTGTTTCCATGGACGTACCCCTGTCCGTTCAGCGTCGCGAAACCGGACGTCGTCAATGGAAGCCAAACACGGCCAGTGGGCGATCTCATTGGGTGTTCCCTCGGCACAAATCATTGCCCTAGCCCTTCCCTTTCTTTCCGGTGTCCCTTCCCCATCATTCCTGTTCCTCCAGGTCCAGGATAACAAAAACTAACCAATTCCCAAGGCAAAAAAAAAAGGCATGGGCAGATCAAGGCCTATGATAACCCATGATTCCGATCAGAACGTGAGATTTTTATCAATACAAAGCCTAATTAAGTTCGGGACATAACCTTCCTTCTAACCTGAGTAGTAATGGTATCTAGCCATCCACAACCCAGGGCATGACGAAATCTTGGATATGCCACTGACAAAAAGGATGTCTTGCTGTGCTAGCTACTACCATGTCTATATGTTTGTTAAACAGTTGGTGCCCATCTGATCCAAACCCTTTCTAATGGCTCCAAACAATCACTATGGTCTGTTCTTTTGGTCTCCGACTTATAACTATAATTTATAACTTTTGGTTCTAGCGTGAGTACTCTTGTGAACGAACCAAAAGCCGATAAGTCAATAAACTGCTTCTAAAAAAACTATCCCGATAATTCGCTTTGAGATGACGGTGAAAAAATCATCTCATTTGTTTATTTGAGAAAAACTATAAACTATAAATCATAAACTATAAGCTAAAAAGAACAGAATCACCGTGTCTCCATGACGTTAACACCTCTGTTATGTTAGCATCTCATATGTGTGCCATTGTGTGTGGTGTGGTTGCCAATTTGGGTCATCTAGGATTAGAATAGATCTATTCTGTATACCATGAGCTCCAAGCCAATAATGTTATGTAGTACTGTGGTTGGTTGGGTCAGGATTTCACCAGCATTTTGGCTTCAGTTGGGGTTGGTCACCTAATTATTTTGAGCTTCTTTTGGGTTAGTTTGGACGACGTGCCTAATTATTCGCATGATGGGTCTATTGGACCAACCATCTTCTCTCCAGGTAATCTTCCTTGGCTCTTGGCATGTCTATGGTTGTGGGGTTACAAAGCACTGTCCCTACAATGACGTGGGCATCACTGTCTCCAGTTTTGTCCGCATATATATGTGAATGAAATCGCGCATATCTGTGCTCCTACATGACAGTTTAGGTCCGTCCATCAAACAACCGACCAAAAAATGACATGACAAAGACATAGAATTTACTGCTCTATATACTGCTCTATGCTTTGCATAAACAGGTTCGAGGTTTGCACACGTAAAATTTGATAAATTCTCACCTGGGCAAAGTTGCATCTCCCCCTCCCTTTTTCCCTGCCAGATCAATACAACCGATAAAGCAGTGTATATGCAAGAAATTAACTACTACAAAATAAATTATACTAGATACCTCATCATAGACGATCAACTAAAATCATCAGTATTAAGTACAATCACAGACGGTTTTAATATAAACCGTCTGTGAAAAGAAATATCACAAACGATTCATGGTGAAAACCATCTGTGAAGTATCATAGACGGCTCGTAAAGTATTACAGACGATTTTTTATTTAAACTGTTTGTGATACTTCACAGACGGTTTGTATTAAAACCGTCTGTGATAATGAAGTTATCATAGATGGTTTGTATTAAAAATCATCTGTGATATTTTCTCGCCACGCAATCCTCCAAAATTTCATAATTTCCTGCCTGAATCCGAGTAGGATTCCGTTTCGAGACATCTGTGCATGGTAAGGGTAGGAAGGGGTTCGGTAAGGGCGACTGAATATTCACTTGAAGCAAGATGAAATAGAAGAAGGCAATAGCAGATTTGCACTATTCCAAGTCGCCGGTATCGGCAGGGGGCTTCTGCTTGTTGCATCCTAAAAGTGTGGCATTCTATTGATTTTGGCACAGAAGCTGAAAATGGTGTTTGTTGCATTTTTATTTCTACTACTTGAAATTTTTTCCGCTCCATTTGTTTTAGATTGTAGTTTAATAAAGGATGTGTAAGTATGGCTTACATTAGCATGAAGTTTCTTGTAGTGTTCAACATCTTTCTGAATTTGTAACCGTGAAACTTATATTTGTAGAATTGTAAGTGTCCTCTTGTATTATGCTGTAATGGTGGATTCTAATCTTAATGAAAATAGAATGTGTATTTGTGTTTACTGCTGTATTTACTTATTTTCAAAAGGGCATACTAACATTTCTTGAGGCTAGCTAAAAACAGAAAAAAAATTAGGTATATAATGAACTATCACAATTCACAGATGGGTTTGTGGTATAAATCGTCTATCAAGGACTATCACAGATGCCTTGAACCAAAAACCACATGTGATACTCGCACATCACAGATGGTTTTATGTACCAATCGTCTGTGATGAGAAAATATCACAAACGATTCTATATATCAACAGTCTGTGATATCGCCCATCACAGACGGATGATAGTTAGAACCATCTGTGATGTGTGAGTATCACAAATGGTTTTTGGTTCGAGCCGTCTGTCATAGTGTTCTTCACAGACGGTTCTAACTATGTTGTATTTATCACAGACGGCTCATAAACTATCTGCGATAACCTTCGATTATCGCTGACACATAAATTCAGACAGTTCAAAAAAATCGTTTGTGATGATAGTTTCGAACCGTCTATAATGACTTTTTTATATAGTAGTGAAAAATGGTACTAGAAATCTTATCCCCGGGTTGATCTACTGTCAATTCTTGTATAATTAAACACGCCGCCCAAGCCTGTCCTACCTACACTAATTTGATCGAAAGTTTAAGATTCCTGACGCGCATTAAACCCTTGATAAATTTCATTGCTTTAAAGGAATCTATGCCTTATATATAAAGAATTCGGAAAGAGAGGGCAAATAAGAGATAAAGGGATCTCATCTGATCACGAATCTGGATTAGATGGACGCATACATCATCCCTCCTTTAATTTGCTCTTTGGAATGCACCAAGCTTTGTTGCGATTCTGAAGTTTAAAATGTTGGATACGAATGTAATCGGGTTCGACTACTAAGGCCGACCCAACATGGGAGTACCACCGGCCTTATATTTTGCTGTACGCACGTTTTGGAAAGCCATACTACAGAGAACCAATCTATTATTTTTAGAGAGTTATACACTTTTTCTTTCTAGGGTTTGACACATGATTACAACTTAGAGGGGAATTAGATGTTTTCAACATGTTGTTCTTGTGTTTCCTTATGATTTGCAAGAGTGATGACACGTCTACTTGTGTGGTCGGGTAGATCGGATCGCGAGCGTGTAGTTAAGTGAATCTTTTGTCGCAGGTTGATGTTCTAACAGTGGTTGGCGCCATCGATTCGTCAGGTTGCACGGATCCAAATTATCGTCATTGATTCTACGTCGTGAAGATCGGGCACCTTGTATCAGGAAGGCCGACACGGTTCAGCTGCTCTAGTACAGTTCTCCAGCGAGGAGGAAGAAGAGTGGAGAAGAAATTCAGTCATCCTTAGGCCTGAACATCTCTAGATCCTTATAAAGATGCACAACAAATTACTCACTAGCAACTAACGGCATAAACTCATTTTAAACCAATTAACTCGATAGTAACTGACATTTAAATCGCATTTAATCAGAATAAACGAAAGGGATAATGCATGATTCAACAAAATAAAGACATGCAACAATTACTCACTAGTAACTGATAGCACTAACTCATTTTAAATGATTAACTCACTAGTAATTGATGTTTAAATCTCATTTAAACAGAATAAATGAGAGAGATAATGCATTATTCAACAAAAAAAACGTGCATTTAATGTGCCAGGAGAGGCGTTAGGGCACAGTGCGATTGACAAGTCACAAATCACACGATTTTTCATGCAAAAATACGTGCATATGCGTGCACGCATATGTATTTAGCCAAAGTACTCATGCCATATGCCACATATTTGAAGGAGTGGTAATAACTCCACCTATAAGTTGCCTTTCCTCCCCTTGGTTAGGCAATATGATAATAAACCATATATGTTTTGGAATTTCTAAAAGAAATGGGCCTCAATTTATTGGCCAATTTTCAACATAAAATGATGTTGTGTACTATTTCCGTCTCTTTGTTCCACTTCCTTTGCAGGTATTGATCCACTATGTTCTTTATAAATGCTATGTCCTTTATAAAGGTTACAGTTTCACGGTGTGGTTAACGGAAATATAAAGTCATGCACTAGATAACACCAGGGCATGAAGTCGAGGTACTGAAGAATACCGCACAAGACAAAACCTAAGCAACTATAGTGCGCACGGGAGAGCACCACCATAAGGTCATGGCCAAACAAGGACCAAAACCGGCAAATACCACCACCAAAGATCTCTTACACTCGAACAAAGAACACCAACTCGGTGCGCTGCTAGACCCGACGTCGCTCATGCGCAGTCCCACCGACTCTTCCCTCTATGGACCAATCGACGTCGACGTAAGACCTCTGGTCAATAGGCCTCACTTTGCTGGAGGTGGAACCAGGGAAGAGGTTGCACACCACCGCCGCGAGCTGGAGGAGCGCAATCGACCGAATACTTGAGGAACAAGAGCATAGATCGAAAGTGGTGAAGTAAAAGAGGAAGGGGAAAAATATTTGGCGCCTCCAAGAAGAAGAAGAGTCCTAACGGCCGCCGCCAAATCTATCGGAGGGGAGGAGGTGGGGATCAAGCCGATCCCTATTTCCCTCACGCGTCCTAGGAGAAATGGCCGAAGCCCATACGGTAAGGCTCCCCCTCTCTTTTATCTCCCTTTTTTCCGAAGAGCAAATTAGGAAATTCCTAAAAGGCCCTCGCTTCCAACAGTACGTAGGTTCAGCTAAACTAAGCCAGATGATGAACAGTACTCCATTACTAAAAATTCTCTTTGCTAAATAAAGACCAGTGATTTAAGTAACATGCCAGCGCTGCAGTACTACCTGGTATAGAATATCAGAAGAATTATCCACTGGGCCTGGATTACAAATGAGTTCTCCTGCTGATCTTATTCCTGCTGATCTTTGGAGCTGGGTCCCAGTCAAAGTAGTAAAACAAATTGCAGGTCAGGTTTGTGGAGCCAGCCCACCACCCCTGATCATTCGAGGACCTACATGCTCGCAATATTCTAGCACTAATACCCGTGGTCGCCTGCTGCCCTGCTGACCTATGCAGTTCTACTGCCCTGGCATATTTGTTTATGACTCGCTGGATAAAATATGATGATGATGATGATGTGCAAAGAAAATAAAACGTCTTAATCTTGTTTATGTATGGACTACATTGCGTGCGTCCTGTTTGCATTTATATTGAAGCGTCTGTGTTGGGCCGATCAACTGATTGATTCGAGCATGGCTCAAATTAATACTAGCTTAGTTGCACACGCATGCACGGCCTCGGCAGTTGACAACCCTTCTTCGCTTTTAACGGATTCCATTGGTAATGTCTAATGCTTCGCATGGCATATATGTAGCTTACGGATAGGTATTTACTTATATATATATGACCTGATGGAATGCATTATCTGTAAAACTTGAGAACTATTCACCAAAAGGTCGTATCTGAAGTTCCTCCGAGCTTTTCCTGGGAGTATCGCGTGCGTTGCATACTTCATCGGGGTAAAGTTCAGGGAGAAAACAACATAAGAAAAGTGCCATCAAGAATTCACCTCACCTTTTTTTTTTTGCGAGAGAGAGGAGAGGACCATCAAGAATTGACCTGACCACGTACAGTAGCAACGCAAAGGAATTTGAAGGGCAGCAGAAGCAACAAACAGACACTTGCTGGCAACCGTGCCCATTTACGTTGAGCAGCTGGACAGGCAGGGGGCGGATTCAGAACCAAAATGATCTGAATTCACTGTTTTATCATATATATAATTATATGCGTAATTTTGACTCTGATTTACAATGAAGTAGATAGGTATTTTTATTTTTAAAAGCCCAAATTGAAACCCTAATTTCGAACCTTACAATTTGACAAAAAACCAATCAATAATCATAACATTCAAACCATAACTCATAAATTCAGCCTATTTCTTAGAGAAATCGAAAGAAACCGATGGGTTGTAGCCTAGGCCTTCGGGTTCTGGCAACCGGTGGCTGTGAACTTACGACCAAGCGAGGGGGTGAATTTTTCTTTTGTGCGAGGTGGGGTGAATTTTACTTTTGCGCGAGGTGGGACAGATAGAGGAAGGGAACCAAACGTGAGTGATTAGGGCAATACGATGCGTGTGCGATGCGGCCTCTGTCTGCTATCTTTTCTTCGTAGAGTGGCTTAGCTAACCGAGCGTCTTAGGCCATACTTGTATCAAATGGGCTGCACTTACGCCATGCTAAACTACTTGTTTTGGATCTTGATTGATATCGTCTTGGGTCTAGCCACGGGAGCACCGAATAGAGCAGCGAGAGCTAAGAGACCGAGATCTTCAATCTTTAGACTGGGCAGATGTTATTTGATTTGAGCTAGATGTTCACAATTAAATTTATATGAATTATATAATAGAAAAACGAAATTAAACCGGGTGTCCTTTGCATGCCACGGGGCTCTCTGGATCCACCCGACAGGACCATTTTTTCGACCTCGCATGCTCCAGGTCCCTTCACCGCAGATGCCATTTTCAGCGCGCCAGCTGTTGCGTACCACGAGATGGCAACGCGCGAAGGAGACAGCGGAGTGAGTCTGGGAGACACGTGGTCTTGCTCTGGCTCGCAATTAATTTAGCATGTGCTAACTGGAGCAGAAATTTCTACGGGCATTAACATCTCACTCACGGAGTCGGTCGAGCGACATGAGGTACAGGTGTAGAGAGCACGAAATATGTATAGCCAATGGGCATCTGATCGAGGATGCAGAGGAAGAAGGTGGGTGCATGCTGTGTCTGCAGGACTGCGAGCTCACCTAGGCAGCTCCTTGTCCATACGTCCATCACCGGCGACGATCAGAGGGGCCTCTCGCCGGGCAACGGCCATGATCAGCCCTTATGAAGACGAAAGCTGCATTCATGCATGCTAGTTTAGCTCCTATATGCATTTATCTAATTTTTCTCCTTTTAATTTCTCCCTGTAAAGATTTCCCACCTGTGCACGAAATTTCGCACTATCTCCACGATTTTTCTCCGAATTTTTCGCAGCGGTTTGATTCGTGAAAGAGAGCGAGAGAGCGCCACGGACGTAACCACGAGGAACGTCCGGCCAAGCATGGGCCGAATCTGACGCAATCACGAGGAACGTCCGGCCATCATGGGCCGAATCTTTTGCGTGGCCTTATTTGGTCTGAATCCTTTACGTTTCAGTAAACAGTACGAGAAAAAAAAAATCTGGTTAGTTTCTCTCAAGAACCTTTTCTTGCACATAACGGAAGGATAATGTTACATTACATGGATGTAAAATTTATATAGTACACACAGATGAAATCCAACATCGGTTCCCTTCCCTACTGCTAGCGGTTAAGCGTGACTTGATGCTCCAGAAGCTTTCTTCAATCTTTCTTCAATGTTGCCGATGTTGATTTCTGGGTGTACATCATGGAAGAATGAAGCAGGGCACAACCAAGGAGATGGATTCTGTACGCTAAGCTTTCTTCAATCTTCAGCAGCAACTGAATATGGAGGATTCCACGCAATTAGGTTCATCAATCGTCACTTAACAGTAGAGTAGGTGATGAATTCCCTGGAAGTTAAGGTGAAAAGGTTGGTGGCGAACAGGGTTCCTGAAAACAAGAAACAACATAAGAATGAAGATAGGATATATTGACATCAGGAGTGATATTACAGGAAGATACAGCAATAGGTGCAGAGTTAGACGCAACAATGGCAATAGTGTAGTTAAGGTGGTGATCGGTTCGGCTGAAAGCTGAAGGCTTATGGCTGAAAACACTGAAGGTGGTGAAAAAACATCAGAATGACAGAGGCTTATTTGACATAATTAAATTTAAAAAAATTAAAAAATATAAAAAATATGTTAGCCCATCACAAACAACGCAAACGAATACGAGAAAAAAAAGAACCGACAAAAAAGCGCAAAAAAAAGTCAAAAATTCAGAAAAAGACGAAATTATGAATAGTGCCAAAATAAGCTTAAGCCAATAAGCTTAAGCCAAAATAAGCTATATTGAGCACCCCCTAAGTCTGCACCGCGGGCCCTATTCAACGCAGCAATTCAATCAGGATCATCAACATATACTGTATGTGATCTGGGCGCAAGAATCTGGTTCTATATGAACTCTGGCTCTGTAGTAAGCAATGGATCATGATATACTAACGCTGCATTGTTCCTGTCTGTGATTTTTCTTTTGTGCTCTTTAGTTGGAAAATGCTTGGATTTACCCTTTTTCCCAGGCAAATATTAGAAGTTCTCAAATATATTATTGTATTACTAAATAATCTCCATATTATACACGGGGACTCTCCGGCCAGAGAGGGCTAGCCACGTCAGCAATTTTGCAAAAAAATCTCTACATTTTGCGAAATTATGTAAAGGTCCTCCGTTCTCGCGAAAAGGTCCCTATCAGGTTTTTTTTCAGGAAAGCACCCTACGCTTCACCGAAATTGCGTATCTTTTGTTGGATAGCACCCCATGTTTTCAAAATTACACATAGGTCCTTGTTTAGTTACGTACGGGTCCTTACATGTCCTCGGTTTTTTACAAAAAAGTCCTTTGGTTTTTTTGAAATTACGTATTTGTCCTCGATTTTTTAGGAAACTTCTCACAAATTGTCGTCTCTTTTGCTTCACATGTTGGTGAGAGAGAGAGTAGTGAGGTAAGAACAACACACCCACACAACAAAAAAAGAGAGGAGAGGGAAAAGAAGAAGAGGAGATCTGTTCCAGCTCGGGTGATCCTGTGCAGTCTTTATCAAGACGTCGATCGGAGTATCAAACGTCATTGGATCGAGCTAAAACATGGTTAGTGTGTTTTTGACTTGATACTCTTCAATTTTTATAGTTGGATCGAAGTTGGAATAGAGGAATATCAGATTTTAGAGCAGTATTTTTAGTTCAGATTGTGCAGTTTTGGTAGATGATCTGTTTAGGGATTCAAATGATGTCCGATTTCATAGAAATTTTGATAGCTTGTTAGGGACTCGTGGATCTACATTTCTGCAAAAAAGGGAACAGAAATTATGATCAATATTGTGGCTTTTAGATAGAGCACTTTGTACCCACCATATTTTAGAATAAAACTATAGATCCGTTCTGAGAAAAATATTGTGGCGGCACAGTTTATTGCTTCCTCCAACGGATCATCGACGGTGTCTCGGTTTTACGCTCGTCTCGATTCGCGCGGCGTCCAAACCCGAAGCGTTTTACTCGATCCGTCCGCGTGTGAAGAAATTTTCTGCTCATCGCGTCACGGAGAAATCAGTTGGCAGATCAGCTTCTTGATTCTTACGCGACTCCACGCCGTGTCTTCTTTTATCTGTCAGTCGGCTCAGAATTTGCTCATTACGTATACATCCAGACGTCAATACGGGTAAGATCAGTTTGCATGCATCTTTGTTCCATCCATCCTTGAAAGCCACGCCGTTCATACATACATATACTATTTGATTAGAGAAGTCACTAGTTGGTGTTGGCTCTGAGATAACGTGACTTTTTGTGCATTGAGGAGAGAGAGAAAAAATAATTAATGCAAGGTAATGAGATAAGACTAATTAGGTTTTATGTTTTTTAGCATTAAGTTTTTAAACTTTTGATTCATGCATACATCAATATATATATAGAGAGATTGTTTTGCATGCATTGTGACTGGATATTTTTATGTGTGCTTCTGTGATTTGCAAGTTTAAAAATAATAATAAATTTTGAAAAGTTTTCGCTAGACGCTGTAATCATTCACCCCTCTCTGATTGCTATCAACGATCCTATGAAAACTCAAACTTTGATATCAAAGCACAAACAAAACCAAATATTCATCATAAACATATGATAACCTCTGTATTGTGCCACGAAGTCAAATACTCATCATATACTATGGGGTGACATCTACTTACGATCAAATCATTTGAGGAGTGTTTTTGACTCGATTTTTACAAGATTGACTTGTAATATTGACCCTGCACAGCGGCAAAATCCCCTCCGCAAAGCCAGCGGCCAGCGCGGCGTGTGGCCAGCAACATTTCTCCATTTCAAGATTCTTTCGTTCTCCAAAAGAGATTTCTCTACAAAAACACACTACTACATGGCTACATGCAGGCAAGCATGATTCTCCAAGGGAGAGAAAGCAGAGCACTACGAAGCCAAATGCTCGTCTTTGTATATAGCTAGCTTCTTCGTTCGTGGAGGTCGAATTCGTTAGCTGCCGAGAAAAAAGCTGCTGCGTATGGTTCATTGGTTAACAGTAGCACGGGCAGAATCCCATACAATAATTGTGGAGTTTTTGACCAGCTTCGCTGTTTAAAGTTCGATACGATCGTTCATCGATCGCATGCATGCAGGTAACTAGTGGATGGATTCCCCGCAACTTCTCGCAAAAATAGTTCTTGGCCGACAGAGCTAGCTAGCTAGAAGAATAAGGCTAGCTATATGTTGCCGTTAAGGAAATGACAACGATTCCATTTGTAGCCAATTTCAGAATCTGTGTAACTGCGGTTAGCATCTGGCTTCAATAATCCTGTGGGCTTGCATTATATTCTTCACTGTGGCTTCGAGAGTATGTAGAGCCCCAAGTTGCTTGATAATTTGATTTGAAAGGGAAACGCATCATTCTCTCGAAGTGGATCTTAGACTTCCACAACCCTAGGGCGCACTGTATGTATCTGTTGGGTAGCCTGATTAGCTTTTGTTTACAACCGGTGGTTTTTGGATACGTTTTTTTGATATGGCAGCGAATGACACATACGGTTTTAAACTCAGAAGGCAATTTGAAGAATCCGTTTTAAGAAGTTTCCCCGTTTGTTTTGATTTTTGAAGAAACTAAAAGCCATACATGGCCTTGTTCTAATGGAGTGGTTTCAGTATCTGGCACAGTGCTCTCCAATATATATGTGAGAAAATTGATTGTAGCATATATAATCTGTCAATTAATTAGTACCATTTCCTTTCTACGGAACATGAAGTGACCGAGATTCCGAGATTATCGTTAAGCTGTTTCAGTCGAATAATGTCGATATCTTGCACTGAGGAGATACTTATTTGATATAATAAGACGTTAAGTAGTCAAATTTTCATTACGAAAGTCTAGTACAAGATATGCGTTGACGATCAAATCGTCAATCTTATGAATAGTAAGGTACTCAGACTCTCACGAAAGAATGAAGAGAAAAAATAGAACATCTTTATTATTATATCGGGATAACAACTTGCTCTAATAAGCGATTATACGGATGTATGCTCCTTGCACTAATACAGTATATGATCTCCAATCCCTTTGTTATCTTGATTTATTGTTTCGCTTTTTTTTTTCCTTGTTGTCTCCTTCAAGCAGGGCTTAAATAGTACCACAAAGCTGTTAGTTGCTTGCACAAATTGAAGTCTTGTCGATTTCATCTATCCGTCCAAGTGAGCCGTTGTTGTCAATAGGAGAAGGTTGCTAAGAGGTATTTGTTGTAACTATGTTTTGATTTGTTGCACAAAGATAAATTGTTGTTGCAGAAGGAATGTCTATTTATTGCACTGAGGAATCCATGTTTGTTGCATCGAGGTTTTGTGTGGCTTATTTGTTTGTTCAATTTCTGTGAAAAATATTATAAATACCATTGTTGATTGTTGTATCTATATTTTTAGAACGTTGCAACGGTGTAATTTCTTTTCTGAATTTACATTCAATCATTTTTGGGATTTCTACACCATCTTTTAAATATATCAAGGTCTTATACTATGTAAGATATCCATTATTACTCAAGATTTTGTTGAAACTGTTGATAAGATGAGAAAGTTTAAATGCTTTTTTGATGTTGCCACTTATTCTTTTTAATACTGCACATATATGCAAAAATTGTTACAGATATTACATAAAATTATTACGCCGATCTGATAGACCGTACAATATATAGAAATGCTTCTATCGTATGTCCGGACGCTAGCAAGGCCCTTATTCAATTTAGAATCCAGAGTATAGGGAAAGGAGGGGTTGCCTTTAAACGTTCCTGAATTCGCCTAAAAGGACGAACAGGTTAGAATATCAGCCGCAGCGCACACGGGAAAATGCCTTTCGCTGGACCAGAGAAAGCGTTTCTTCGTTCCATTGGTTTGAAAAAAGAACACAAAATTGTGGAAATTAATACCATGGACAGAGTCATGCACTAAAAGGTTGGAGATAGATATTTGATCGGTATATATGCTAGATATATATGCTCCTCGATCTTATGACCACACCCTCCTCTTTCTGGTGACGGAATCCATTCTTTGCAAGTAGCTATTTGGAGATAGCGGTTGAATGTTCTGAACGAAATAATTGCATAGCTCCTTTACAAGCGATAGTTAGTGTGTATGTTTTACACGTGTGATCTCTAATTAGCTCATACTGAACATTTGATCAGTATTTTTTCCCCTTCACATGCAGCAACTTAACGTTCTCTCGGGATATTTAGTGTGCAAATAAGGAGAAAACATCGCGTGAAAACAACCGAACAGTAACTGAATCAACATCATTGGCATCAATAATCGACTGCACCAAAATATTGATCAATGTATCTGCAGGGTAAACTAGCTAGATCCTAAGACAGATCAATACAATTAAGCTGTAGCTTTTGCACGCATAACCAACAGGGATCGATCAGGGTGTATGCATATATATATTTACATTGTTACGCGACCGAGAAGGGATAGAAAGCTAGATCCCCACTTCCCGGGGACAGAAATGTTTGTTCCTTGCTCCGGGATCAATCGTAGTGGCTGCCTCTCTCTCTCTCTCTCTCTCTCTCTCTCTCTCTCTCTCTCTCTCTCTCTCTCTCTCTCTCTCTCTCTCTCTCCCGGTCCAGTTAATTATGTTTTAATGCCTTATTCCTCTTTGGTTTTCCTCCCTCCGTTCTGACCCCGCTCGTAAATAAAGCACCATTCTCCCGCCCCCACGCAGAATCCTCCTCGCTCCTATAAGTAGCACCCCTTCTCAAACCCCTTCTTCCCATCAGCAGCTACCTAGCTAGTCCTAGGTCTTCAGTAGCTTGTTGTCGAGTCCGAATGGCGTCTCTGTCGATGAGCTCGGCGCGGGCGCGGTGGACGCCGAAGGAAAACAAGCTATTCGAACAGGCGCTGGCGGTGTACGACAAGGAGACGCCGGACCGGTGGCAGAACATCGCCCGCGCCGTGGGCGGCAAGTCGGCGGAGGAGGTGAAGCGCTACTACGAGCTGCTGGTGGAGGACATCAAGCACATCGAGTCCGGCAAGGTGCCCTTCCCCGCCTACAGGTGCCCCACCGGCGCCGGGCGCGTCGGTGCTGCTGCCTCCCTCGGCTACGAGGCCGAGAGGTACGTACTAGCTAGTGCTTGTTATCCCGAGCCTGTAGATAGACTGGTTAAAGTTGGATATATATATGGTAGCCTATGAAGTATGAACTGACTGATAGGCCATGTGAATTATTTCGTGCTGCAGGTTGAAGCACTTGAAGATCTAGGTGCATGCACAGATCGAACAAGCAAGCATGTACGTACGTACGATAGCTAGCTAGCTAGCCGGGGAATTAATATATGCATGCGTGCATGGTCCATATCAACGCAAGGCCGGCCGGCTAGCCGGAATCGATCGAGCAGAGAGCGCGCCACCGATATCCTCCCATATGTGTCAATCGTGTACGGCTGTACGACATAGTACGTATTGTATGCACATGTACCATATCAATCGAGACAATTAAGTAAGTAACTGGATCGATGTTAATTAGTATAGACATGCAATTTGTATGTTTAATTTGTTCCTTCCGCTTGCTGATTGCGGAGAGACCTTCCTCGACACGTACACATACGATGATATACTAGCTAGCTGATCAGTGTCCATGCGCTGCGTCCTAGCTTGGCTCTGCTGTGCCATCCATGGTGCTCGGGCGGGATCCTCCTCCTCAACCTGCATTGCACATCTACTGTTGTGCCTTCGGCTCCACCGTCGTAGACGTCGTGCCTCTGCCGTCTCGCCTGGCCTCGAAATGCCTATATGATCCAACTCTGCCCTATGATCCAACTCGTCGTGTTCCTACCGGTATTTCGCTCGTGGCCTCTCCGGTCTCCCCCACCCTCGACCATGGCGAGATTTCACACTGTGCGACCGCTACAGCAACCAACCCCGACATAACAAGTGCTTTGTTGAGACCTTATTTGGTGATTTGCTCTGTTCGAATCGGGTCAGGTCACAGCATGTGGTTTCGGCGCCCTATTAGCAATCGGGTGGCCCTAATACCCATACTAACAAGGACCTATACACTACACCAACTATCATAAGTTTGTTAGACTTTTCTTCTTACTACTTAATGCTTTGATTAGCTTTTGGACAGCTAAGTCACTCACGTCAAAGTTAAGACCATTGTTATTCCGAACGAACGAGCTACTCAGGTCAAATCACAACTAACAAGCATGAAGTACTAGAAATGTGTGATTTACCGTGGGAAATCAGCACTTACACAAGAGGATTACTCTATACTTTATCTACTACTATGAACTTGATACAACAAGATACACTATTTTTGGTGGCTAACTATTTCTAACTCTCTTTCGTACTCAAGCCACCAAACTCTTCTCCATGATATGTGTTCTAATGGCTTATGGTAGCTCATGGTTACATGGGGAGAAGACATCTCTATTTATACTTATATAGGACCGTTAGATTGTTGCAACATCCTATCCCTACAACCATAAAATATCTTAACTTTAAAAATGTCCCTATAAATAATTAGCTTTAGATAATTCTATCATTCATCATGAAGCATGGCTAGTTAAATTGTTCTAGAGCATTTCTACAAAAAAATCTCTTACTATTGCAAATTTGAGAATTCTCTAGAACATTAGGAAAGTGTGCATTGCTCTGGTTCTTAACACGGCTCTCGGGGACCTAGATCAGGCGGGTTAGACCTAGATCATCGCATCTATCTGCGAGATTTGATTGGTTTGGTCAATCTGTGGATTGTAGTTTTAGTTCTGATGCTTGGAGCCCTGCCTGGTCATGGTGGCGTCTGCTTAATTAGTGGAGGACATGATCATCCGGAGTTCCGCCTCAATTTCCCTTGTGGTTAGCGTAGGAGGCAGCTTAGTGTGCAGAGCTCCATATCTGAATGTTACAGTTTTGCTCGAATTAGTCCAGTTATGGGTTGGTGACTTAGCGAATTAAACTGGAGTACGAATTGGATTGTTTGGCGCAGGTGTCGTGTTCAGCGTGGAAGCGTGACGGCACGGTTGGTTTTTCAGGAGCGTTTGGTAAGCACATCAAGACACGGGCATTGCTTCCTGTTGATGTCGTAGAACCATTCGGCACCACCACTTTCAGGAACTCCTCCCTTGTTCCTTTTTTTGATCTTGAAACACCTAAACTAGTTGATGTCGTAGAAGATTGAATTTGTATCAACTATGTCTCTGTATTTTCATCTTCCCAGGATATCCTTCTGCATGCGTTCTGTAGTACAACCCAGTTCGCCGTTCTTCAGCTTGCTTGTTTATTGCATTCTGTATGTCTAGTCCATTTTGACTGCAAATCTGTCATCAAATGTCAGGTATCTACTTAGATTTAGGAGATAGCTTCTGTATAACACTATAACTAAGCTCTTTGTTAAATGGAACCTCTTCTGTCAGTTATATATCTTTTGTGTTTTTAGGGAGTTATATCTTCTTGCTGATGAAAGCCTTGTATATGCTTCTGTAATTAAGTGAAGCATATCTGCTGCTCGGCCAACATGCCTGTATCTGTTTGAATATCTTTTCTTGTTCAATTTCTCGAAGTCATTGAGGGTATTGTGCACCGCATATTTGCATGCCCCAATTCTTGTTATTCAGGAACAAGTGGTATGTTTCAGTACTAAGTAGTAATGGGTTGGCAACATGCTCTTTCAGTCTTCTTTTGGTATTTGCTCTGGCTCACACAATTCATACTTATGTTAGTTTCTGATCTGGTTCACTCAAGTCACAGTAGAGTTATCTGTGACATAAGGTACAATAATGTTGTGACGGTAAACGTTAAATTGTTTAGTGCATATATAATGCTCTTCTATGGCATGAGTGTGGTATGGAAAACTCACCAGAGAATGGAGTTGTATGGCATGAGCCGAGATCTACATAGAGTCGAGTTATTTTTTTCTGCATTAGAATATGTCAAGCATTGAAATTTGCTTTCATTGAAAGAATTATGTATTGAAGCTATCAAATTTCCGGCTTTAACCATGTAGGTATCCTAGAATTGGGGCAAGGGTGCTGAGAATCATAAACCTGCTTCTCAACTTCGAAGATGACCCTCTTTCTCCATAATGTGCTGGTACCCGTTGTATTTTATGATTCTATGAAATATAATGCCCTCAGTTGCTTAGACATTTTATTGATTAATAATTGCTTAGATAGATTATCCAGAGATTTTTCAAACTGCAATGCTTTTCACAGTGTCTAGCAATTAACGCTTGCAACGAAGTAGCTAGACCAGGGGATCAATATCTCTCTCTACTTCTTTTCCGGTTAATGTGTTTGCGAAGATGCATACATTCCGTTTTCTTTGGCTGATGTCACGTCACTGTCACACTCCTCTCTTTTCCTTTTGTTTTGCACCTTTTTATGCAAAGGAGCCTGAGGTCGCGATGAATTTCCAGGTGCATAGCACAAATGGCAACCGTTTCTTTTCAAATTTGGCATTCAAATATCTATTTTTGTAATCTAGTTCACTCTAGCTCGACAGTCACATATGTGACGACACGTATTACCTACCGTGCTATAACAGCTCGATAGATCCCACCAAGCCAATAGAGCTCGACAGGACCTGTTGAGCAACCACAAAACGGCAGGTGATTCAAGCATAACAAACACTAATTAATTATTGCGCGGTCGGTTGGTGTCCTGCCACGCTTAAAGAAGAAACTAGATTTATAAAAATAATGTATTTTGGGTGTGCTCATTTGAATTTAAATATGTGGCTTTTGATTTTTTCACTGTTTGAGGGAATTTTTTTGCACTATAGCTACTGATAGCTTTTTAATACAATTAAATATAAAAAATATAAAAAACAGGTTATTTCATTATGGACGATATAAAGGAATTAAAAAGCAAAAAAGTTAGAAAAAAATCAGAAGCTAAAATTAAAAACTAAAGTCCGAGGCTATTAATATTATACAGTACAGCGCTCATTTGTGTGAACCGTTCAGCTTATCCTAATTATGTACTTCTGCACAACCATGCATTCGCCGTGACAGCGGTCTTTAGAGACACGGAGAGTTGTGCTCTGAAAGTCATCGCAGTACAGTGGCTATCGCAGCTTTCAAGGCCCTAAGTAGAGAGTAGAAGAGTAAGCTCACCCATTCAAAACTCAACACGAACTTCTGGCCCCGTTTTCTGTATAACACTACTGCTTCCATGACATGACCTGTCAAAAGCTGCATAAATATCAACGCAAACACCTCCCGAACCTGCCTGCCATGATCCATTCTGACATGGGTCTCACACCAACTCCTGTTCAAGAAAATTTCATAATCGGGACTTAGCCTCCGCTTCAGTTTGAGCTTTTGCTCCTATCTTCCTTTTTTACTTTTTTTAAATCACATTTTTCTGATTTCTTTATATTATTCATGATGAGCTACTCTGTTTTTCTATTTTTAATTTTTTTAAAATTAGTTATACTAAATAAGCTATTTATAATGAGTCATCATCAGTTTATTTCAGTAGAAGCACCCTAAGCACTGACCAGCTGCGGCAAATCGGATCTTAAATGTCACTGTACTATGTAAGTACGGTGATAACCACTGGTGGCAATTAACAAAGCTGCTGTTTTTGGCTAGCGGGCTAGGTTTCAACCACATGGTCTGCCACCGTAGTGCAGTAGTACGAGAGACTTTTCATTTCAGATATTCTTAGGGAAGCAAGTGCCCCACGATTGGCTCAAAGATTAATTAAGAACTCTCATCAAGAGTCCTAGTACCTGAATACTTCTTTGCATTAGTCTATTGATTAGTAGCAGTCAATTAGACTTGGTTTCTTGGGAGGTTCGTTGCTTACGCAGCTCACCCTGCATGATTCGGGTGCACGGGTGTGTATTGTTTAATCCCAATCCGCTTCAGAAAAAACCCGCTAAAATCCAATTGCAATAGAATCTTTTAGAGGCTGGGATTAATTAGGCAAAGATGCTTGGGCTAGTGTAATTATCAGCTGGAAACTAGTCAGGGATTAGTTTAAGTATGGGAAGGATGGGATCGGCAGCTGCTAAAAATATATTGGAGCCTGAAAGTTTGAGCGGGTTTGGATATGCATGCTGCCTAGGGAAATGGAGCCACGGGCATTGGTGGCTAGGGTTTAATGGGACTTGTCTAATGGCAACTAACAGGACATGAGCTGATGGCGGATCTTTGGCTTTGCTCTTTAGTTACATCTGGGGGATACTGTCTTAGATCTTATCTTCATGTTCTGACAAATTCTTCAGATCTTATCTAACACAATTATCTATAAGTATAAACTTTTTTTTGGTATGATCATGGTAGTGCTTTTTCTGAAAAGTGACCAAGTAAAAAAATAGAGTAAAATACACTGTAAATACTTAAACCTGTCATATTGATTCGCTTAGTATCTAAACTTTGAAACTTTAGATTTTTTGTATCTAAGCTTGTTTAAGTGTGTCACAGCAGGTCCTAAGAACGATGGCTGGCTTGACAACTAATGAGTAGTCTTGATCGATGCTAACATGACGTTAGGGTCATGTGCGTCTCCACCACTCAATAAGAATTCGCCAAAAAAATTATAAAAAGATTTAAAAAAATTATATATGAAAAAATTATTGACAAACTGGTGGGTACTAAATTGACAACTGCATCATCGTTATTTCTTCCGGTGAGGTCTGTCTCTTAAACAGCACGTTTGTCCAGGTCGACGTACACATGCCTTCCTCCGCGCATAAATGTCACGTGGAAAAGGAGGCCAGTTCCTCTCTAATTGGCACATCAGTCGCAGATCAAAGCTTAGGTCTACCACATGCTGCAGATCCTGCCTGCGAAGAGGACAGTCGACGATCTTGGTTTGCCTGCACCAAATTACCTGCCTGTTACTCCACTACGCTGCTGTTAACTGCAACCGTATCCAATAAAAACACCAGCCTTCGTTTCTAGCTACTGTACATTATAATTAATTGATTCACTGTTCGCAGCAGTGTGCTATCCTCGCTGCAGTCGCTACCGGTTGGTGGCTGCTATTTAGCTTAGCAGTGACAATTGCACGAAGTAGTAGGTATCTCAAGGCATTCTTGGTAGAAACTAGGAAATCTGGATTACACCGGTTATTTCTTCTGTTCTTTTAGTTTCAACTAGTTCGACCAAATTCTCCAGATCTAGAAGTTGACCCCTGAAGAGAAGTGCACCAAAAAAAAAAAAACCAGTTTTGTTGGATTGATCTAAAAGTGCAGTGACTAATTACAAGAACACAGAATATTGTGACGCTGAGTTTCTCACCTCTATCCCCTTTTTTCTGTTTTGCAATTTTCTTGGAGGGCGTTCATTACATCCTTATCTGCCTCTTCCTCCCTTGCAGCATGGGCCTCACGATTTCATGAAGCGAAATCCTTGTAATCTCTTGCTTCTAGAAGCGGATGGGTTAGGCCATGTGAGTAGCATGCCCAAAGACTCCACCCTCCAGAATCAAACTCTAGTCCTCCATTAAAGGAATCTGGTTTGGAAAAGGACTCTTGATGGCAGCAATGCGATGCACCTAGAGCAAAGTACTACTAATACTTAAGCTTCACCACGACAGGCAAGCACAAGAATGAGCACTTCAATGCTTGATGCAACATATTCCAAGTTTCTTTGATGGTAGATCACAGATAGAAACTCACATCCAAGCGTATTTTCCAGTATATTCTAGCCAACAAGCTAACCCAGGCTTTCTCCTCCAGAATATTCTAGCCACATTCATATTGGTTGCTGTTCTCTAGTCGTCAATAAGAAAGCCCAAGAACTTGGTAAGTATCATTATGGCCATTAGTTTATGTTGGTTTTTAAGCTCCAACTGCATGAGAATGATGCAGTAAAAGGGAGGGGAGGCCGAGATGGAACATTAATGGCAGTGAAGATCAAAAATCTAATCTTCAGCATGTTGGCACAAAATTGCAATGGTGAGAGGTCGAATAATGGGAGCAAATGTAAGCATGCACGCTAAGTACCCTCCTCGTCATCCCAATCGAACCCTCAACTAGAAACAGAAGGAATCAAACAGAACCGAGCAAGAATCATGAACCAACGAAGAAGATGAAGTGACTGCAAATAATAAAGGATAATGCCAAAAGAACCAAAAGAAAAGAGGCAGGATGAAGAAGATGGGAGAGCGCCCTCACTTCCCTTCCGTTGTTAATCCCTCCTCTCTGGGACATATAAAAATAATGAGGTGGGCATTAAGCAAATGCTTGTGGTGTGGAGCCTTGTCTCATCCCATGGCTACTGCTGCTGCTGCTGCTGCTGCTGCTGCTGCTGCTGCTGTTGGGATCGTTGCGCCTGCGGCTGCCTCCTACTGCTGCTGTTGGGATTGTTGCTCCTGCGGCTGCCTCCTACTGCTGCTGCTGCTGGTGGTGTGCTTGTTGTTGTGCATCCAGACCTTGAGCACCTGCCGCCGCACGCCGACCTGCGCGCAGAACTGCTCGACCAGCGCCTCGTCCTGCTTCTGCATCCGCCACCCCACCCGCTCCGCGAACGCCAGCATCTGCTCCTTCTGCTCCGGCGTGAACTTGGTCCGGAACCGCTTCCGCCGCGCCTGCCCGCCCTGCGCCGTCGCGTGCGCCGAGGGCGGGCCCCGCTCCTCGCTGGACGACTCGGTCGTCGTGCCGCCGCTGCCGCTGGGCGTGTGGTGGTGGTACGGGAACGGCGGCGCGTGCGGGTAGCCGGCGGCGTAGGGGTGGGGCGGTGGCAGGAGCAGCGGGACGCGCGGTGCCGCGCCGGGAGTCGTGGGCGGCAGCGGCGACGCGGGGGCCGGGAGGAGGAGGCGGCGCTGCCCGTCGTCCTTGCGGTGGAAGCTGCGGTGGCAGCCGCAGGCGGCGCACTTGAGGGCGCCGTCGTCCCCGGGGGCGGTGCCGGGCATGAACTCCCCGCAGCCGTCCACGACGTGCCCGCCCAGCGCCGCCGCGTGGTTGCGCAGGCACTCGTGGTACCTCACCTCGGGCGGCGCCGCGCCCGCAGCCGCAGCGCCCGCCCCGTTCCCCGAGGAGGCGGCCGGCGTGGGCGTCCTGGGGAGGACAGCGGCGTACGCGAGTGGCGGCGTGGAGACGATGCCCATCTCGTCAGCGGGTTCCTGGCCCCTGAATTCCATCAGGACATGCCTGGCCGGGCCGCGAGCGTACGCAACGCACGCGCGCGCGGGCGAGCACTTGAGAGCGACCTCAGAGGCTATCTCTCTCACACACACACAGCACAAGGGCGCTTTCTTTAGCTTGCAGGTGCAGCTACTGGCTTTTGCGCGGAGTGGGAGGGAGGGAGGAGGGGTCAAGCGGCGAGTGATGGTGGTGGGGGACGAGCAGTAGTGGGCTTTTGCTTCCGGTCCGGTCTGGTTTGGAAAATGGCGCTTTTGTTTCCTACCGGCGGGAGGGACGGAGGGCTGACTGAGGTGGAGCAACCGACCGACAGCGGCAGGCCTCACTCCTCCCACGCCCTGCACCCCGGTCCCAGCTTTAATTATCCACCGGCGAGTTTTTCGCGCCAGATGCTGCAGCTCTGCACCTCTACTGCTGTGTACCCACGCCACGGATCTACGCGAGAGAAATTTTACAGTACAATGTACCCGTAGTAACGAAGAGGTGGTAGATATTACATCTGAGTTTTGATTTTTTTTTTTGGTAATACAGGCTTTTCTTAACCTAAAACTATTTAAAACTAAGGGAGTGTTCACGTTAGATTTTACTGATAACGTTTTCACTTTAGTTTATAAATAGTAATAATTTATAGATATACTTACGAAAAAAAGACACTTGTGTGATTTTAGTCGAAATAAATTAAGTTACTATAGTATCTACTATATTTAATTAGTAGACTCCACATTAAAAAGATAATTTATTTGAAAACTAAGTACTATATAAAAGCCACTATTTAGTATAGACTTTTAAAAACTAATATGGATATGGCCTAAGACTAACCAAATAACCGCTGGAATTTTCTAAGCAGCAGTAGCATCAATCTCGGACGCCGCCGCTCGCACCATGCCTTTCCGAACGCCGCCGCCAGCTGGCCACTAGTATGACGCTTCCCATATGCCTGCGCTTGATTTCTCTTGCCGAGCTGGCTGAATATCCACCCTTACATATAGTTAAAAAGTTCATACATGGCAAGTGATAATATCAAGTTTGACGAATGCATGATTTGTTTGCTAAGAGCAAGGCTAATAATACAGCCTCTCATTATACTTGCTCTAATGGCTACCGCAATCCCGGTTTGGTTTCCAAGAAGAAAAATGTGGAAAGTAAAAGGTCACGAGAAAAGAGATGAAGCGACAATTTTGTTTAGGAATTCAATTACAATTTAACCCCTAATGGAATGATACTGCCTAGTACTTAGGGAGTAGTATAGTCGAATCATAACTAATGTGATCCATTAGATTAAAAACAATGGATGGTCCACGGTAATCGATGGGTATTGAAGCCATCTCATATCTAGCATGTAGTAAATTTATTTTTGCAAATATGGCACTCGTATATACGAAATTACCGATCTAATTCCCTCCATGACTACAATAGTGCGGCCTGCCGCACTACTGCACCGCAGCAGAAGAGAGGAGCATAGAAAGCGGTGAAGTGAACCTCGGTAGGAACCTACCGCACAATACCAACTCGGTAGGAGTTGCTACCGAGCCCACTCAATGCGACAGGTCGGTGGATCCTACCGTCTGCTGCGCTCGTTCATCGTCTACCGAGTTGGACCTAGACGCTGTGGTGCCATAACTTGCCATGGTAGGGTAGCATTGCATATGACACGTGTCGTCTGTTGCTACGATTGCGGCCATAAATAAAGCTATATTTGTAATTTTGTGTGCACGAGTGTCAGATTTGAAGAAAAAAAATTGCTCCAGCATCATTTGTGCGATGGATTCGGTTTACGCTGCCTGCACGGTCGTCCGTGGGCCGTCGGATTGAGATGGTGCTCCTTTCAGGCTATCAGTCACCTAATGGCTAATTGAATAACTGTCCCTTCGGGTACTTGTAAACACCACGTACGTGTTCGATGGACTGGTTTTACACAGCGTTTTTGCTCCAGAAAAGAGAGATCAGTGGAAACGAATGCTTGTTACATCCATTAATTTCATCTACAGTATGAACTAAGATCAGCCGAATCCATGCATCAATGGCGTGCGGTGTTGACCAACATGCAGTTGACCCATTTATAGCTGTCTCATAGCAAGGTGGCGCTGAAAATAGTAAAAAGGACTGGCATTCCTATGAAACCGATTCTCTGTAACATAACAGTTTTGTAGGAAACAATTCATTTCTTATGGCTTTCCTACGAAATTTCAACTTTCCAAACCGAGTATTACATGAATTCTGTGCGAGCTTCTTGGAATATTGGGTGCTAGGAGCCTAGCATAAGGGGAAGAACTGTTGGATTTTAGAGATTGGCTCGATTAAGCTTATTCAAAGCAAAAAGAACGGGCCAATGAGGCCACAGATTGTGCCACTCCATGCTACTTCCCCTGCGCCATGCTCGTTGCGGCACTTAGGGCGTCCACAATGTGTAATATTCATATTGCCTCTAAGGTGGAACCCGCAGTTAGCCTCAAAACTTATCAAATCTGTCTGCAATGTGTAATATTCGTATTGTCTCTAAAGTAGACCTAGTAAACTAGAAAAAATCTCTCTTCTCCTCATCCAAATCCAAACTCCTCCGATAAATAGGCTCTTCGAATATTTTAGTCAAGGAGACAGTCTTGGAGGCCAAATTTTGTAACGTATAGAGACAGCCTCTAAGGCTACCTCTCACCTCTCTCTCTCTCCTCTTACATGCTATTTTAGCCAAACACTGTGGATGCTCTTAGGTGCCGTTGTCCTAGAGGCGTGCACCACCTTCGATGGTAACGGCCACACAGTTAATTAAGCTCTCATGAGCCGACTCTAGTGGTGAAATCCAACGTGGCTTTGAGGCGCGAAGGTGAGGAGATCCGATGCTGCAATGGCCGGTGGCAGATCTCCCTTCCCATAGTAAGCCACAGGCTCCTTTCCCTCTGAAAAAATCCTAGGACAATGTCTACCAATCTCAAAGCGTCTCTAACAACACTAGTTCTGTTCCTCTCTTCCGGCTGCCCGAAGAGGAGCAGTCGAGCATACAAGCCAAAGCTCAGATGTGACGAGTCCTTTATCTGCATGACTGACCAGGCTGCTTTCGTCAGAGCTTGTTTTCAACAATATAGCACTGTTGTGTTTGTAGAATTCTGTTGCCATCTAAGTGAAACACCATATGATTTTCTTGAAGGAAAAATGATGCTAAATTGCAGTGCTTTGTTCAATTTTCACTGTTCAACTTCTGGGCAATGAAAAAACACGTCATTAACCAAAAGTCAGAGGATTCTCGTTACAATTAGGCACACAAAAATACATATATCATCACTATGATCAAAATTTCAAAAGAGAGATTTACACTTACTTGACTTACAGTGAGCAGGTCGTTCTCCTTCACAAGCTTCATCTGCACAGGTTCGGGGAATCAGCTATCAAGGCGGGAGCCTGACATTGAGGGCCCGCATGCGAGCGCGTGCAAATATGAGAGCAAGGGGTGGGACGATCGCCCCACTGCGCGGGGTTAAACTCCTTTTATTAGTTAAGAAATGGTACTCATACAAAATAGATATGGCAGGGACCTCACTACTATAAAATTTTGGGCTGCAAATATGATAACCAGTGATCATAGAACTCTCCTGTAAGCTCAGAACACATAAAGGCTGCCCATGTCAAGAATTGGTAAAAACTACCCTACTGTACAAACGATAGGTTTGTACTATGGTATGCAGAAGGCAAAGAAATCTATCATAAACAGAACTTGCTTTACCTTCCCTAATGACCATTCAACTCGAACTAAAGTAATGCTGACAGTCTGTACCAAAACATCTCTTTCTGACCAAATAGCACCCCCAAGGCATTTTGAAACATGACGAAAACAATAAGCATGATACGCAGAAAGAGTAACACACCAAGCAAACCGAGTCGTACTTGTCCAATGTATGGAAAAAGAAATAATATATGTACAACATGAAGAAAATGTGTGAATTCCACACGCCTCCATGTAAAAAATAACAGAGTTTGAACTACGGCAATGAAGAAAAAAATAGCATAAACAATAACAAAGTGTGAGTTGTTTTACCTTGTCAAGAAAACCATTAAATCAAAATGCACGATTTGCAAGGAAATAATAGCAAACATCGGTCAACAATGACACAAGCACTAAATTTCAATAGGAAATACACATTTTTTAAAGCAAACCCCCATATTTCAATAAACGCATTTGAACTAAATGCCTAAATGGAAATTTTGGTTTAATAGCCTTTTAGGTATGCTGATCGAATGCTAACATAGGGGGGTGACTCTCCTATCTCTTTCTTCTTTGTTTAGGCAGACAAAATAAAATGTTAGAGCTACATCTATAATTTCTTTTCTAAAAACCGCAAAAATGGTCACATGTAAGAGAGGCTAGCACCTACTAAGCACAAAGAAATGACATTTGTAAATAAAAGAAACTCAACGAAAGTAAGCATCATATGGCTGCGGGAATGTTTTAGTAAAACATTCAGGTGAACCAAAAAATCGTGCCAAAGTTTATGGAGACCAACACCTAATAAGCACGAAGGAATGCAATTCTAAACAAAGAAACTCTGCCGAAAGTAAGCATCATGTGGCTGCAGAAGTTAAACAATTAGGTGAACCAAAAATTTACACCAACCAAAGGCCATGCATTTCATACATCCAGGCTAATCGTCGAGCATTTCAATCAACAAACCAATTCGACATCTGCCCATGCACCAATCCACCAAGCGAAACATAATAAAAGCACCAATCAGCATAATGAAATAATTAGGCAGAGGAGATTACCACACCACTGCAGTTGATGCACTTGCAATTGGGCAACACCTTCATGAGGCGGCGGATGATCCTCCCGTTCCTATCCTCCTCTGTCTGGCTCCTTATCCACATCGGACAAAGCAAAATCTGCTCAAAATCAAAGAAGTTTACCAAAAAAGCTTACAAAAATAGAACCACAACGACTTAGTCCAAAATTCGCAAACCTAACCTCGATCGGCGTCGCGGGGGCTAGGACCTCTACCCTGATCCTGATGTCAACCGGGTGGCAGATTAGCAACGCCAATCTGTCCTGCCACTTCTGCTCCCCCACGGTTGGGTCGTTGCAGCCGCCACTCGGGGAAGCACCGCCACACCTCCTCCCACCTCGTGGCCCTCCAACGGACTGCCTGACGTGGCCATCGCCGCCTTTGCCCCGTCCTCTCTTACTCCTTCCTGCAGTTCACCGCCACCACTGAACCTTCGACCCATCAACCGCCGCCACCTTCGCCCTGCCCTAGGTCCCTCCTTGGGACGCAGTAGCTCTGCGCGGGGAGAAAGGTGGTGTGGCAACATGGGGAGGCAAGGCTAGAGGAGGGTAGAAGAAGCGCCGGCACTGGCAAAAGCCGGGAGGAGAAGGGGGCGAAACTGTGCATGAGGGGTGGAATAGGGCACGGCGAGGGGCGCACAAGGAGACGGCGGTCTCTCGGGGTGGATCTGGAGGCGGTGGCCGGAGACACAACACCACGGGCCCACACGCAATGGAGAGAAAAGTGAGCTAGGATGGAGGCTCAAGCCTGGAGGACTGCATAAATATTATTATAAAGTTTTGATGAGAATAATAAATGTATTTATGAATCTAAATTTGTTTACTACTTGTGATATTACTTAGTCTCATATAGATAAAAAGTATGAAATCAATGATGTATGTATTCGAAATTACATTATTATATATTAATACATTCTTTGAATCTAAAATATAGATTAAACTTTATAAATAGTTTAAAATGAATATATATCTTCTTTACACATACTTGTATGCACATATTTAGGGGGCACTCTACGTTTTAAGGTTTCATAAGTAGTGATTCATATTTCCTTTAATACACATATTTAGAATCATTGCTTTGAAACACATCCTTTGAGTATATATAGCTTGTGTAGTTTATATATACTCATTTGCATTCGGGTTGTCATCTAACTTCTCCATTATATATTAATGATTGGATGATTAATGACAATCAGATAAGTAAACTTTGCTTAAAAAGCTTATTTTAAAGTATACAATTATTGTGTACATGTTGTATACTCGAAAAACAATCTTTATCTTATTATTTGTTGAGATTGCCATGAATTACCAAAAGGAACTATTGTAGAATCTAATCCCTTCATTATATGTTAATGGTGAAGTTTGGTAATCGATGATAGTTGGTTTGTGGACTAACATTTTCCATGAGTTGGATGAATAGATTAGGTTCTATAAATAGGGATGACTTGAGATGACTTCATGTGTTGAAGATTATCAAGTCAAGATGTGATGAAAAATGGCTTTATGAGTTGAAGACCATCAAGAAGAAGATGCATTGTAGGTTAATGCATAAGGAGATGATCATGTGTTGATTATCAAGTCAAGTGAAGACCCATCATATATTGATGAAGCTCAAGTGAAGGATGCATCATGGGTTGATGCATGTCAAGACGATGATCCGGACTTAAAGTGATGATGTGCGCCATCAAACTTCAAGAGGATACTCAAAGTAAAGGTATAATTAGCTAGGGTTAAGGATGTGTTCCTAGTCTTTTACCGGTCTTGTTGTTTGGTTGGAAGACTGTGTTGCTAGTATAGGTTGTCATACTATTAAGAGGGGTCATGTCTAGTAGGTTGAGTCTCATCACATGTTGATAGCCCAACCTCACTTGCTCTAACTCTCTTTAGCATGATACTTGCATTTGCGAATATATTTTGTATTTTGTAAATAGTTGAAGCTCATGTGTTGAATTCTTGTAACATAAGACTATATATTTCAAATGTGTTTTGTAAGTGTTCGAAGTCCATATTTTCTACTCCTTATGGTATGAGGCTTATATTTGCAAATAGTTGAAACTCATATACAATCCTTATAGCATGTGACTTTGGTTTGCGAATGTGTTTTTGCAAGCATATTATGTCTGTGCACATATTCCTTGTGTCATGATTTCAAAATTGCGCAAATATATTTTGTAACTTGTTGGGAGTCATGAGTGATCCTTGCGCGCATGATACTATAGCTTGCAAATGTGTTTTGCAAAATCTGTTGAAGTATATGCACTTGTCAGGAAAATCGGAACTACCGCTGTGTATGTACCGGTTCTGTGTGAGCAGTACTAGTGGACAACGGAAGTACCGGCATGTGTTGCGCAGTAATACCGATGAGTGGTCCGATTGGCCGACGAAAGTACCGGCTCTGTATGAGCGGTACTACCGGAAGGCGGAAGTAACGTCGTGTGTTACAAGATACTACCAGACTTCAAAAATTCTGAATTTTCCTACGGTATGTTTTTTCAGAGAG
Organism: Bonia amplexicaulis; assembly: GCA_036346245.1. NCBI lineage: Eukaryota > Viridiplantae > Streptophyta > Magnoliopsida > Poales > Poaceae > Bonia > Bonia amplexicaulis. Next base: position 15,005,738 of record CM070749.1, on the reverse strand, counting down.
ACACTTATGTGGTAGCCTTCTACTCTCCGCGAGAGCGGTAGTTCCGCATGTGTGGAGCGATACTTCCAATGATCAGAAGTATCAAAAAATGAATGGCGGATCTTCCAATTTCGATTGTAACAGCTAGCTTTTTTTACCGTTGCGAGGGTAGTGGAAGTACCAGTATTTTGCCTGCGGTACTTCTAATTTCCCTGATTTTTCAGGAATTTGGTTCCAACTGTTAGTTTTCTTATGTGTGGAATAAATACCCCCTTGTGGCCAGATGGATATGTGGTTGCTGAAATCTCTTGAGCTAGTGTGAGTCTCCCTCTCAATTGTGCATGTGTTGCACCTTGTGAGCAAAGAGAGTGATCTAGAGTGTATGTGTTGCATCTAGAGTTGGATTTAGTGTCTATTTGAGATTATGCATTCGCTGCATGTGGTGAGAGTTAAGCGAGGGGTTTGACTTATTACTCTTAGAGTTTGCTGACTCCTAGACGGCGTTGGAGGTGTCGTGTACGGTGATCATCTCAAAGAAGGTTATAAGAAGATCCGACAAAGTTGTGAAGATTGGAGCTCACTTACACGGAGTGGGAAAGAGCTACCAATAGTGGATTGAGGTGTTTTGGCTTAATTCGTAGATCCGGTCCAATCATTTGGGCTAACCTCAACGTGCACTAGGGAAGATCGGTAAGTCTCCGAATATCACGGTAAAAAATACCATGTCTTTGTGGTTTGTTTTCATGTGCTCATTTTACTTTCAAGTAATTTATATTCATATAATTAAATTGATTGTTTGTCATCCTAGGATTGCAAACCTTTGACATAGACTTATGTTGTTGGTGCACTTAGGTGAACCTGGCTGATTTAGGCTTTGTTTGTACTTAAACCAATTTGATTTAAGTTTCCGCATTATATTCTTGGTTTTAGCCAAATAGCTTAAATAGATTCTGTTAAAGAAGATATTTTTTTTATAAACGACTATTCATCCTCTGTAGTTGGCCTCCTCGATCTTACACATGTTATACAGTCTCGCCTATTGCAAAGGTGCCCACCTCTCTATTGCAGTTAACTCTTCTCTCCTCCGTTGCCCTTCACCTCCACAATCCATGCATTGCTAGTTGAGTGTCCTCTAGGGACGACGTCGACAGAACAAAAGGCGAGAGGGTGCCCTCAACGCTAACCACACATAGGGGAAGGAGAGGACGTCGTGCGAAGCGGTTGGGGGAAGCGCGCGTGTGGAGGTGGCGAGGGGGAGAACGAACATACGACCACACCAACTCGTATTTTTAAGTGTAGAAACAAGGAAAGGAGGAAGGAAAAGGAACATGAAAGGGGAAGAAAAGGGGTATTTATGGTATTTTTAAAAAATTATAGGCAGAAGTGGCATACAAAATCCATTTCCCCATCTTTAGAGTAGCAAGGCGGCAATTTTACGTTATATAGACAAATGGACAATTGACAGCTTTCGGGACGGTAAATATTCAGGTGTGAGTGGGATGTTTTGCGGTCTGTCCGCGTTTGCCGCAGATATTTATTCGGGCTAATGCGGCAGCCTGTCAAACTTTTAAGCGGGACATGCGGCGCGCGCCCATCATTCTATTTCTAGAAAGCTTGCTGTTGGTCTGCTTACATGAGCGTGTTGTGGAGGAGGTCGATGACACAGGACATTTCCTCCGACGAGGGATGCTTGTAGACGAGTGTGTTGCGGCCATGGCCCACCAACAGACGTGGCTGGGTCAGGATCTCCTTGGAGTTCCCTAGATGGTCTGACATAAAGATGTTTATGTCAGACCTTGAAATTTCCCTCAGAGAAACGACTGCAAGCGAAGACGGCGACTTGCGCTCCCAAAGGCCGTAGCCATGTCAGGCTCCCGGTCCTCTCCTGCCGTCCAGCTCGTTGCGCACTTCTCCTCCGCCTCCCCGTTTCCTGCCACCAGCACCGCCCCCTCAGCTCCATCGTATCGTGCTTCGAAGACCACTGCAAGCTTTCCGGCGAGCAGCTTCTCCCTCGCTACGCCACGACGCAGCTTCCCCGACGTTGTCTTCGGCACCACGCCGCTCTCGACCAGCACGACCCAGCCAACCCTCACACCCTCCTCTTGCCAAACCGCTCGCCTTATGCCCTCGCACAAACCCTTGTGATCACCGCACCTTCCTTTCTGCAGCTCCGCAGCGACGACCACGTGCGAAGGTGACGACGCCCGCGCGGTGAAAGCGGCGATGCAGCCGCCTCTCAGGCGATCCGGCGCGCTGCCGAAGGCCACCGTCTCAATGTAGTGCGCGTGGACGCGGCGCTGGCCGCCGTCGAGCGCGATGACGTCGGCGCTACGGCCAACGACGTATAGATACCGCTCTGCTCCCTTGACCACGCCACGGTCGCCCGTGCGCACGAAGCACGAACCGACCCTCCCCGGCACCCTCGCGCAGAACACCTCGCGGCTCGCTGACGGGTGGCCGAGGTACCCCGACGCGTTGCTCCGCGAGGACACCCATATCTCCCCCTCCACGCCGTCCCCCACCGGCTCGCCGGTCTCCTCGTCCACAACGACGATCTCAATCTCCGGTTCCTCGTGGGCCATGGATGGCAGCCTGGCCGACGGCAAGAGTTTCTTGTACGACGGGAGGTCCAAGCACCGGCTCCGCCACGCGGTGGACACAAACGTGCAGTTCTCGGCGAGGCCGTAGGACGGCGAGATGGACGTGGCACGCAGCCCATCGCGGCCGAACTCCTCTAGGAACTCGTCAACGCACGACTTGTAGATTGGCTCGTTTACCAGGATCAGGTTCTTCAGGCTCCCGAGCTCAAGCGGCTTCTGCTGTCCGTGCGCCGAGCGGCCGCGTCTGAGCACTAGCGACAGGGCGAACGACGGCACAGGCGTGCATGTCGCCTTGAACTCGGCGATGAGCTCCAACCAGAGGCGTGGGCGTCGGACGAAGGCGTTGGGGGAGGCCAGCACGCACGTGGCGCCGGCGACGACGGTGAGGAGGAGAAACATGAGGCCGCAGTCGTGGTACTGCGGTAGCCACGACACGACGACGCTGCAGGGGTGCAGGTCGTAGGCTTTCCTCGCGGCCCGCACGTTGTGGGCTGCCGAGCCCGCAGTGACCACCACGGGCTTCGGCACGCCCGTCGCGCCGGAGGTGTACTGTATCAGGTATGCGTCGTCCGGCCCACAGCCCATGTATCCCGCAACGCCGGGCCCAATAGCGCCTCCTTTCTCCAGCTCGTCGACGGACAGCCAGTGCAGGCTCCTCAGCATGGCAGCGAGCCGATGGGACGCTCCGGCGACGGCAGCCGGCCTCATGACGGCGTCGATGTAGCATGCGTCGGCCACGGCCGCCCTCGGCGTCGTCTGCGACACGGCGCGCAGAAGGTGGGCGTGCGCCAGGCCGAACCTGGACGGGTCGACGGGTGGTATAACGGGCACCGCCTTGAGCCCCGCGCGCTGGCACGCGAAGAGGAGCTTGACGAGGCGGAGGCCCGGCGAGGCGAGCACGAGAACGGTGTCGGCTCGGCGGAGAGTTCCGAGGAGGTTGGACGCCATGCATTCGACCGCGGAGTCGAGCTGGGAGTACGTCAGTGCAGTGTACGACATGGCACCGGCGGCCGTGTCGTCGTCGGCCCACACGAAGGCCAGTTTGGCGCCGAACGCCGGCAGTTTGGCCCATACGGGGAGGTATTGGTCCACCACCGGCTGGTCGGGGTAGCACGGGTCATAGTTCTCGGTGGACATGGCCGTGTGACTGATCACTTGTGCTTATCCAACTCGCTTGCTAGCAATTGAATCTTTCTGTAGTCACTCAGTTACAACTCATGCAATGCTATTTATAGAGCTGGTCGACGACAACTAAATCCGTGCAAATGTGCTTGATTTTTTCTCCTTGGGTCTAACCAAGCAATGGTGAATATTTGAGAGCATATCCCTTGCTACTCATTTTTTTTGCCACGTCACATTTGACATTTTCACGATTGAGACCTCCCCAAATCATCAAAGAGAAGAAGAGGAGGGATAACAGTATCTGTACATGCCAAAACAAATTCGCAGATTGCAGCCATTACGTGCCGTATGAATCCGTTGATGCCGAGGGAACCGGAGAATACTGCAGGGAAGGATCAAACTGTAAGACAAACATGGCCCATGGGATTTGGTATCTGCTCGAGTATATTCACACCCTCGCATTCACAGATATATTTTGCGGGTGAAGAAGTGATGATGCGGCATATCCTGGCCTGTTGATGTTTATCTCTAGCTGGCGGAGCCGGTAGGCTCCGGCCGGTCCAGGTCACCTGATGACGACAGCGCGCGCATTGCTGTTTGGTCTGCAAGAACATACAAAAGACAGCAATGGTGGATAACGGGTCGCTCACGGGGCGGGGGCCGGCGGCGACAACCAATATAAATGTATATAATGCAGCAAGGAGAACAAAGCAACCAAGACTCAGGTGAACTGCATTTTCAGGTGAGCTGCAAATACGGGAATTCTGCCCCTCGACGAGCACCGGCAGCTTACCGGAACGTTCATATTGACTTTGCTTCGGACTTGTATTTGGAGAAGTCAAAAACCAATATAAACACCCGGCTTTCCAAACTGGTTTCCTCACTCCTTTCGCTCCCATCTTGTGCATGCACCCTTTCTTCACTTTTCCCACCACTCGTCCACTTCTTTTAAAAGCCACTTCTTTGAACTACTGCTATTCAAAACCAAAAGCAATCAACCAATATGAACAGCCATCAAGCGACAGAAGAGGGGTAGCAGAAAATGTACTAGCTGAGTATTCTCAAAATGTACTAGCTGAGAAGGGAGAACGTTGGAGAAATTGATTTTGCAATAACTGCAGGCCCTTTCTTTACATCATGCACCAAGTTAACAGCTGCTTTTACAGTATGCCTGAATTGCCTGTTCTGTATATGAAAATCACAGAACAGCCGGAGAGACAAAGATACTCTCATTTCTAGCGTCCCAGCACCACAACAGATACTTTCCTTGCATCATATGATTGTGGAACAAACGTCAGACAAAAGCTCAGCTGTTGTATGTTAACTGTTCTCATGCAGACAAAAGAACTTTTGACACTTTTTCCGATATTATCTACGCCCTTGTTAACTGTCAGAGTGTATCACACAGTACATTGAAATGTTCTTTCTTTTTTATGGCACAATGACCATGATGATATCGGAAACAACCTAGTCTTACTCATTGAACACAAATCATATTTTTAATTTGATCACACAACCTATGTTACCTTACCCGCACAAAAATCACAATATCAATGTTGTAAATATTGCGGTATAAGCATATTTTCTATTTTAATTCCAATAATAATTATGATAGTAGTAATCACCCAAGCATGGTATATGAATGACTTAACCAACATATTAGCATATGAATCATTTAAGTCATTGTAAAGAGAACACATGCTTATTGAAATTGACATACACAAGTTCCAGTTTAGCATTTCTTCAAGATTACATATGAATCTAAATGCTAATCTCATTAAATCCTTAACATACATCAAATGAAATGTTAAACTGAACCAAAATATGGTGTGTACAACTAGATATATCAAAAGTTCAACAGATTTATCTATTTTTAGTGCTCTCAGAACAGAGTTACACAAGTTGATAAAACTTGGCCTTCTCATGTCAATGTTGAATATCATCACAAAGATCTAACAGCTATCAATTGAGATTTGAGCTCTAAAACATGTTTTCACTAACAAAACTCGTATATCCAGTGAACAATAATTAAATACTTTCGGATCAAGACCTCCCAGTCAAGTAGCAGTAACAATGCAATGTAGTAGATCAGAAATACAGTCTTAAATAGACAAACAGACTAGAGTAATTACTTCTGGACCGAATTACTCAAGATCATCTACTACACAAAGAACAATCTTTACTGCTAATAAACCAACCTGATCAGCAGGGAGTATAGTTTTCCAGTTCAGACAGTGAAAACAGTCTTATAGAGCTCAATCTTAATACAAATAGCTAGATCAATCTCAATATTCAACTAGTTCATCACAGAGCAATTAAAGAACAGAAACTTCTTTGCAATCTTCCAACTAGTGATGCTCACAGACAAGAGAAAAAGATCACAAATTGCAAAGAGCCAATTAACTGATACTCACAGTAGAGGTGATATTCTAAATCACCTGAAGAAATCAAATGAAGATCACAGTTAATATGGCAAGGCACGAATAACTCGCTGTCCCAGAAAATCTATCAACTCGCTATTGCAAGCAAGCAGATGATTCACGGAGATACAATGCCGCACTCCTCCTTTTAGCCGAACACCAAAGAAGAAGCCGAGGTTCGGGTATGCCGCACAAGACCACAGACTGCTCTGGCCGAGAGCAATCACACACAGCAGGGAGATGCGCCGCCGCCTTGTTCTTCCTCGGTTAGACCCCTTAAGATCCCGGGATGCACAAACCCAGGTTAGGGTTCACACACGGGACCGACGCAGGGCCTCAATTAGAGATGGCCCGAGAGCCGATTCTCCGCCCACCGAAGAACAAAGAGAAGCGTCAAGCACGAGAGGCAACTGGGGATCGAGAAGAGAGTTATCCCTACCGTCGGAGCTGCCTGGCCTTAAATAGAGAGGGCGAGAGTTGGTTGCGGGGTGGCGTGAGCGGCCGGCTCCAAGGAACCCGGGCCAACCCACGCTTCCGCCGCCGCCCCTCCGCTCGCCACCCTCCAAGCGCCGCCGAAATCGCCGGATCTGAAACGGCCGCGCGAGATTCGCACGGGCATCGCAACCGCCGCACGGGAGACGCCACGGAAGGCAGGGGCCGAATAGGGGAGGAGACAAAGTCTCCTCCCCTTATCCTTTACCCTGTGTGACCGACAGGTGGGTCCCACCTCTTAGGGCTCTCTTCATTCTTTTTCAATTGTGAAATTCCCAAAATGCCCTCTCAAATATAACAATCAATACATTGAGAGATCAAACAACATATCTTGACCTCGGCAAGGCCGCACTGAAAAATATGCGGTAATGAAAACTGCATCAAGAATTATGGAATTGAAGAATTCGACAAAGAAATAGAAATAGTCAAGAGCAGACCCCCCAAAAAAATTCAATTCCCATAATTCTTGCTTCTTTTACAATACAGATTATTTTATATTCTTCTGGTTGATCTTTCCAACTTCCTGTATACCAGCTTCACACTCCTAGTCTGTCGTAGCATTTAGTGTTAGTTGTATGAAGTATAAACCATTCACTAGATCCACTAGTTTCAATCAAAGCTGCAAAAAAAAAGAGGCAATCGTCGTTCCCTCACAAACTACATCTTCCATCAACACAAATCTTCTCTTGGATTTATAATATGACCAGTTGACCACCACATAAAAGACCACTTTGTCCACCGCTTGGTGCAGTATGGTAGTATTAAGCATTTGGATGAGAACCTTGGCATTCTAACTATGTGCTTCATCTTGCCATTTATGAAACCCCCTATGCCCTATTGACCATTTAGTCTTATCAACCTGCTACACACCATACAGACATAATGTATACCATTACTGTGTAGATATGTGAACGGCTGGTGATTTGAGAACATTAAGGTATCATACAGAATACTCCGAAACCTCAAGCATTGCCCTTGAAAGGGAATATCTCAACTCCCAGACATCTGAACAGAGATAGATATACTGAATTACTGATGCCAATTGCACAACCAGTTTGGATGATGGGTTCAGTATATCGGTATGGTGGCATTCTTCAAAATTGTTAATTCAGGGCACATATGGCATTATTCAACTAATCATAACCCGCACATTTCTATGGCAATGGATACAGCTAAATTCTTGCCAATATTCCTTTTCTCTTATCGATACTAGCTCTCGAGAATATACCATACCATTTATAATCTGCAAATACAAACATACTTTACCAAGTCTACAACGCTCAACACAATTTTGTAAATGTTCCAATGGGCAACATTACATAGATGCAAATGATGATAACATTTTTCTCAGTAAGTAATCTACATTGGAATGCTAGTAAATGCCCTCAGAAGAGGGCTTCTTATGTTTGCCATGCTCTAATCAACATTGGAATGCTAGTAAATGCCCTCAGAAGAGGGCTTCTTATGTTTACCATACTCTAAATGAATTTATTTTAGACAATCTACAAGCATGGTACAACTCCAAAGGGGCGATTCTTAAATGCTACGATGATTTCCAATGCTTGATCTCCGGTGCCGATCTCCGCGAACTCTTAACACAGATGAATGACACAAAGCCAATTGATTGATTGAATGGTTGCCCCCAGATCGTCATTTCCAATGCTACCATCCTGCCTTCTCCCCCAACACAAAACAACGATGCACAAAGCAAGCAACAGATTCACGGAGTAACCATCCATCTAATATCAAGAACTAATGAGCAGAACTGCAGAAAAGATACCGGATTCACCCCATCCCTGGAAGCATCTGAATCGGATCGATCATTTGGATGACACTCGGTTGCTGCTGCTGCTGCTGGAGCATGAGCTCCTCACCAGGCCCAGGCAGTGCAGGTGGCCCAACAGGGATGGCCGGTGCCGGCTGTGGCGGCTTGGACTCAATGAGCCGCCACATGTACCACGCCCCGACGGAGCGGTAAGGGCGCCACCGCTCACACAGCTTCTCCATCTGAGACGGCCGGGGCACGTCCTCTAGTCCATATAGCAGCTGCACGCCCTTCCGCACCCCGAGGTCCGCGGCAGGGAGCACATCGGGGCGCGCTAGGGAGAAAATCATGAACATGTGGACGCTCCAGGCGCCAATGCCCTTGACCATGGTGAGCATGGTGGCAAGGGATCGGTCGTCCATGTTGACGATGGCGGCATCAGAGAGGATACCGGAGGCATACTTGCGGGCGAGGTCATGGAGGTAGGAGGCCTTGCGCGGGGAGACGCCGATCTGGCGGAGCTGGTGCGGGGTGAGCGCGAGGACGGCGTCTGGGAGCACGTTGGGCTCGCCGCCAAGGAGGGACAGGAAGCGGGAGTAGACGGAGGCGGCGGCCTTGAAGGCAAGCTGCTGGTAGAGGATGGATCGGACGAGGGAGTGGAATGGGCGGTGCGGGCAGTGGAAGGCCGGGGGCTCGTGGGCGTCGATGACGGTGGCGAGGGCGGGGTCGGCCGCGCGCAGGTGGTGGATGGCCGCGGCCACCTCGCCGTCGGCGGAGAGGGGGCGGCCCGGGACGGACAGCGTCAGGCGGGGCTTCTTGGATGGGTTGGAGCCGGAGGGGTCGGAGGAGTGGGGCTTCTTGGAGCGCGAGGCGGCGGCGGGCGGCGATGGGGAGAGGGGTTGGGGCTGGGAGCGGGATTGCTCGCCCATGGAGGAGGTGGGTTCTTCTTGACTCGTTGTTGGGGGCGTTTGTGGTATTTTGGATCTGCACCTGAGGCGGTGTTCGCCACTGCCCACGGCCTCGATTCGTTCTCGATTCGATTGCCTGCCTTCACCGAGCAACCTTTTTTTATGCCAGCCGTTCAAAATGCAAGATTTATAATAGCTTGCTGCACTGCGCGCATTGTCACAAGTTAGATGTGAGATATTTTACAGATGTGTCCTCCTTGCTTCTTTCAATAATTACTTTTAAAAATCTTAAAAGATCATTTATGAAATCATTGCATCTCAAACGGATCTCTTGAAATTTTCGTTTCAGTGAACGCCATAACTTGGCTAGATGTGATGACATTAGAGATCTCTCTATCCAACTCACCAGATTTCCTCATATAGTCACATGATAAAACAACATAAGAAAAAACAAAAGAAATTGGGAAATTACGAGAGTCACACTCGCTCTCTTGTCTTCCACCCCTAATCAAACCCGACAAGAGAGATCGAATTGCGTCCACGTAGAAAGTGAGCAAGTAAGTCCAATCCGAACCAGAGGAGAGTACCACTGCACCAATAAGTATATAGGAAATTTTTGTTGCCCTTTGGTTGGGAACTATCAGACAGTTCGAACTAGGCCCTGCAAACTTGTGAAAGATGATTTGTACTAGATCATTTTATTATGATGATTTGATGCAAGGGATATGCACTCAAGTGTAGTGAATGTAACTTTGCATGCTTTGTTTAAATTGTTATGTGCACTAGAGTGCTTGTCTGTTGACACTTTGTCTCACATCATTATGCTAAAAAAAACTGGAATTTTCTTTCGTAAAGTCGTCTTACACCAAAATTTTATATAATTAATTCCGTTGAAGTCATGAAACTAATGAACCATTACACATTGGCCAGCAACATCTTATAGCATTCAGAAATAGAGGGCAGCGGTGGGCACAGGGAGTGGAAGCCACTCACACCTCAAGGGAGCAAAATGGTCTTTTCCCATAGGTCAAATGGTAGGAAAAGCAGAAAAATACAAGAGAATAGCGAAAATAGTGTTATATGAATCTAAATATGTTTGAAGTGATATATCATGGAGTAAAATCTCCATAGTGGTATCTTAACCTATGTGCGCGCCTACCCATGCTGGATAGCCAGCGCATGGCCAGCACAAGCGGCGGCGATGCAAAAGCCACAAATGATCCGGATTGAAGGCGTTAAATGAGATCGGACGGCCACAGAGAGAGACCATCCGATGGACGGGGTTAGACGGCAACGAAAACGTGGACGGCTACGATGTGTCCACGTAGTCATCGTCAACCTCTCACCTGTCGTTCTCGCCGCGAGGCAGAGAGCGACGCGTGAGCGAAACGGTGCTGACGGCATCTTTCGGTGGAAACCAGGGGCAGCACGAGGTGCCTTAGGAGATGGGAAACCCATTTTGGGGCCTTGGAACAGGAGGCGAGGCTCGACGACGGTGAGTGGCTAAGGTGAAATCGACGGCGACTTTATGGCACCAGAGGCCATTAGCGGCGCTCCGGGCAAATTGGTGGGTTTCAAAAAATAGTGATGCAATCGATGATACTCACCACCCCAATCTGATTGAACACACTATATTTTGGCATTCAATTGTCGTTCAATGAAAGTTTCAAAATTATAGAATGCATGTTCAACATCAGATTTTTTTCTTGAGCAAGTAAAGCGAACTGAAGCGACTAAAATCATCTAGAAAACTCATATAATATTTGTAATCGCCCACATACTTAAGGGCCGACCCCAGACATCTGAATGTATTAGTTCTAGAGGACGAGTACTCACATGATTGGACAAACTATAAGGTAGAGTATGGATTTTTGAATGCGAACAAGCATCACAAACTAATGACTCTTGTGAACTAAAAGGACATGCAATCTTATTGGACCGAAGAATGGACTGAACAACGGTTCTGGAAGGATGACTAAGCCTCATATGCCATTGCATCGTCCTAACAGTGACACCAGAACAAGCGTGCCGATTAGAGGATTATGCCCTGCTGACCGGTACAGGATACAAGCCCCCTCTGCTCCTACCTTGGTGAAGAACTTTCTGCGTGACTTTGTCCTTAACAAGAAAAGAATCAGGATGAAATTCAACAAGCACATTGCTATCAGAAACAAGCTTGTGAATAGATAACATTTGTTTATTTATGCGAGGAACATGGAGCACTTTATTAAGAATGAGAGAATTATTTTAGCCAAGTAAAACAGAACTACCAATGTGCGAAATTGTTAAACCTGCACCATTGGCGACCTGAACTTGATCCTTGCCGATGTAGCACTCGTGCATCGTGAGCTTGTCCAAATCACTTGTCAAGTGATCATTTGCGCTGGTGTCTGCATACCAATCTGGGTCACCGTGATAATTTTCGAACATGGCAGCATTCTCGGCTCGATGATCCTCCGGTTGATAGGCATGATTGAAACACTGTCGGCATCGCAGCGCGTCATGCCCATACTTGCCACACACCTGGCACGTGGACTTGGCCCGACCACTGCCATGGTTGTGTCCTTGCTGCTAATTCCTGCCGCGGTTACAGCCTGGACCTCGTCCGCCATGGTTCCCACCTTTGTTGTTCCCGTCATAATGACAAGTAACATTATTGGCAGAAGATCGTATCTCCTAGAATGATCTATGTTGTTCGAGTCAAAGCTCAAAACTCAGAAGATAAGCATATAGATCGCTAAGGCTCACTAGATCATTCCTTATGGTAAGGAAGGTGACCAATGGGTCATATTCTGAGCCGAGACCAGCCAAGATGAAGTTGATCACTTCGCCGTCAGAGAGGGGCTTGCCAATTGATGCCATGGTGTCAGCATGTCCCTTCATCTTGTGAAAAAATTTAGACGTCGTCAGATCATTCTTCTTCATGTTCGATAACTGATACCGAACTTGCATGATCCTTGCTCGATTTTGTGATGAAAACATCGCCATCAGTGCTCCCCAGACTTCAGCCGAAGTGGAGAGGCAAGCAACTTGACTGAGAATGTCCTCTGTCATTTATGAGAGAAGAACGCTCAATACAATTTTATCTTGCTGGAACCAGTGCATGTATGCAGGGTTCGACACTTGACGTTGACTTGATCCTGTCTCCTCTGTTTGCATTATCGGTGGTGGTGTGATGCTGCCATCAACATACCCGTACAGGTTCTTCCCACATAGGTAGGGCTCCACCTAAGCTTTCTACAGGAGAAAGTTTTCACGAGTAAGCTTGACGCTGATGAAGTGCCCAAACGCAGGAGCAGCAATGCTATCGCTAGATGCTGGAACAATAGCGCCGTCAATTTCTTGCGCAGTTGCCGACGACGCCATGGACGAGCTCTCAAAGAAGGCTCTGATACCAAGTTAGAAAGTATGTTGTACTATGAATATTTGGCGTAATGAGTACCAGTCTCTGGTCACCTGATTTATATTCATCAAGTATGTTATTGTGATTATATCGGTTGATACAACAGAATCAGGAAGGGCATAAAGTATTTACAGAATTAGTTATCTGAATCCTATCGGAGAGCTAGTAGATCATTGCTGAATGGAATGCTATCTCTGGGTGAGGAATAATATCATTGCCAGGTAAGGAATGATATCTTCAGAAATGGAAACAAACTAGGCATATACGGCCACGTCTTACGACCATACGTCTACGACCACGGAATACGACAACGGCCTACGTCCACAGCATACGACCATGGCATACAACCATGCCTTAGGCGCATGCTAAACTCCGGTGGCCTCCGTTGAAATGAAGGGACGGTTCGTGAACACATAACACAAACTCAAAAATACTTCTTTTTTTTCTACTGAAAATGGACGCAGAGCGATGTGTACCAATTTTCATGACGTGGAAATCCTTCAGACTTATCTCTAGTTTCAGTGGGAGAAGCTGGGGCCTGTATTGCCTATCAGAATTTCAGTAAAAAAAAAAAGAGAGAGAAATTCATGGCGTAACCCAATGACTATCTAACCCAGCCCAGAGAAGCCTCCTCGTGTAGTACAATAGATAATACGACTACGAGTGACCCCAACGGCCCAACCTCCTCACTCCTTCAGGCAGCACCGGTTATGCGGCCCATCTCGTACGCGCCCGTGTACCAGGCCATGTTGCAGCGGGGCCGCCCATGCCGCGGCACTCTAGCCCAACTTGATTCCCTGTGTCAAAGAAGGATCGAGCGCCCAATTCGTTCGGCGCGGCTCCACTTCAACCTCGGCAGCTGTGCACGCTACACCAGGCCGCCCCGCGCGGGACGGTGTGAGGCCGCGTCGCTGAAGCCCACCGACCAACCAAGGCCCAGCCTTGCCACATTGGACCGACACACGGCTCCATCCCATCATGCCGCGGCACGACGTCGCTGGACCATCAACATCTGACCGAACGACGGCGGTATGAACGGAATTAATCAGAGAGGAAAACGCTAGCACGAGCCCTAACACTGTACTTTCCGTTCCTTCTGGCTTTTTTAGCAGTTCATGACTTTTAGCTATTAGCTTTAAGATAAAACTATACCGTTGCGATTGTTAGTTTTTTTAAATAATTTGATTAAAAAAATTATTGTATCTCCATAGACAATACAAAGAGAAATACCAAAAAAAACAAAAAAGAATATCCAAAATTAAAAATATAATACATTTATTCTGACTCCTAAAAGCCTGAAACCGGAATAGACCTTCGGATCTAGCCATGCAATAGGCGCTACCTGCTTTATTACTCGTTTGTTTGTTGCGTGCGTTGTAGAGCAAGTTGCTCGTGCCGCTTTCGTCCGGTGTAAACAGCGTGGGAACGCATATGGTGCGCTGGTCTTTAATTATGACCGGCATGGCAGAACAGCGCACGGTGGGGATCGATCGCGTTTGGTCCGGGAACATGTCAGCAACAACGGATCGAGCACAAATCCCCAGCTTCTCGCTTCAGTGCAGGCGATCCACTGATGACAGCGACTCGAGGTTTCATCGAGATACCAGTAATTAACCAGCCGACTGTCTCACGTAATTGCATAGTTTGATAGTATAATATAATCAACACAAACTATATATGGTCGTTTAATTCCAACACAAAGGGAGACTTAAAACAGTCCCCTTTAGTGGCACTACTCCACACAAGTCTCGCAGTGGGGCAAGCAAATCATGGGAGTCGTTGATTCATCCATCTTGCGTGCACTGATCACTGGTGGTGCAGCTAACAAATCGCAAGGGTCAACCAACACATAAATCACCTCAGCTCCTAGGGTGCTAGTTGGTTGGGCGGGTTAAACGGGTGGTTTCTTAATTAGGTTGGCTTTAGATGGTTGAAAATAGATCGAAAGAGTGAACGGATTATATTGAGTTGGGTTACCTCGTAAAAAGGGTTGTGTTGTGATAGATTTAGAAATTTTAAGTTGAGGCTCATCCCGTGACGTGGTCTAATGGGGTGGCAGATAGATTGTCTATAAGCTTGGACAATCTATCTGTAATAATCACTTGCAAACCACATCTGTAATAATCACTTGCAAACCACATCTGTAATAATCACTTGCAAAGTATGTGCGAACCATATGTGTACATATGCCTGCTAATTTGCACAGAGTAGTTTCATACACACATAATCACTTGCAACAAACTTCGATCAATTTCATAAAACTTTTGTAATGTGAATGTGATGTTGAAATTTCAAATACCAAAGTTTTATGAAAACTTCCTACAAAAGCATGTGAGGCCCACGTGTACGTCTAGCCCTGCCAATCTGCATAGAGTGGCTCTTCTACACGCAAAATTATCTCTAACAAATTTTAATTGATTTTGAAAAACTTTTATGGTATGAAGGCTAAATTGAAATTCTAAAGACGTGCCCTTCTGGAACGCGAGCGGGCACAGCCCCACCCGCGCCCATTCAAACTTCCTTCCCCACCACCGTTGCTTTATAAACGCCGCTTTCTGACTCTTATCCCCCGCCTCGTCTCCTCATTTCCGATTTCCCGTTTCTTCTCCCACTTCCCTCCTCAGTCCTGATTCTCCCCGCACCACATTTAAAAACGTGCGTCAAGAACTTGTTGTAACAATGGAGGAGAGAATTCCCCAGCGCCAAGAACTACAAGACCCTGTCGCAGTGCCGGCTGAGGCGCCCTCGCCACCGCAAGACCCTTCCGTCGATGACGCCGCCGCCGCCCCCGTGCTTTCCTCCGGCGACGAGACGGATGCGGACTCTGACGGGGAGTTCGAGTTCCCATTCGTCAGCAGGGCCTCCCCCGCGGGTACGGCCGCCCTGGCCGACGAGCTCTTCGCCGACGGGCGTATCAGGCCGTTCTATCCGGTGTTCGGGCGCGGCGCAGGAACCGACCCTGCGGCGGTCGCTCCGGCGACCCCGCGGACGAGGGGGCCACTCGGGCGGCTCTTGCTCGAGGAGTCCCGCGCGCGCAGCTCGACGGCGTCCACGTCCTCGTCCGCGGCGACCCACGACGACGGGGGCCTGGAGGGCGCGCCTGTGGAGAGCTACTGCCTGTGGACGCCCGGCTCCTCCTCGTCGGCCTCGGCCTCCCCGCGGCCGCCCAGGAAGAGCAGTTCCACGGGGTCCATGGCGCGGTGGCGCCGCATCAGCGAGCTCGTCGTCGGCCGCAGCCACAGCGACGGCAAGGAGAAGTTCTTGTTCCTCCCCACCCCGCCGCCCAAGGAGGCCGACAGGGAAGACAAGCCCAAGCCAAAGCCAAAGCCGAACCCGCCAGGCGGCAAGAAGGCTTCCACCGCCGCGGATGTCGACACGGTGACCGCCGCCCATCGGGTAGCTTACAGCGCGAAGGGCAGCGGCCTCACCGGCGCCGGTGGCGCACCACGGCGCACGTTCTTGCCGTACCGCGAGGGGCTCGTCGGATTCTTTGGCAACGTGAACGGCATCAGCCGGAGCCACCCACACCTAGCTAATTCTAATTAATTTGGGATTTGAAGTTCGAGTTTGGGGCTTGGATTTGCCATTAGTGGGTAGGTTAATGATGGGGTTAATTAATTGAGAGAGTCAAGAGATAAGGTTAATGTGGACTGTGAACAGTGTGAAGCAGTGGGAGCGGTGGAAACTGGGAGAGGTGGCATGGCTTTCTCCGCCACACCTACAGATGTGAGATGTTGAGGTTGAGATCCGAGTTGTACATTTCTATGCTACCGGTAGCCATTAATTTTTGAGCGCGACATTTAGTTTTTTTTCCGTTTCATTCGCAAATTTAATTGCAATTCCATAGTAGATCTCCATTTGTCGTGTTCAATTAATTGCATTGGACGGCTCCTACACTTGGCTTCTTAATTTCATTTTGAGTTGGATGAGTGAGAGGAGACAGTTCGGTCACTGTCGACGCGCACACATGATACATACTTGGGAGACCGACGCGTCCTGCCTACTTCTACGAAAAAGCCAGGCCGCTTTACCGAGACCAAGCACGATTAGCAAGCGCGACGTGTACAGCGGCGGCGATCCCGGCGGGGCGAGGCGCCGTGTACGCATCGCCACCCACGGGCGGCGGCGACGCCAAGTGGTCGGACTCAGACGACGCTCGTGCAACTGCGCGTTCAGGGCGCGCGCATTCCGACTAGGTATTTATACAGTTGCATACAGCGACGGAATCAGAACTTAATAGTCTAGGTCATAAAAATATTACTCAGACTAAACTAAATTTACACGGACTGTACACTAGATATTTTTTCATACTTCGAACTGAAGCCCACCTTATCCGGGGTGTGGCTCCGCCCCTAGTTGCATACTTGCACGCATGGTCCGGCTCCTCTGTATGTTGCTCAAGGGCAAATTTGGGAAACGCAACGCTGATGTATAGCAGTGTGCTCGTGATTATTACATTTTTGTGTGCTTGTTGCTTAAGATTGCCGGAGACAGATGATATATGCGTTTCATTTGTTCATTATTGGGACCATGACAGCACCGGGGCTAGCGTACGTACGTAATGGGCTAATGGAATGGGCACCACCAACCGACACTGGTTAATTGGCTGAACATCATCATGAAATAGGCGTTTCTGTTATTTTTTTTAACCGCTTGAGTTGGAATGCTGCTGTTCCGTTGTGTGGCTTTCGTGTCGATTTCGTCTACAATCATAGCATTCATGGTATATGTAGCTGTTTCACGTGCTAGATCAACAAATGTTTCGAAGAAGAAGGGCCGCCCTTTGCTTAGACATAAAAAAGCGCATGTAATTGGTACTGGAGTAATGGATTTTTGCAGCGTTGGAAAGTTTATGTGGCTTTCAATATTTATTATGGTTATTATCTTCTTTACTCGGTATGGTATTATTCATATTATTAATACAAGTGATAGAAAATATTTTGATACGGAATTTAACTCGGAGAATTAATACTCGAGGTGCCGAGAACGACTGTGTTAGAATATAGTAGATATATTTATTGAGATCAAGTCTACTGAAATTTGATATGCATACATTTGTTTAACCCGAGCACGGCACATGGCGGAATAGCTGGGTTTGTTTAGCAGGATTGGTTCTGCAGGTTGTTGACCCACATGAGTCACACATGTGTTCTTAGGACTAATATATTTTAGACTCGTAAAATTGGTATGTCTGATCGTGGTTGGTGATATGGTTCAGGAGTCTCACGGAATACCGAAAACAGCTGAATCACTTTATAACACCTAGAAGTAGAATCTATAAATAGATTCATACCCTCTAGCCTTATGATGTAATTATGAGCGACACCACGGATAAAGTAGAAGAATAGAGGGTAGATCAAAAAACTTTCGCAAAATCAATCTAAGGTTAGAAAAAAAATATAACATTGGTATCAGAGCACACGAGAAGACTGGGAGGCAGCACGCATGGCGGTCGTCGGCGCGGAAGCTCTCTTGTCTTGATCGACTTGTTTTTTCGTCGCTCGGCCCCACGCGTTCTCATCTCTTGGTTTACGTCGTCAGTCGCGGTCAAGGCGCAATCCATTAGAGAAGACGCAGCGCAGCCTCGGATTTCTATCCTAGATCACCGAACAGAGATAGCTGCGCTACTAGGTCACCGCATCAACGCATCCTCGCCTCGTGTGCACACAGTAGCGGACCCAGGATTAAAATATAGCTAGGGCAGACTCGTAAGCGCAAAGCAAACATTATTACCCAAAATAAACTAAAGGTTGTTGGTTCGCATAAGGCAGTAGAACATAACTGTCAGATATACCTGTCGAGATATCGAAGTTCTTCCTAGTAACTGGATTGAGTTGTACTGAAATCTCTGACACCCAAAGCTAGGCGATCTTGATTGGTTTGAGAAGGCCTGTTTCAGCAATACATTTCAGATTGGTCTCTAGTGTCTACATTACTGAAATTTGTTCGGAACTTCTTTTGTGAAACACAAAACTTACATGTATGATGTAACAACTAGACTAGACTAGAGCCAAGTTGGGCTTTGAAAGATTGAGCAAGCATTATTATTCGTATTCCTGATTTTTACAGCATCTCAAGAATCACACTCTGAGGCACCTACCATGCTTCTTCGTATTCCTGATTTTTACAGCATCTGAAGAATGAGATTCTGAAGCAACTAAGCTAGCCAATTGTTCCCATTCTAGGGGGGAGAGAAGAGCTAATGTGTGGCCTCGCCTAGTATTATTTGCAAGCAAACTGAAATTAATTCATTCCTTAGTAAAGGCGAAAAGGAAAAAAGAAGTTGCAAGAAAAGGCAAGACAAGAGGGGATGATGTATTCTATTCTACTATCAGGGAAGAGAAGACGCACGCGAACGGAATCGATAGCAGCCGCCTTCCTGTGTGCGTAGGCCTTGCGGGGCAGGGATGAACGACAAGCAAGGGAGCCGAGGAGGGACCGCCGGGGAGGTGGGGTACCGGCCGGCGACGGAGCTCGGGCGGTCGCCCGGCCTTGCCCGAAGGGTGGGTCCGCCCCTGTGTGCACACATCCTTGGTCTGCGCGTGAAGTCACTTCCTTGGTGCATGCTCAAGCGGCTAGAAGGAAGCCAGCAGATCAACATGGTGCATCTACTCATTCACGTGATGTCAATGAATTATGTCCAAATACTCCTGAGAAAAAAGCTAGAATAAATGGAATTTCTCATTCTTCAGTTTTGAAATATCTTATGTATACTATGTTATTCATATGATTTGATCTTAGCCATGTCATTGGAACCCTTAATGGATATCAAAAGAAACATGGGGAAGAGCACTGGAAACAAATCAAATATGTACTTGCATATGTCAAAGGAATATATGGATTATTCATTATATTTTAATAGCCATAATCTTCAACTGCAAGGTTATTCTGATACTGATTGGCAAATGGCTTCTGGTTATTTATTTACTTTGGTAGGAGGTGTTATTTCTTATTGCAACAGAAAACATGATACAATTGCTCATTCTACCATGGAAGGTGAATACATTGCAGCATCTGAAGTAGCAAAGGAAATTATATGGCTAAGGGAATATCTTGCATCATTTAAGGTCGTAGAAAGTGCATCACAATCTATCAGTTATTTCAAAGTAAAAGTAAACACATTAAAGGAAGATCCATTGACTAAGTCAGTTAGTTAGGAATTATTTTTGAAGTATGATTAAGTCATCGGACTTCAATTTATTGATTGAAATATTTCAGCCAAGTGGGATATATTGAGAATTTTATGTGGCTTTCAATATTTATTATGGCTATTGTCTCCTTTACTCAGTGTGAAATTATTCATATTATTGATGCAAGTGATAGGGAATATTTTGATGCGGAATTTAACTCGGGGAGTTAATACTCGAGGTGCTAATGACGGTTGTACTGGAATATGGTAGACATATTTATTGAGATGAAGTCTACTGAAATTTGATATGCATGCATTTGTTTAACCCGGGCACAGCACAGGGTGGAATAGCTAGGTTTGTTTTGCAGGATCGGCTCTGCAGGTTGTTGACCTACATGATCAGATTGGAATTGATCTCATAAACAATCTGATCATGACACATAACTCACATATGTGTGCTTGGGACTAATATATTTTAGACTCATAAAATTGGCATGTCTGATCGTGGTTAGTGACATGGTTCAGGAGTCTCATGGTATACCGGAAACAGATGGGTCACTTTGTAATACCTGGAAGTAGAGTCTATAAATAGACCCCTTCCCTTTAGTCTTATGATGCAATTGTGAGCGGCACCATAGATAAGATAAAGAAATAGAGAATAGACAAAAAACCTTCTCAAAATTAATCTAGGATTAGAAAAAACCTAACATGCAGGTCAACCCTCAACTCCTTGCTTGTTACGGTCAGCCGTCTGTTCCTATCTGACCTTCTTGCCTATTCAGAATTTCTTTTGTGAGTTTCAAATTCGGAAATCAGAAACCTTTCCTGCTGTTTTTGTTCAAAATAAAATATTCAGAAATCATAATTAGCACCTCGAGTTGCTTTCAATTCTCAGCCTCCAACACTAGCACGAAGCAGTAACACAGGTGTGATCTTTTGTTTCAGTTAGGAACATGCCCGGTCGGACTCAAACCTTCAGCCGTTCCCGTTTAGTTTGGGGAGTTGCTAGCGCCCAGACATCTAATTCGGTCGCTAGCGCTGTACAGTCAATCACAATATTTTTATTCATCTATGCAATATTACCTGTCAATATATGCAATAAAAAAATTGATAAAAATATCAATATTGCACGCATGAAATTAAAATGTTACACAAGTAAAATCAAAATATTGCATTCAAAAAATCAAAAATGTTGTAACAAAAAACAACACCTACCCTTCATGACAGGCGGCGTGGAAATCACGGTGAGCTCGGATGTGGAGATCCGACCGTCGTCGCTCCGGATCTGACGGTGCTGCGCCCGAAGAGGAAATCAATGGTGGCAGTCGGATCTGGCCGCGCCGCGTTCGAGGACGGCCGGATCTGATGGTGAAGTCCTCAGCTTTTCTCCCGCACTTGACCTCCTAAGCTGTCGGTGAAGGGAGGAAGGCCGGATCTGACGGCGAGGTCGACGGCGGTGGTTGGATCTGACGACGCCATGTCCGAGGATGGCCAAGGAGGAGGTCGACGGTGATGGCCAGTGTCGGAGATGGGATGGTTGAGGATGGGATCCAGATATCGCTGCCAGACAGAGGAAGGGAGTGAGAGAAGCGAGACTGCGGGAGAATAAGAAGAGAGTGAGAACAGGAAGCCGTCTAATTTTTATGAATTGCTCCGTACGTATAGTTTTGCGTCGCGTTTTCGTTGGATGTTCCGCGTGCTGTGCTTTCCATGGAGGAAAACAAATGAGGAAAGGATGAGAGAAGGTGTCGCGGTCCGTCGCATACTCCTATTAAAGCGCGCGGTAAAAGAGACGCCGCGTGTTTAAGCACTTGGCCCAGCAAACTCCACAATTGCCAGGGGAATCCATCGCCGGTGAAAGGCATTATCCATTCGATCGTGGATCGGTCGCCATCATCTCGCGCCAACTTGTTCCCTGGATTATTATTATTATTAGCTCATCAGCTAGCCCACACCAGCGGTCCAGTGTCATCAGCATCAGCAAGTGACGGACGGTGAGCATTTGTCTAAGATAATATTATCTTGAATCTCACCGGTTATAGAGAAGTATCACCGTACTTTCGCCGACGAGCCAGGAAATCCCATCCTTGTAATTCAATGGAGAATGAAATAGTAAACACCAAATGGAAATCGGTTTTAGTTCTCTGTCATTGCATGTGCTGCAAAAGAACAATATGCTTTGCACCAAATCAAAGCATGATTTAAGATGCCTAATACCTAACGTTAGGCTAGCTCTATGTTGACGCTCTACTAGCTTTCCGTGAAGAAATTTTGGTCGTCCTCCCCTCTTGGAATCCTAGATATCGATTCCAATTATCGCACCTAATCAGCCAGCTACAGCCGTGAATTATCGGGCACGATCCATATATAACATCTCGAAGTCTTATGGAGGCTAAATCAGCATGTCCCTAAGCTAAGAGTCGCTGCGTTGACGAGACCATGATGCAGAGTCAAATGCAACTCTGACGTCTGAATGGTAGTAGTAAGTATAAGTTGCCACCCAAAAAAGCTCCAAACATGTCGTTAATGCGGCGAACAAGCTGGGTAAGAGACTTAGAGTCTGTTTGGCAACGACTACGGTTTATAACTTTTGGCTGAAATTTTTGAATTTTAACTGTTTACGGTACGGAGAGAGATACTCACTTGCGATTTTGGATGGTACAGATGTTGGGTTTTTAACGTGTACATCGTTTAACTTGTAAACCTCGTCTTGAGAAAATACTCCGTTTGAAAGTTCGGTACTATAGCAAAACCCAAAAACCATCCGCTTCAGAGGAAAAGAACATGCACTAAAGGCAGCATTTTGGACTGGTTAGGCGTGCAGTTTCGTCTAGGTTGTCTAGGTTAGGTTGGCTATCAGTCGAGGTAGTTGGCATTAGAAAATGGGGAAAAAGGTGAAAAATGACTGAAGCTACCTGCGATATATTTTGTCTGTGATACATATAGCCAGGAGACCCATCACTACAAGCGTATCGATTCTTTCTTGTTAACGACACGCACTTAGTAGCATATTCGATGCCACAAATAAAGTTAATGCACTTACACACGTGCGGGGAGACTTCACACCCAGCCGGGTTCACACTGGAGTGCTGCTGTGCCAGTACGTCTAGCCAAGCAAATCTTGCTTGCGTGTTACGATCCAAGACTAATGCAAGGGTTCAGACATGCTCACATCAGCATTGCTACACTTGTTACATGGTTGCATGATTACCAAGTGCAAATTATATCAACCAATTGTTACCACCAAATGAATAGTCGGAGATCTTTTGTGCTTGCTCATTTTATTCCAGCAATAAGAAAGCCTATCCAGTCACAACTATGCTGATTAGTAAACTCAACTCAAGTAGCTTCTGAGAATTCCAGAAGATCGCAAAATATAATTGTAGTACAGGAATCTGGAGCATGTTCGGCCAAGCTGCAGGCTGAGATAACTTTTCATCATGTTCTGGCGGAGCCAGGATTTAGTTATACCCCGGACTCAGTAGTAGAATGATTTAGGCTATCTGAACTCGACCATAAAAATATTACTCAGGCTAAACTGAATTTATCCAGACTACGCACTAGATATTTTTCCACACTTTAAGCTAAAGTCTATCCTGCCCAGGGTGTGGATCCGCCCCTCATGTTTGGTTCCATCATCGTGTGCTTTCGCAGTTACTGCTTCGATGAGGCAGCATCATCTGTGGGGCCTTCAGTACCTGCAACCGTTTCTGACAGCAGCAATAAGTCCCCCTGATGGGAGTTGTTGCTTGATCCCTTAGCCTGGTTGGTGCTATCATTTTGAACTTCTGATCTCGAATAGCTGGAGTTGCTTGATTGAGATTTCAAGTTCAAGCTGGAACTTTCTTGACCTTGCTTTTCCCATGGCTGTTTACCAGCAAAATAAATGTGAGCACCCTGTTGTTCTCATGAAGATACTCTGAATTCAGAATCAAATGCTGCTTGTAGTTCCTATGTACATACATATGTTGCTTTCTCCACGACCATGAGACTACAAGAAGCTAATCCATATTATGAAGGTTTGGCTAGCAAGCAATTTCAAGTGCAAACCTTGGGCTTGGGTGCCATACGGGATTCCGAGATTGGTTTATCAGGGTTTGGAGGGTCATCATTAATATCCTATATGACAACAGACAAATAAGGTTACAAAGTCCTCCTGTTGCAGCCATAATAGAAGACATAGGAATTTAGAATACCTGGATATCTTCTGGCCGCTCTCCCCTTTGTATCATTTCCATGATCTGTCAAGTCCAGCATGACAATTAAAAGGCAACTTCTGGTTCAATATCAAAACTCGACTTAGTTACCCTAATAAAGGATATGTACGAAAACATTGTGACTAACGTCAGAATATGTGGTAGTGATACTAATGACTTTCCTATTAACATAAGACTACACCTAGTGTCAACGTTGAGCCTATATATGTTTGCTCTAGTGATCGACATACAAGAAGATATCCTTTGGTGTATATATTTTGCTGATGATGAAATGTTAGTTGATGAGAGTAGACTAAGTGTCGATAGAAATCTGGAGTTGTGGAGAAAGATCTTAAAATCGAAGAGCTTTAGACTTAGTAGGACTAAAACTGAGTATATAGAGTGTGATTTTAGCGGTGCCAGGGCAGATGATGGAGATATTAGTCTGGACAGATAAATAATGTCTAGGAAGGACACTTTTCAATATTTAGGATCGATGCTATAGTGAGACGAGATTGATGAAGACGTGTATTGTGGTACGGGTCCGAGGACCGAGGCTAGAGTACCCGCCCTTATCAGCCAGCTATGCCGCCGCCAAGGCTCTGAGGTCTATTGAAGAAGATAGGAAGACTAGAGAACTTTGCTCATTTCTTTGCTTAATGATAATAGGTACAACCCTGTCCCTTTTATAGGAATGGCTAAACTTGACCCCAAGACATATCTCTATATTAAAGAAACTAATCCCTAATAATAGAAAACTTATCTCTAATACATAGAAATAATCTAAAAGGAAATAAACCCAAACAATAATGAAATTGCACCCACGAGATACAGTTCACGTGTATTGCGCTACAATACCAAGTGGTACTGTTCACGGTGCTTTAGTACCGCGTGGGTGCTGTTCATCTGCCGCGGGTACTGTTCATCAAGCGCTACGGTACCCCACAGTGTTGTTCGTGAGCCTACTACGTGCATCGCCGGAATCCTAGGCCATAACAGTACACCCCTCGCGGCGAGACAGCTCGTCCTCGAGCTGTCAGGTGGCGGCCATGGTTGAAGTCCTTCGTAACTCCATGTCGACGAGAGGGCACGATGATAACCTTGTGTCGCATGAAAGAAAATTAGCGAAGCTCAATGTACAGCAACCCCTAGGCGTGGTTTGATGACGTAGGAGACGTTGAGGGCATGGGCACCCAGCAGCAGAGCAGCAACATCACCCTTCTTGCCTCGGGATGCAACGGTTGTGGAAGAGATGCGACGATGTCGATGACCCCAACATGGAAGCCGTTGTGCTCCACACTTGCGGGGGCACGGTGTCGGCCGGTCGTGTGGAGATGACCACCACTGGACAGCGACAACCTTCCTCTTTGGCAAAGGCACCAAAGGTGAAATTTGAAGAGGAGTCGTCGTTGGTGACGTGGCCAGTACCAACACCGGCGTCGAAAAAGGTGGTGGCAGCGCAACCATTGCAATGGCATGCAACGCCTCTTTCTGCTCCTTTAGCTTGTCCACCTACTCCATAGTCTTCTCTAAGGTGGCCATCATATTGTCGAGTAAATGCCCTATTTTCTTGTTGCTGGACATCAACATGTCCAACGGAGATAATTCAACATCGTGAGCGATACCCCACAGTGTTGTTCGCGAGCCTGCTGCGTTCATTGCTAGGATCCTAGGCCATAACAACGTGAGGTCGTGAGCCACATGATAAGAGCGGATTGGACGAAATGGCGCCAAGCATCAGATGTCATGTGTTACCGAAAAAATCACTTAAAAGTTAAAGGGTAAGTTGTATAGGATCGTGATCAAACATACGATGCTATATGGAGCGAAATGCTGGGCGACTAAAAGACAACATATACAGAAAATGAGTGTAGCGGAGATGATGCTGCATACAAGGTGGGATCGAATCCGTAATGATGATATACATGATAGAGTGTAAGTAACACAAATTGAAAAGAAACTTGTCCAACATCAATTGAGATGGTTTGTATATCTCCAACAGAGACCTTCTGAGGCATCGGTACGTAGTGAAATTTTAAGATGACTGAAAATATAAGAAGAGGCAGAGGTCGACCAAGACTGACATGAGAGGAAGTAGTGAAAAAAGACTTGAGGGATTGGAATGTATCCAAACAATTAGCTTTGGATAGGGGCGCATGTAAGTTAGTGGTCTACGTACCGGAACCATGACATAAGAAGAATATTTATGGGCAGTGTTTTAGCCTCTCGGTTCAAATGGCAGGATGTGCAGTTTAGGATTTTAGCCTTGTAAGTTTTATTACAAGACTCTCGTTTCTTTGACCTTGAGAAGATTTTATTCCTAACTTACCCTAATTTGTTTGGGACAAACGACTTTGTTGTTGTTGTTGTGTTGGTTTTTGAAGGGAAATTTAACATTTTTTTTCTCAAACTCAGCACACTAAATTCACAAATACCAAAACTTTCAGACAGAATTAAGTTGTACTTTTCTCCTACTACCTTAACGAGAGAAGTGCATAAAAAGATGAATTGGATAGCATAAATCCCCTAATGCAATAGCTAACCCAAACAAGTACCGTTCTAATATCCAGCACATATTGATGAGTTAATTTCCCATGCCCTACTATACAGTAGGTCAATGGAAGAAGGAAGAAACATCTACTACCAAACAAATGCAACTTATGCTAAACTGACAGACTAATTTGCCGGGCCCACGGAAGACCCCCCCTCCCCCGAATTTTATTAAGATTGGGAAGATTTGTTACAAAGCATATGTTGACAGAAAGGCTGTTGACAGCAGATTACATCATGCAAGGCAGGAGTTGCCAACACACACACAGAGCTAACATCAGACTTGCAGCAGCTTGCACACCGACAACACTCAATTCGTCAGGTGGCTGACAAACTGACAGACTAATGAAATCATGGATTGTGCAAAACAGTTAGGAACAAATTCACTTTCTGACTTTACCGATAATTTATATATCAAAGCTATCCACGAAAGGAACCCTAGAATCACAGGCATGTTCAGATGATATCATGAAAGCAGTAGTCTGCAGAGTGACAGAAAAAAAGGCGATGCTCAAGATAGCTGACCTCCATATATGATTTTGGATGACAGGGCACTACAGGGGCCACAGGTTCAGTCTCAGGCTCAGGCCTCCCTATGAAAGTAAGTAGGAATCTCAGAAAAAGGAAACTAAGGAAAATATTCAATATGACTAATCCTGGAACTGGAAGAAGGGCTGCATTGGCAAACCTGAATCATCCATACATTTTGTGCCAATTTCAGTTTCCTGCTGCAGTGAAGAAAAAGAGCTAGTTTAAAATTTTGCAACATAAACACCAGTAATGTCTGACCAAGACTTCACTGGGGATCCAAATAACAAATGTTTGTGCCATTTTTTGCTGACCTGAGTAGTTCTGCAAGAATGGTCAGATACCCCTAAAAATGAAGGAAAACATAAGGCAATGTGATTATACGTGTCTTGATGAAGTCGTTTAGAGCAGTGTTGTAAATATACAACTGAAGGGGGAAGTTCATTTGGAATGACTATGTACTTACACAGAACAACAAACACAAAAGCAATTAACAATCTTGACAGGATCCACAACGATATCAAATTAGAATTAAGCTCAAAGACCATCTTAAAATCATTAGTAAATGGAATCTCCTTGCATACCTTTTTTTTAATGGAAACTGTAGGGGAGGACCTGATAGTAAATTTTATAAATAAAATAAAAGAGGAGTTTTATGTACAAGAGAAGGAACAGAATAACATGCTCTAGGAGCCAAGAATTATCTAAGAGAATTTAGCCAATTAAGAATTTAGCACTTTCCAAGCAGCAAAACTTGGCTAAATTCGCTCAAACACTTTTCCATTACACTGCTTCCATCTGTGTCAGGCAGCAATAATGAAAACTTACATAAAAAAATGCCAGTTGTGAATGTTGCCGCCCATTGTATATCATGTGATATTGTGATGAAACTGAATATATGTGTTCCAAGAAATTCGAAGATATTGCCAGCATCTCACACTGAACGGGCAATTAAAGAAAAGATGCATGTGTGATGAACCTTAGTTCATCGGGATAAACACCGTCGGGAGGAAGGCCGGACGGCATCGGCTTGGTGGAATGAGAGATTTGACTATAGACTAGGATGATAGGAGTTGAGGAAGTGACTAGATTAATTCATCTTCATTGCTTCATTGATAATAGATACATGCTAGCCCTTTTATAGAGATAGCTCGACTTGACCTCCAAGAATCTCCATCTTTAAGAAAACCTATCTCTAATAAATAGACTATATCTATAAGGTAAACCCATCTAATAAGGAAACTAACTATTTTTATTTCTATCCTAACTAATCTGACATGACGTCTGTTGCTACAGTACCCGCGCGTCTACTACAATACGCATGTGCTATTCACATGTGTGAACAGTGCGCGTGAACAATAATTTGGCGCATGACAGCATGAGCGCCCCGTGTGATCTCTGTTGGCATAGTATACAACTGTGCCCTCCCTCAATTGTAAAATGCCTTCTTTGAAGAATATATTTTGTATTTAGACGATCACATATGAGTAGCCATGAAAAAATCATCAATTTCATAGCACATCTACTCTCCCAAATCCAGCGAAATGTGTGGGGTGGTTGTATACCTCGAAAGTAATGAGTGATCTCCTAGCATACCTTGAGATGTGCAAGTATTTGAACTCATAGATTTTGAAGATGGGCTCTGCAAATTGCAAGTTAAAGAAATGAACAAAGTTAGAATAACCAGGAAACTACTCTGAAATATTAGAGTCAAGTAGATAGTGAACGAACAAATCTTACTAGTAGACGTCGAAATGCTTCGTTGATTTCATCCACTGTGAGTCCTTTCTTTTCAAGGAAAGAACGCCTTTGTACATCAGAAGAGGCTGCTACTTTTGGATGTTTCAGAAAACTAACAGCACTCTGAACCAGTTCCTCCCTCATCAGTTCAGGGGTCACAAGAGCTGCCTTTCCTTTTATGGCTTCCTGCTCCTTTGTGTCTTGCAAAGTACTGTGAACAGCTTCTGAGCTTCCTTGACCTAAAATCCATGAGAAGTATGAAATTGAACACTCAGTTTAACTCTTATACCAAATTTATGAAATAAGCATTAACCATATTGAGGAAAGAACAAAACATAGTGGACAATTGGACAACTCAATGCTCCATGTTCCTTTGGTGTATTACTGCAAGGCATCTATGCATAAAGAAAAGCTCTCTCAAATTAGTACCGAAATGGTTTGCCTTGGCAATCGTTTAGTCTAAGCACAGCTCATAAATATGAGATGAACCATGTCAATGTATCAGCATTGGAGACCAGTAGAAGTCAAAGGCCAATGCCCAGGTGCTTGTGAACCTAACATCTCTCGCTGCACAGTTTCTTTACCATCACAGAAACAAGCAAGTAACCTCGAGTTCGCATCAATTCTTTCGAGACAAATCTAAACCAGATGAACTGGGAACTAAGCAACTAGCGTCGATTTGCTTGGTTTTAGAACCCTAGCGATAGCATCACTAGCAAGTGGCAGCCAAATTATTAAAAAGGGGAGATGTTCTTTGCAAATCGAACCTAGATCCTGCGCCTCGTCGGCTAGGTCAGGCGTTGACGAATCCGCCATCCCGCTTTCCGGGAACAGCCAACGGTTGGGTGGGATAAGATCGGGAGCAGCAGAAGGAAGACGAACTAGCCAGGAGACGACAGGACGCCTGCGTGTGCCTGACATATGGGCCCCACTATCCTTGGACCTCTCGGTCGGTCGGGTCGGCCCCGGTTTGTACAGGCCGGGCTTCGTTGTCGCTACGCTGAGCTTCAATTTTTTGTCCTTTTGATTTAACTAGAAGTACATGGCTTACCGTGGGAAACCAACACTTACACAATAGGATAACACTTTATTTACTACTATAAACTTGGTACAACAATACACACTATTCTTGGTGGCTACCTATGTCTACGTTTCTACTCATGCCACCCTACTCTTTTTCATGACACGGTGGCCTAATAGCTTATGGTAGCTCACTCATGGCACATATGGCTAAGGGTTATCGACACCCCCTATTTATAGTGTTGCATACCATTAGATGCATGACACTTGTCATCATCCCAACCATTCTTTTATAAATATCTAGATTCTAGAATTCTCTTCTTAAATATCTAACTCATGTTTCTTACTTTGCCATAAGGATTTAGTCTAGGAATTTCCATGGCAAATAGCTGTCTATGTATGCAAGCTCCCAAATATTCTAGAATATTCCATTAACACAAGTATGCATTTTAATTTTTAACATGGTTCAGTTATGTATAATGTAAACTTTGAAATGCAATCTCCCAATTTGGTTGTGCTAGTGAGGTAATCACAGTGCCCCCTTGATACAAGTTCAGAAGATAAGTAATCTGAAACCAAACAAATTATCAATTCAAGAAGACAACATCTATTGACCGTAGAATAATGTGTTAGGATCCTCAAAACCAATTTTCCCCTCCCTGTACACTCGGACAAATGCCCTCATCTAGTCTCTCCTATTATAAACTGCACATAGACACCACCGTCTGTCTAAATCATACACCCAACCCAACCGAAGGATCACCCAAGCAGCAGCAACGAGTCAAGCACTATTGATCCCTTCTCACTCCAAGAAACGGAGGAGAAAGAGAAACCCTCACCTGCGCTGCAGGAGGTGGGGGGATCCTTTTGCAGGTCCTTGAGCTCCTTCAGGATCCGCTTCGACGCCATGGCCGCCGGGTCAAGAACTGCACACCTCCACCCATGGATTACCCCAACAAAACAAACAGCAATTCAAGAACCGATCAGATTTTTTTTTAAAAAAAGAAGCAGCAGCAGCAAGAACAACAGAATCGTAGTTGGTGATCAATCGATCACTATTGGCACCTCGACGAGTGGAGGAATCGGGCGGATAGATCGAACGAACTGCTAACACAGACAAATTTGCGCTATCTTGACGAAGGTAGGCCCCGAATTGACAACGAACTAAAGCAAAAAATCAACAGTGACATGGTAAATCAACCGAAAAGCAGCGAAGCCTATTTCCATGATTTGAATAACAGCATGGTATGCAGCAAGGAAGCAGAAAGACTGTGGTAAGTCGCTGAGGCATTACATCGAACGGGACGCGGGCGCCGTCCTTGTCGCCGGGAGAGGGAGAGGGAGAGCAAGCGCGGCTGAAAGTGGAGGAGGCGGAGCGTGGTGAGAGCTCCGAGTTTAGCCGCGCAGATACGAGGAGGGGCTCCTGCTCCGCCTTCGGTTCTCAAAGGGAGGAGAAGACGCGACGAGCCGGAAGCAGGCGAAGAGGAGAGACTAGAGAGTACGATGCGGCTGCGGGGCTGGACGCGCGTGGGACTGGGTCCACTGGGAGAGAGGAAGGGGAAAGAAACCTAGGCAGGTATGATTTGTCACGCGGCCCACCACAATCGGCCCATGGTTGTAGGGCAGCCCTGTTTAGCAAGAAAGAAAGGCGAGAGGCCGCGGCCTTTATAAGGAGGTTTACTGGTATATATATTATTGAAAAAAAATCCATATAACACTTTAAACTTTGCTCGAAAATCTGTATAGCACCATAAACTATAAAAACCGAATATTTGACCCTGAAATTTGCAATCCAATTCTTGATCCGATTTTGGATAGTTGTATTGTCCGTATGGCATGATAAATGGACGATTTTACCACACTAGATGACACACTGGTCAAATTTAGGTGAATGACAGGTATTACCCATAGGGTTTCTCTCCCAAATTGAAACAGATGGAGAAAACTATAGGGAGTGATGGCTATGAAAGCTAAGAGCTCAGTGGGGGAGAAGCCTTTATGGGCTGCACACGTTATTAATCCAACTTGGCCAGCATATCATGCTATGTGGTAAGACCATTCACTCAGTGCGTCACGCGAGTAATAACACCATGCAAAACCGAGCCTAGCTGTTTTTTAAACTGATTTGTAAAGTCTAATGAGTTAAATATCTGATTTTATAGTTTAGAGAGCAACCCAACCCAGCCTGTTCTTTTTGGCTGCGGCTTATGGCTTTTGATTGAAAATTTTGAATTTTGGTTGTTTACGGTACAGATTACAGAGAGATCGATACTCATTTGTGATTTTAGCTGGTACAGATGTTAAGCTTTTAACGTGCACTATGTTTAACTTGTAAGTCCTATCTTAAAAAAATACTCTATTTAAAAGTTAGGTACTGTAGCAATTGCCAAAAACTTTGGCCACGCACGCGCAAGTAGAGATGGCAACGGGCACAAACCCGCTGGGTTTTGCTATCCCAAACCCGTGCCCATGAAAATTGGACGTGCGGTTAAAAACCCATGCCCGTGACGGGTGCGATTTTGCCCAAACCCATGCCCACTCGCATGCGGGTACCACGGTCGCCTGCGTTCGACAACAATTGTGCAGATTGCAGATAGTGCAATGCTTAGCAAGTCAACAATAAATTCAATTTATGTGCTACTATGTATGAAACAAACAACGATAAATCCACAATGCACATCACTAGTTCACTCCATCAATTCTCAGTTCATAGTTCATTGGCATAGCATATCATTACAAGTTCACGGTTCACAACTCAGTTAAAACAAAAAAGAGAGACATCAACTACTCCTTGTACTTGACTAATGGGCTATGGGTGGGCTGGATTGGTTTGCCTGGGAGGCTGGGAGTCTGGGTATATAACTCCTATGGATCGGGTTTATATTACCCATGGGTTTACGGTTTGGGTACTATAGAACGCATGCGAACCCGTAGACCGATGGGTTAGGCTTTTTGCCCATTAAGAGACCCATGGGTTAGGAAATTGTCCCAGACCCATGCCCTAATAGAGTAAAAACCCACTGGATATCGGGTTTCGGGTACCCATTGCCATCTCTACGCGCAAGGCCGGCTCGCCGTCGGCGTCGCATGCCGTTGCCGCTCTCGTCTTTCGCTGCGTACGCGCACGCGCAAATACCAGCTCACCTTGCCCATGCAAAGTTAGGCCTAGCCCGCACTCCACACCTCTGTGGCCTCGTGAGTTTTTCCAGCGTTGGGCCGTGCCGTCTTGGCCCAATGCAACCCACTGGCCAGTCGCGCGCTTGAATTCTTCAACTCCCCCGAGGGCCACGCGTCCGGTGGCCGTCGCGACTCGCGCTCCTCCAACTCCTAATCTAGGCGCCCTCCCTTCGCCCCTCCATCCATGCCATGCCTCCGTCTCCACCCACCAACACGACACCCGCGCACAGACCAAACTCCCCACCACCACCGGAAGCTTCTGGACCGGCGACCGCCCGGCAATGCAGCTCATCTCCCCTCTCTCCGGCGACGCGGACGCCGAGGCGGAGGCGTTCCTCCCGCGCGGCTGGTCCCAGGGCCTGCGCCGGCGCCTCGCTCCGGTTTCCTCCGCCCCGAATGCCTGCGGCGGCCGCGGGGGCGGGGGGAGGCGGTCCACATTCCGGGAGGACGTCGGCCACGCCGCCGCCGAGACGTACCTCGTCACGCGCCTCGCCTTCATCCTCCTGCGATACCTCGGGTAATTTGCACCGATAGCAATTGCCGATCCCCTCAGCTCTCACCCATTTCGGTGCGGGTGTGGTAATTTTGGAGGCTGCTATTTCTTGGTAGTGATCGAATCGGATTATTTGATGAGACGGCCAGGACGATTTGCTTCGGAAAGTTGCGATTAGGCTTCCATGTTGAAATTGACTGTTTACAATTTTGTGGATCGCAAAGGCGTACATCTTAGTTCTTACACATTACTGAGGTTTTTTCTATTATGAATAACTATACATGTTAACGTAAAATGGTCGTGAAACAAGGGCACAATAGGCATATGATACATGATGATTCTCCCAATCAATTCCAACATTTTGATGTTGTATTTTAATTTTTACAACAGTCACGTTTTGAGGCCACTCACTGATCTTCATAGGAGGTTCATGTAGGGAAGTGTTACGGACCCACGTGAATTCCTCTTCTTCTTTTTTTGAAATATTTTTTGAAATATATGTGAATTCCTCGTTGATTTATCTTTAGATACGCTTACTAGCCTAGTAGGTCAGTAGTCATAGCCTATAAGAATCTCCATTATTGAGAGCAAGTTGATGGCACCATGCATTTTCAACTGCTTCACTGGGAGGCCATGCCAACTTTTTGTACGCATGCAGTGAAAAGTTTATTTATCTTGTTAAGTCAAGATTCATATTGCCTAATATACAATGCGCTGCCTTTTCACCAAAACATCAAAATGTATATAGGATATTGCTTCACCTTTCTGTGTGGATGTCTGATATTCTTTCTGGTTTTTTCAGGGTAGGTTATCGGTGGATTTCTCAGCTTCTTGCCCTCCTAATATATGCAATTTTACTTATGCCCGGTTTCATAAAAGGTATGTGAAAATCAATTTTACCTTTTGGCTCATTGTGTTCTAGTTGGTTATCACGGACTCATATATGAAACAAGATAGTTACATATTGTTGGCTCTTTGCCAATAAGTGTTCTTGCCTTTTAGCTTCTTGAACTGGCCTTTACGTAATTGATAGATGTCGGTGAAGCATGATCATCATAACATATCCTAATAAATATATTTATTCTTTTTTGGTTGCCAGTTGGGTATTATTATTTCTTTTCAAGTCAGGTCTGTAGAAGCATAATCTATGGAGCACAACCAAGAAATAGGTAAGTAGAGTTACGTGATATATAAATGGAATAAATCTGATTTTGAACTGTGTTAGAATTAGTGAAGACGATCTATACAGGTTGGACCTGTACATACCCAGAGATCGCAGCAAATCCAGTCCAGTTGTGGCATTTGTAACTGGTGGAGCTTGGATCATTGGGTGGGTGACATTTTCCTCATGATGTATGACAGGGGTCTTTTGCTATGACTTCCCTTGTTGATGATCTTGCTTATATTTAGTTACAAGGCGTGGGGTGCTCTTCTTGGCAGGCGGTTAGCAGAGCGAGGAATTATAGTCGCATGCATTGATTACAGGTGCTCATGCTTTGAAGGCTTTTCTTAAATAATTCACTTCTACATGACATTTACCATTTTTTCCATAGCCTTTTATATTGATTGATTGATTTCTCTTTGCTTTCTTGATGAAATATGTAAATGTCTTGCAGAAATTTCCCTCAAGGAACAATAAGTGACATGGTTAGTGATGCTTCTGAGGGAATTTCATTTGTTTGTGACAGTGTTGCTAGCTATGGAGGAGATCCTAATCAGTAAGTGGTAGTTCAGCATATTACAGTACCCTACTAAGGTTATTCAAAAAAAAAGCCACAGAAACAGCACCTCCTTTTAGATATTCTTGAGTGAACATTTCACGGCACGTGAAAATTTTGTTTTTGTTTTGGCGATGATTCTATTCAAAGTCTGTGCTATGACATTCTACATCACTGTTGTCTGAACATCTTGGATCTTTATGATGTATTGTGGTAATTTAATGAGGATAAGCACATAAATGTTTCATTTGTGGGTGCACCTCTGTACCTACATTGAGCTGCAGGGCTGTGGAAATGCATTTGTGTCTTTTTTAATGGAGAACTCAAATGCACATTGTATATTATATTTGCATGTAAATTAACCAAATTCATTGGATTCTCTTATCTGTATGCTTTTAGGCTTTTTGATAGCTGGGATGTCCAAAAGGAAAGTGGAAGTTATGGGTGTGCTGCTTTAACCTAGAAAATTAATATGAACACTTGAAATTGTTCTATCTGACATATTGTCCTTATGAACAATATATAACTATGTTCCTAAAATAACAGTGGAAAAATCTAACTGGTAAAGAATTGACTTATGTTCAATGGGCTCAAATTTGGTTGTGATTGGTACAGTTTGCCGATAAAATAGTAAGAGGAAATTCATCTTTGTAGTTGATTGCTGAGGTGTCTTTGTGCACTTTTATTTACCTTTCTTGTTTTGCCTAACTGTGTTTTGCTAACTGATGATAGTATTATCCCCATGTGTTCTAGTAACGACCATAACAATCCTTCTTACACTCTATTTTTTACTGATGAAGTAATGATTTTTTGTCAAGACGAGCAATTCATCTCTTTGGGCTCTGCAACCACTCTGATTTAGATGCCTTTTAAGAGCACGACAAGTTGTAGTCACCTTTTAGCTTTCACTATATGAATAAACTAATTCCAACTTGCAGGATCTACTTGATGGGTCAATCAGCAGGAGCACATATCGCAGCATGTGCTCTCTTGGAGCAAGCGGTTAAAGAATCTAGGGGAGAGCACATTTCTTGGAGTGTTACTCAAATAAAAGCATATTTTGGTTTATCTGGGGGGTGAGCTCTTGAATACCTTTATCTATATTTCACTATGTGTCTACATGATGATTCTCTTAATCAACTATTATATCCTTACTGCCTATTAAGACCACTAGTTCATACACGTAGTGATCCGATACAAACACTAACACTGCTATTATGATATTACTAACATTTTAGGTTTTTCTTTCATGTGGTCCTTTAAATGAGAGACCAATGTCAGCTTTTCTACCCCTTTTGGCATTTTGAATGTGGTTGTGGAGAAGAGTATGTGTTTAGCTTACATGATGTGTCAATGCTTGACTTATAAACTTTGATGTATGAAATTGGGGCTAGCCCTTCTCTTTCAGAAAACATAGAAAACATTAGCTATCTACCACTTGGCATTCTGAGTTTTTGTTTGGGGAAGAGTTGTGTTGGACCGGATGGCAATAGAGGAGGGGTGAATGGTGCCAATTCAAAATTTCCCCCATGTACTCAAGATTATATTCTCACACAACTATAGAGTTGCAGAAAATAGAATTTTCATCAAAACAAACTCAAGGAAAATCCCTCAAGAACACACAATCTTGAAGCTAATACTTCCCGGCGGTGTAACCAGCTAACAAATGGAGGTCTGACCGGCAAGGTGGTCTGACCGCTTGCTACAGTAAAATCAGGGCAATAAATAGTGTTTTAAGCCCGATTTTAATAATCAAAATCGAGAGAACTTTTGATCCGTAGATTCAAATGATATGAAATTTTGTAGGGATCTTCTCTAGGTTATCAAGAACCTATCCCAACAAACGATCACAAAAATCATGGCCAAAGCTAAGATCTTTTTCAGTTTGAAGGAAATGTGCACCGAAACCGAGTAAAAACCTCAAACAGTGAATACAACTTGCTCGTGGGTAGATGATGGCCAAGATGCCTCTAGAGGTATTACTACATGTCACAGCAAGCTAGAACACCGAAGAACCCAAACCAAAAACCCTTAAAACAAAAAATCACTCGATGAGGCCTAAATCAACCAAATCGGATTTCGTGATGAACTTACTATCAAAGTGCCTAGATGATAGGAGATTGATTTCCACAGGTTATCTCCATCTCAATCACATCCTTGGCACGGCAAGATCAAGAAGAAAGAAGAGAAGAGACCAAAACCAACCGAAACAACAGCAAATCAATCAAAACAAGAAATAGATCTGGAGATGATCAAAGATTGATTCTATTGCTGAATGACTCCACCTTGGAGGACAAAGAGCACACCATGCACTCTAAACCCTAACCCTAATCTCTCAATCTATCACCCATGGGTGGGAGGAAGGGCTAGCCGCCACAAAGACTTAGCCAAAACCCCTAAGCCCTAGCCCTTGTCGCTCCTCCCCTTATGTAGCCTCACAACATGAACCAAAACCTAATGGATCCACCTATTAGGTCAAACCGGGGATAACCCATTAACCCACCTAATACCGGGTTTTACTCTCTCACACACGCTTCTCAAAGCGGCTTGCAACCATTAACCCATTAGTGGATCAACACTTGATCCACTTCATATTTTCAGCGCATATAAGACCTAAACCACTTAGGCCAACGCCGCGGTTTCACACACATCGCCACTTTTTGGGTATTAGGCAATTTACCAAAATGCCCCTCTACCATTTTCCACGAAGCTTCGTAATTCCTTTGCCACGAAGCATCGTCCATGCTTCGCCATCTTCCACGTGGCCCCAATGACTTGCTGCCAAACCTCTCACGCGTATGAATCCCACCGAAGTGTCCTCGCTTGCAAACGACCCAAGTCACTTGGCGCACCACATGCCTCTTCTTGCACATGACGGCACCCGGCTTCCTTGACTGCACAGGACCTTAGCTCCTCCCTGAGCCTAGTCTCGGTCCACCTTGCCGTTGTCCGTCATGATCACCACCGGTATCTCCCGCTCCAGTTCCTCGTCGTCCCCACTTGCAACCACCCTGCAAGTCTCGGTCATCTCCGGCGTCTCCCTGACCGTTCTGGACCTCAGCACCACCCTGTGTCTAGTTCTGGTCCTCCTACACCTCATCATGACCTAGTTCCGAAGTCCTGCAACCAACACCAACAAGCAAATCGTCACGTAGCACCGCACGATACACAAAGTCATCAATTAGCACAGTTAATCAAAACAAAGCATAACGCAAAATGTATGCACCCAAATTACCGATCCTAAACCTAGGACCAAACAAAAAAACCCATGTTAGCTGTGACATAGCTCATGCAACATAAAATCACTGAGAAAAATGACCGAAACCCATTCCACGACTCAAATACCACAAGACAAAAATCTGACCAAAAATCCCTGTTTTGGCCGGTCTGACCGGGTGCTAATTCCGGTCAGACCGCTGCCAACATCTGGTCTAACCGGTTGGACTGCTGCATGCACGCACTGACTTAATCTCTGCCAACACTGGTCTCATGGCAAATCAGTGTATGGCTGCACAGCACTGCATGGAGACATTAATTTGTGGCAGCATCATTTCTCAACAACCAGCAGAAGTACTTGGATGACACAAAACAAGTATACTCATTTAATTAATCCAAGACCACTACCATGCATGCAGTTCAGACAAAGACACTGACAGTGAACAGCATGCACAATTTCTATGATACATTGACTTCATTAATGACCATGCAAAAACTAATAAAAGAATTGACTAGGCCAATCTCATTAATCTTCATGCATGGCAATGTATGGCCAGACACAGAGAGCATGCATAAGACAACATCAATTATTTTAAGACCTCATCAATACTTCCTTAGATATGCAACAGTAGCAAGGCTTCTGCAGTTATTCAACTCAGTCCAGTTTTTGTTAGAAATCAGCAAATTCAAATTTCCAACTCTCCAAATTGGCAATAATTCATCACAACAATATTTATGACCCTCTCACATGGTCCTTCAAGTTGTATCTCACCAAGTGTTTTTTTCAGTAACTAAGAGAACATATGGTTGCCGTACTAATTTCTAATCAACTTGCTGCCATCTGAATTTGGCATGTATATACAACAAAAATGTACAATGAGATATAGAATAATACAACAACCACTCTGTTTCAGCTGGTCCCAAATTGAGATACAGAGCTAGTGATACCAATCGTCCATGACATATATGCTCATTTACTCTTCACAGATACAACATCCGAAATTTGGTTGATCATTTCCATGAACGTGGTCTTTATCGTTCAATATTTCTCAGGTAATAGTATGATTGCACTTTTGATCTGGAAGTGTTGTTTACTTACCTTCAATAACACTTACAAGTACTCAGGAAATTATGAACTATTATTTCAGCATAATGGAGGGAGAGGAATCATTATCACGTTTCTCTCCAGAAATTGTCGCCAAGAAATCAAGTGCTGAAGCCATAGCTCTACTTCCTCAGATTGTACTTTTGCATGGCACAAAAGATTACTCTATACCATCCGCTGCTAGGTTTGATTATTTTACTTTCTGAAGAAACTCATTTTAAATGCATTGTTTTACACCTTAAGTGGTTATATCTTTTCTGCTCCATATTTGGGGTTCTGTGTTTTTTTTCTTTTCAAGATATGATCATCAAACTAAAAATTGAAAACACAAACAAAGTTGAAGGTAAGAATTAGCAGTTTATGTTTTTTATTAAAATCTTGCTTGTAGAGTGGAATCATTCGTCCGATCCAGAATCTGTGGTTTCACTGGTTTGTACTATGTGTTTAGTAACATTTCGGAATACTTCATAGCTACAGCCTACAGGATTGGTTAACAAGGGCTACTAGCTCCATAAAATCTTAGTCTTTCTGGTTATATTATTATATGGAAAGTTGGAAACACTGTCTATTGCTGCTTTTTGTTAGTTATTGACTTCCCATACTGTCTAGTTTTCCACATTTATTGTAAGCTTTATATAATTGGTTGTGCACTTGATTTATCTTTCTGTTCAACATAATCCTTCTTGTTCCATCTTCAAGCTGCCAATCACTCTGTTTATTTCGTGTGAAGTGAAACTTTTGCCGACACCCTTAAACAAGCTGGTGCTAAAGTGAAGTTACAATTGTATGAAGGGAAAACACATACTGATGTATTTCTACAGGTAAGTCATCTTGAATATTAAGGTTGGATTAGTTATATCACCTTGGCCCTTGTGCTTGCTAATGCTTAATCTTGATGAACTACTATGCTGTGATGCGATTGGCTCTTATGAAAGATCATATATTGGTTGTACAATTCAAATGAGAAGGATTGCTGAACACTCTTGCTTCTGTACTTACATTGCTGCCTGAACTTCAGCAGATGCCTTAGCTCATCAGATCTATTGTCAGGACTCAAGATGCGGTCTACTAGACCCTTGCTCAGTTCATGTCACTGAAATCTCAAAACAAAAATGATTGCTTGAAACCCAATGCCTAGTAGTGTTCGGTTCATTTGGGCCTTTGCCTGAAGTCCTGAAGATAGTACTGGACAACAGTAATTGAATTAATAATGCTTGCCACCACTCTGTAGAAAAGCAATTGGAAGGTAAAAGGAATATTTCTAGAAAACGTTTTTATACTGTGATTGTGCTCTACACAAAAACCTGATATCAATTTTACTTCCATGTTCTATGCTAGAGAGAGAATAAAAGTAAGATGTTATCTTTTTTATAAGCTTTTTTTTATAGGACTTAGGATGCACAGAATTATAGCTCATGGGAATGAACTTGTTCTCTGGTGGAGTTGGAAGGAAAAGTTACAGTAGTTTTCCATTTTTCGCTTGTCAATGCCAATTATCCCAAAGGGAAAAAATATAAATTTGTTGGATGCCCTAACTTGATGTTTCATTGTAGGATCCACTTAGGGGTGGCAAAGACCAACTTGTTGAAGATGTTGTTTCTGTTATCCATGCTGATGATGCAATTGCACGCGAGAAGGATGCTTCGGCACCTATCCCAGAGCGCCTGGTTTCAGAGTGGCAGATAAAATTGGCCCGTCAGATTAGTCCCTTCTGAACAGGTTTTGATTGTTTGCATACTAATATTGTGCAGTCAAATTAATCTTTTGGTTCAGCTTTGGTGCTTCTCGTCCTTTTTCAGTATTTGACATACTAGAATGAATTGCCGGTTTTGCATGCTAATGAGATCTCTACTTTTGATAGGTCTGCATCCAGATAGGCTACTTTTCAAGCCATTTGCTTGTTAATATTTAACATGCATGCACAAGGCCAGGCAAACGGAGCTTTGAACCTACCTTTCGGAGCATGTTGGCACTGAGAAAACTCTAGGCTGTAGGTACTGTTGTACTACTATACTACATAGTACATAGTACATACTTATGCATAACAACACGTTAAAATTCTTTCTTGTCTTCGACAAATCTCTGTGAAGTATATATAGAGGGAAAGCCTAGGCATCATACATCTGTAAATAACTAATTGAAGGGTGTGTCAAGACAATATTTTGCAAGTTCATGTGGAAAGGTATTGAAATACTTTGAGCCCTGAAACTGATGATGTGGATAGCACAAGCACACCATTGTATCTTTGTAGTCATAATAACATGAGGGTTCTAAGCACGATTATTCGAGACCTCTGTACTAAAATGGCAGGCGTGAACATTATTTCATCAAATAGGAGATATAGGAAGACACGAGATTCATAGATACACTCGAGCATACTGTGACGCCCCGGGTTTTTACCCAGGGGTAATAACCCTAGACAACGTATTATTATTTGTTTAGCTAGTAGAACACCGCTTTAACAAATAATAAGTCTATCAGAGTGTTGCAGTAGAATAATAATTAGAGACGACACATGTGATTATTACATAAACATAGTCACGCAGGGCTAGAGTCTGAAACAATACTTAACAATGTATGTCCGAATATTATAACACTTAGAAAGGAAATGGTTCTACTAATAATTATACAAGTAGAGATGAGTAGATAGCCACATACTAACGTACTCGATTTCATAAAACAGCTCTTGGTTGCCATCTATTCATCCCAACATCCATTCAGGGACTCCGTTCTGTGCACGGCATACTCCAGGCTGAGCTCGCTCCCTTCGGTGTAGCTATCCTTAGCGTAGATCTCCGTATAACCGTATCGATCATTGTATTGACTTATATTTAACAAAGAAGGGTTAATAGCAAGGGTGAGTACAGAGTACTCAGCAAATGTTATTAGCAAAATGCATTGTACGCTCTTACTCTAGCATTTTCTGGAACATCCATTTCCACTTCAATTCTCATCTCATTCTCTTTCTAAATCTCAACTTCCATCTCATTTAGAAAATAATTGTTTGAAGCGATTTTTTGTGAACCTCCTACTAAGGTGGATATTATCTTTCTGTAATTCCCCGTTTGAAGCGGTTTTTTGCGAACACAAAGGAGGTAAAACTGTTGCGTTGGCACTCGGAGGAGCGTAAGAAGGATGAAATACTAAGACACCCTACTGATTCCACCCAGTGGAGAAACATCAAT
This sequence comes from Bonia amplexicaulis, assembly GCA_036346245.1. NCBI lineage: Eukaryota > Viridiplantae > Streptophyta > Magnoliopsida > Poales > Poaceae > Bonia > Bonia amplexicaulis. Next base: position 14,962,992 of record CM070749.1, on the reverse strand, counting down.
AGAATGTTTGCAGACTTCGGTGCAGAACCGAGAAATATAAGGTTCGAATTGAGTACAAATGGAATGAATCCTTTCGGTAACATGAACAGCTAACATAGTACTTAGCCCGTGACTTTCTGCATCTACAATCTTCCTCCTTGGTTAAGGGTATCTCGCCGGATATCCTCATTTACTGCGAGAGGCACGAAAATGGCAAAAAAAAACATGAGTTCTACTGTAAAAGCAACATATATTTACTTAAGTAAACACTCACAGTAATAAATTTGCTATATCCTATGTCATGATTTAGTGAACTCATCAGGAGGAAATGCATCAGAGGGAATCGAGTGCAAGAACTTTGTTTGTATGCAATTGGGGATTTTTTTTTGGCGGAAACCACCAAAAACCTAGATCAAAAAGGATGATACACATCCGCGCGACCGATTGAACAAACAAAAAGATAACCGGTGAACATCACAATTTGCATGCCCCACGATCGCACCACAAAAAACATAGATCTTTCGCCAAACCGCATTTAAAAGATATATCTCTTTATCCTTTCGAGCATGCTCTAATAATGATTATAAAATACTGAAAAGTAAGTTTTATGAAAAATTTCATCAAAATCCACTTTTTATAGCAGAATTTATATATATACTTCTTTTACATACGGAAGTAGGTATATAGCAAATATAAATGGCGCAATCAAATTTTTTTACTATGTTGCATTGAAGTATTTTAAAATTAATATTTAATTATATTAAAAGTGATAAATAAATATAAGCATGTGTACTTGACGTGTCAATTTCCACGGTTTGGTCGACGGTAGCTCGCTGTCGGCAACCGGCGTGCCGTGGCGGTCGGCGCCGGCCGGCAGGCCGCCTCAAGACCGTGCCTCACCTTCTGCTGCAGCCTCCTGTGGAGGGGGCAGCGCATGTTACATGGTCTAGTAACTACCACCGTCCTTCCATCTCACGGTGCATGCATGTTTGGTGACCAACATGGATGCGAACATCATCCGCCATAGATCTCTCTGCCCGTCTGCCGTGCCGTATGGCTGCATCGCATCACATCTCTGCTTAGTTTTAGTTCACCTAACTAATTGTAAGCATACGCATCGAAGAATCACACCTCTGCTTAGTTTTAGCTCGCCCAAGACTCTACTTGTGGTCATATGTTATACAGTTATACCGAGCACTGTGTGGTGCTCAGAAGATGGCGATGGTCAGCTCTAGGCGATTTAGCCCTTCTCATTTCAGTTTGAACTTCTGATTTTCGATTTATTTTTTACTATTTATAAATTTTATCTTTTTCTAAATTTTTTATTTTTTTGCCGGTTCTTTTTTTCATATTCGTTCGCGCTGTCCATGATGAGCTTACATATTTTTTTATTTTTACATTTTTTTAAATTTAATTGTACCAAATAAGCCACCTTCAGCTACAGTGTAGTTTCAGTAAGCTACAGTCCAATTTTAACATAATCCACTATTTTTCAGCCCAACCAAGTGGGGCTACTCTAGCTACAAGCTATAGCTGGATCCATATTCCTACCTCTATATAATCTGTTTTCACCGTAAAAAGATATAAAACGGCACTTGGCTTACCTGCTCGATTGGGCTGAAAAGCTGCGGCTTATAGCTGAAATTGCACTGGAGTGATTGAAATTTCACTGTAGCTGAAGGTGACTTATTTTGCATAATTAAATTTAAAAAAAATTTAAAAATAGAAAAATATCCTAACTTATCACGGACAACGCAAACGAATACGGAAAAAAATAGGCAAAAAAACTAAAAAAAATCAAAAGTTCAGAAAAAAATAAAATTTATAAATAATAAAAAATAAGACAGAAGTCAGAAGTTAAAACCGAATAAATGCTCCGCTTTGTTGGGTGAAACAATCAATTAAGTCAGCAAGCACATAACTGGCCTGAACTACAAGACGCAAAAAACACAAGTCATCAAATCGCCATGACTTGCGGTTACTGAGCCGACATGTGGAGCATGCATACACAATGTACAGTATTTTAACCTGTCATTCTTCTTGTTTTTTTTTTTTTTTACAGTGGAGTAACTTCCATCTTGCCTTCTCCTAGCTACGAGCGTGGGCAGGACACAGACAGCAACATGTAACCCATTCGGACTCTTCTTTCTGTTTCTATATTAAAACCGTACGTAAATTTTTATTACTCTATATTTTTTCTTATAAATAGTCTAAAAATTATAAACTGTAACTAAAAATCGTACGTAAATTTTTATTACTTTATATTTTTTCTTATAAATAACGTAAAAATCATAAAGTGTAACTAAAAACTACAAACTAAAAATAAAAGGACAGCTGTGGCTTATATGTCTCTCCTTTAGGGGTGAAAACGGATCGGATATTTTCCGACCGACCGGCCGCCGAATCCGAGTCGGATCGAATTCGGATACTTGTGTCGGATAATTGTCGGATTCGGAGTCGGATTCGGATATTTTTTTTCGGATACGGATTCGGATTCGGAAAAGAACTATCCGACGGATACGGATACTATCCGAAATTTTATCGGATAATACCCGGATATAATTTTCGGATATCCGGCCCATTTCTTTCCTCTTTTGGGGAGCACAGCCGATTCAAACCACACACCATGCCATGTTCTTCTCAGCACATCCAAACCCATGCACATAATAGAAGTAGGTCTCTAGCCCTCACGGCGCCATGAAAGCCGGCGGCTAGCCAAGGTCGAGCGCGCCCTAGAGGAAGGAGGCCCCAAACCCTAGAATAGCCGCCGATTTCGGTAGAATAAAATCATAATAAAAGTTTGAACTAGTAAAATCATTGCATGCAAAATAAGGGGAATAGGAAGGCTAGCACCGTGTTGCCTCAGTGTGTTCAAGCCGCCATCCGAGCCAGCACAGAAGCCGGCCCGGCCGAGCACCGAAGAACCCAAGTCCCCACAAAGCAACCTCCAGATCCGACGAAGGCTAGCTCCGATCCAGCCGTAGGGAGAGCCGAGGACCGTAGATCCGCCGCCAACCAGCCGATCTAGACCGGATCCGCCCGGAGCCGAGCCGGAGGAGCGGCGCCATGACCGGCGGGTGGAGGTAGTAGCCGGTAGGAGGAAGGGAGGAGTAACCGCCGGAGCAGGGAGGCGAGGAGGCGCAACGAGGCGGCGCGGTAGGGAGGTGCAGCGAGGAGGAACCGCCGGAGTAGGAGAGGCGACGAGGAAGGCGGCGGCGAGGCGGCAGTGGAGAGGAGGCGCAGCGCTGAGGAGGCGCGGTGGAGAGGAGAAGCAGTGAGGAGGCGCAGGGAGGCGAGGCGGGGAGGCGGTGTGTTGATGAGAATCGGGAGAGGCAAGAAAAAGAGGGAGGCGGCAGTGGAACTGAGGAAGAGGAGGAGGCGCTGGCGAAGAAAAGGAGAGAGCGAGGCGTCGGTGGGCTGCGCCCACGCGCGTGAAGCCAGTGGACCGAGGCCGACCGCGCGCGTGAGAAGGCCGAGTGGGCCGAAGGGAAAAAAAAGAGAAAGGAAAATAGAGAAAAGCCAGGCAGGCCGAGAAAAGATTTAGCTGCAGAGTTTAGTTCTAGCTGTCTTCATTCATGTTGTTATTTCCTGTTTCCCGTTAGATATAGGTTTTACCGAGAGTTCCGTAAGTCTAGATAGTAACCTAAATAGGGGGTATTTACCTATATATTTAGTTCTTTCTAAAATTATTAGCTATAAATATTTATTTTAGCATTAATACTGCAGAATTCGAGAGAGTGCCATTTGAAGGATCAAACTCGAATTTTGACAGTTCTGTTTCACGCTACGACGGGGCGCCACAGGTGGTATCAGAGCAATAAGATCAAGCCACGCTAATAATGTAGATGATGTAGACTTAGTTAAGTGAACTTTCACTCTTGCTATATTGCACTAAGTTTTATTTATATAGAACCTAGATTCTGTATTATCCGTCTATATTGTCCGTTTCCGAACCGAATCCGTTACATATCCGTTCCGACGGTACCGTATTCGAAACTCCGAATATTCCGAATTCGTATTCGTATCCGGTCTTACCGTATTCGACTCCGAATCCGGAGAAAAAATATGGGTTAAAATACGGTTTAAGCAATATCCGACCGAATCCGATCCGTTTTCACCCCTACTCTCCCTCCATCAGACCATCACTACACTCATACAGCAGTGCTGCAGGTACAGGGTTACTAGGATGGTGAGGTTTTGCTGGTACGGCGTGTTGCGTCCTCACCTGGACCCGAGCTGCTGCTGCTTCCCCTTCCCTCTCTCTGGTCAAAGCTGCACCGATCCCGAGGCCCGAGGGAAAAAAACAACGGCCTCCTCTGATCCTCGCCTCTTTTCTTTGCCTCCTTTCGTCTTTCTGTTCTGCCGTCTGCAGCTGCCGTCGTCTTTAGTTTGGATCTCGGCCAGGATTCACAAGAAAGAGAAGAAAGTAGTACATCATCGAAACGAACAATGTAGCTTAAGGTGAAGAATGAGTCTAGTATTTACCCAATTTCATGAAGTTTTACTCCGAAATGTAGCTACCTACCATGCAAGACATATTGAGATTGTGTACTTTTTTATGCTTATCCTTTCACTGGAAGCAACTTATTAGACCTTGAGGCCGACACAGTTATGTAAAGGTTCCTGTCCAAGTGTTTGCATATTTTAAGGAAGATTCTTCCTTATGGGTTGCATCATTTCACTTGTGCTGAGGAAGGTGCTTAGGTGCTATTTGGTTGGGCTAAAATAAACTAATTTATGGTTGAAATTGTGTTGTAGCTAGTTGAAATTATATTGTAACTGATGGTGGCTTATTTGGCATAACTAAATTTAAAAAAATAAAAATAGAAAAAATAGGTTAGCCCATCATGGACAATGCAAACGAATACAGGAAAAAAGAACCGGCAAAAAAGCTCAAAAAAGCAAAAAAAGCTAGAAAAGAATGAAATTTAGGAATAGTGAAAAATAAATCAAAAATCAGAAGCTCAAGCCGAATTGAGCGGGACTAGAATCTTACTGATTAGTTTTCAGCCTTATGTTAATTCATAGCGAGTACTGACTAGAAACTTCAAAATGTTCAATCCACTTGCAGGATTTTGCTTACACTGACAAATTCAGTCATGCTTATACTCCATACGAATTGGAAGGACCCGGGTAGTTCAGGTAATGCAATCAGGTGATCATGTCTATGTTTGTTTGGACCTAGGAAGAATGCCTGATGCAAATAACCCACTACTGCTGAAGTACAGATATACTAAAGCACCTCCTATTAATTATCAGCTTTTGTAACCTGTTTTTCCGAGAGAGCAGTGAGTTGCTGGGAATCTGAAAATCGAAATCTTTGATCCTTACACTTCATCTCAGCCTCATCAACGCATCATCATCCACTCATATCACCAGTAGTACTAAACAATCCCCATCACTAATAAAGTAGGCCATCAAACCAGGCACGCCCCCTCTCATGTCACTCTCTTCTCAATTATCTTATCAACCATAAATTTCTCCAGCCTGCCCACCACTGCCACAATCTGCATTCCTGTCTACCATTTCCTCAGAAGAAAGCAAGAACAAGATCAGAACCCAAACACAGCACAGGGCCAAGAAGCCCTTGCCCTCTTTTCTGCTCATTTTTGGTGGGTTCTGCTCACCAGCCGCCCCCCGGTACAAAACCCCCGGTGCTGTGCTGCTACGACAGAGAACACTAGAGAAACAAGTATAGTGGTAGCATAACCTCCTCTCTTCTCGCAGAACCCAACGCAAGCACAACACTCTAGCTAGCCAAGCAGTGCTCCATTGCTTTGCTGGCTCCAAGCTCAAGATAGAAGGCAAGGCACCACACCATGAGAACCATCACAGCAAGAAACACCCATGATTCGCTCTCCTTCTCCAGGAGGCACTTCAAGTGGCCGGTTCTTGGCAAGAGCAGCAGCCATGGCGCCACGAGTGGGGACGAGGACTACATGAAGAACTCGGAGGCTGAGGAGGAGGACGAGGCAACCATCGCATTCTCCTCCACCTGTCCGTCCTTTTACCCGGAGGGCTTCATTTCTCCTCCGAAGAAGTCGCAGCGCCCGCCACCGCTGCCGCAGCAGCAGAGGAGGAAGGTCCGGACGACCGTGTCACGGCTGTGCTCGGCTCTGGCCTCGGCCGTGGCCGGCCGGCACCGTCAGGTCGGACTCGGCGCGCGGCTCACCGGCACGCTCTACGGCCACCGGCGCGGCCACGTGCACCTGGCGTTCCAGGTCGACCCGCGCGCTTGCCCGGCGCTGCTGCTGGAGCTGGCCGCCCCACGGCCGCGCTGGTGCGCGAGATGGCCTCTGGCCTGGTGCGCATCGCCCTCGAGTGCGAGCGCGCCAAGGGCGGCCCCGCCCTCCCACCCGAGCACCGCCGCGCCCAGCGCCGGCGGCAAGAGGCTCTCGAGGAGACGGTGTGGCGCGCGTACTGCAACGGCAAGAGCTGCGGGTACGCGGTGCGGCGCGAGTGCGGCGCCGCGGACTGGCGCGTGCTGCGCGCGCTGGAGCCGGTGTCCATGGGCGCCGGGGTCATCCCCGCCGCGAGCTGCGGCGGCGGCGAGGGCAACGTCATGTACATGCGCGCGCGGTTCGAACGGGTGGTGGGCTCCCGCGACTCGGAGGCGTTTTACATGATGAACCCGGACAGCAGCAGCAATGGCGGCCCCGAGCTCAGTGTCTATCTCCTCAGAGTTTGATCGATCAGACACACATCAATGCTGGTCAAGTCTCCTTTTTGTGCATGCCATGCTGTGGAAACGAACTAGGCCGGTGGCGTTTAGACTTAGATGGAAACGTAAATGGTAACGGAAATATTTTTTTTTTGTTCTCTTGGTGGTTATTGTAGTGTCATTGATGATGCATTTAGGTCATGGTGAGAGGTAGGGGGGCATGATACTATTGCCGGATTGTAATGACTCTATAGATGAATAGTACTCCGGTAAATCAACTAGAGTAGTAGTTAGAACTAGTACTACGTATGTTGTAATGATCAATAAAATAGCCTTTCCTATTTTCCTTTTAGTGTTTTTGAGAGGAATTTTGATTTTAGTTTCGCATTGATCATTTGAATGTTCTTGCTCCCAGCGGTCAGCGAGACCAGGGCCTCGAGAGAAAAATGGCATGTTCAGGCGCGGCTATCTCTGATGCCTTATTCCTCTCTCGAGTCTATGCTTATGCATGCGCACGAATGCACGATGCATCACAGCGTTGGTGATTTCAGCCGTGTTATATATTGCTAAGTAAACTGTGAAAAAGGCTGTTTCAAGAAAAAAAATCACAGTTTAAAAAAAAAGGCCCAAACAGCATTCGGGCAGTGAGTATATCAGCATACATCCTGAATGATAGACTGAGGAGTTTGCAGCAGTAAGATGGAAAGGAACTGGCATGCTTGGGGTTTCGCATCAGGATTACATCCTGAAAGATAGCATGCTTAGTATCCGACCAAAAGAATCAAGAATTCAGACTCCACCGGCACGGTGTCATGTGTACTTGATTCGCTTCCGGTCCTTGTATCCTTGTCTAGCTTAACTTCAATCGCATCAAGTGATCAACGTGACATGATGTGGATTTTCGAGTCGCCAACACACATATTCGCTTATTATGACGCGAAGGCGGCGAGCTCGGAGATGAGGTGGGGGTTGGGGAGCTCGGCGAGGTACTCGGCGTCGCGGGAGGAGGAGGAGGACCTCGAGGAGACTTGGTACCTCCTCCCTGCAGCCTTGTTTTTGGCTTGTACCGGTCCTATACTAACTCGGTACCGGCTAAAAACGCACGCTGCAGATGGCCTAAGGCCTTAGGAACGCTGAAAATTTTCTTATATTCCTATCATAATTGAAATGATTTGTGTGGAACAGGCCCTAATTCTCTACTAAAATGTTTGCTTCAAGATAAGATTAGTATGTGATAGACGGTTGAAACTGGGGCCGAAAAGAGGAGCAAGGACATGAGATGTGGTCCACCGAGAGAGGCATGCCTACTGCCTAGTCGCATTTTATTTGCCATCCCGAGGCAAGCATGGCACAGATTGCAGGGGCCGGCCGCTCATCTCACTGCTACTCGTAGGCGTAGGGAAGCACCACCCAGCAAGCATCAGAGTTCAGAGATCCCCAGGAGCGGCGGTAGCAAATCAATGCAGAAACGACCAATGCCTTTCAGTGGCCATGTACAGGGCCCCGGCTCTGAAATTTCCTTCCTGCTGCTTGCTGCTAGTGCTGGAATGTTGCTGCGTTCTCTTTGGCTGTGGGGTTTACGGTTTATAGCTGTAATTTTTAGACTTATGGACCCATCATTCTACTATTATTATGGCTATCACCAGGCTAGGCGCGAGCTTATGAGTGAGGGGTATGGTAGCCATGCATGCATGGTGCTTTGGCCTTTTGCAGTCTCACTTGTGGAGCACGGTCCTCGATAAAGAGCAGTGTGCACTGGCGAGCGACTGTGAGGTCCCTCTCGTCGTCTCGTCCCGGGATCTCTTTTGTACGAGAGACGCCGGCACGTGATGTGAGGTTTCGCTTTTATCTCAGCTTGCATGGAACGGCTGCAGTGCAGTTCAGTCCTGAGGGCCATGCGCACATACATAAACGGTAGTACATCTTGGGGATGTGGATAGTTCAATCTCGAAACGATACCACCGCGCGGAACAGCGGCACGTGCCGGTGTAACATTTCATTTTTTGGAATGTAAAATCTTGATTGATTGAAAACTTTTAAATTAGTTTGAATTCAAAAGCCATCGCAAATTTTACCCAAAATTAGAATTTTAAAAGTTTCAAACCCTCTTGAGCCGAACACAGCCCATCCCACGCCTTTCCTCTGGCCCAATGGCCTTGGCCTGGCCCAATTTGGCCCTTGGCTATGTCCAACATGCGCTAACCGCGCCGTGCGTGCACCAGCTACGCCACCCGTCGCTTCCCCTATGTTTGACCCATCTCCTGCTCGGTGCCGCCTCCCTATCCGCCACTGCTCCTCTGCAGTGCGTCGCTCCTCGTGTGGACCCCCCTCTCTCGGTTATAAAGCACGCGTGTCGACCTCCTCTCACCCCCAATCGCCATTTGTCACCCTCAACCGCCCCCCGAGCCCTCCCCATCTGCCTCCTTCCTCCACTCCAGTCAAATCATCGCCGCCAACGCCATTCGAGCTCTACGGCACCTCGAACCAATTGCTTGCGTTTGGAGCATCGCGCGAGGACCTCAAAGCTGCCTCGATCCCCACCGAGCATTCTCTTCCCCTCCGGCGAACCCTCCACGTCATCCACCTCGCTGCCGACCAAGCATCATCGCCAGGCCACTCCAAGCTTCTCCTAGCTTTGTCGTCACTTTGAGTAAATTCCTAGTAGCTCCTAGTAGCTCCCTTAGCTCGGAACAGGGTCCTAGTGCCTCCGTTCGTCGTAGTGCCATGCTTGGCCTTTCGCCACCGCTCGAGCTCGCCGCTGCCCACTAGGTCTCCAATCCAGCGCGCTACCTCGCATGGGGTCCGTGTCATGCTGCAGAACCCATTTTTGCCCTTGCCTCCGGTCGTCGTCCCTCCGCTCGCTAGCTATGAGCCTCACCTATTCTCGGTGCGGAAGAAGGCATTGTAGTGTCGTAATTAAGTTAAACGCATGTGTTTAATTCTTTAATGACTGCCTTTAGTTCCTGATTAACCCCGCGAGCATGTGGACCCTCCCCGTCTAATTCAAGCCTTGTCTCACTGATGTGTGAGCCCCATCGGCCTTTAAAACCATTTAAACGGAAGTACCGGAGTTTCAACGGTGGAACTACTGTAGAGCGGTAGTACCGCAACCTTAAACGGTACTTCCAGATTACGAAAGCTTTGAAAATCCGGGCGATACATTTTTTCTAGAGATCGTCGTCAAGCAAAGCTGTGATCTATTACTCTTGGTGCTTGTTAGCACCTAGACGGCCTGGTGAGAGCTTGCGCGGTGACTTCTTCAAGAAGGTTGTGAAGAAGTCCGGCGCCGACTTGTGAGTGGTTTGGTATCCACCATCTCCGGAGCAGATGAAGGACAATCACTAGTGTATTGAGGAGCTGAGACTTAATTTGTGGAGCCGGTCCAAGTCATTTGGGCTTTCCTCAATATGAATTAGGAAAAACCGGTAAGTTTCCGAACAACACCGTAAAACATCATGTGTCAATTGATTATTTCATTGTCATTTCTTTCCGCTTTTGTATTTCTAGCATATTGTGATTGTCATATTTATTTGTGCTAGAGTTATTCTTGTCAAAACTTGTGCTTGTAGTGCCTTAGACATACTAAAATTATGTTGGTTTGAATTGCTTTAAAATCTTGCTAAACTAAATTGTGGTAATTATTTTTAGAAGGCAAGATAATTTTTTAACCTTCTATTCACACCTCTCTAGTCGGTTATTCTTGATCCTACACCTATGCCTCACCATGACTAGCTCCGAAATCATGCGACCAATACCAATAAGCAAACCATCACGTTGCACCGTATAATACACAAAGTCTTCAATTTGCGCAATTCATCAATACAATACAAAATATATGCAACCAAATTACTGATCCTAAACCTAGAACCAAACAATAAACCTATATACACATTAACATCAACACCTAGGTCAAATTATAAGTATGAAATAACTTCCACGTGGTGTCACATCGTGTAAGCCAGCCTCCTCAGTATACAGTCCAGATGCAGAGAGCATGTGAGTCTATGAGAGTGGCTGCGTAGTCGCTTTCCTGGAACCGATTTGCGTGCAGTGCAGCGCTACGACCAGGGCCATTTGATGGCCAAACAATTACATGCGTCGCAGACTCGCAGTTGCATTGTCCGGTTCTGCTGCGTCGCTGCGAGCGTATGGACCGACGCAGAACAGAATCAGAGCTGCATGGGAACAGATTCAGAAGAAACACCAAGTAAAAAAAAAAATTGGCGAGGAAATACCAGGTAACTTACAAAGGTGCTGAGGATGTCCCGAATCTGAGATCCCGTTGGCAACGCAAAATTTTGTATCGTAGGATTCCTGCAGAAATTATAAATGTTTTTTTTTACAAAATCTGCGAAAATCTAATGGAATTCATACCTTCCAACGAGAATGCCGAGCAACAATCCTAGTCCGGATTATAGTCCACATATTTTGCGCAGATCCAATGGAAAATCATCGATGTGTACTCGGGTTCACATTACCGGTTTTAATTTTTTTAATCAAAGGGACTGGTAAATCCGGTTTAACTGATTTTCGGTTTTTTAGATAAATTCGGTCCGGAACTCAAACAAAATTTAAATTTTAAATTTATATCGGCTGATTATGACCGGCCGAAAATCGGTTGAAAACATTGGCCGAAAATTTTAAAACAAATCTTGGCAAAACTTTCTTGTAAATTTGACAAAATTTATGCAAAATGAATTTTTCGAAACCAGTTTGAATTTCTACCGGGGGTCACCGGTAAACCCGGTGTACTCGATAGAAGATGACCAGTGGTAATAGCAAGCATGAGAGCAATTTGGTGATGGTTTTCAAGCTCGCCGTGCACCGCACAAGCCACATTTTGGCAGATTTCCCGTTCCTAGGGAGAAACCGTCCAACCCATGGCAGTCTACCGTCTACGGACGTATAAATGGTCTCCGCAAACCTAAACACGCCGTAACAAGCTCACTCTTTGCATGTAACAGACTCGCCCCTCCCGATCAATCGACTGCGCGCATCAGACTCGATCGGCAGAAATCTCCCGGCGATCCTCCGAGCGCCGGCCGCCATGATATCGTGGCACGACCTGTACACGGTGCTGTCGGCGGTGGTGCCGTTGTACGTGGCGATGATCCTGGCGTACGGGTCGGTGCGGTGGTGGGGCGTCCTCACGCCGGAACAGTGCTCCGGCATCAACCGCTTCGTCGCCGTGTTCGCCGTGCCTCTCCTCTCCTTCCACGTCATCTCCACCAGCGACCCCTACGGTATGAACCTCCGCTTCGTCGCCGCCGACACGCTGCAGAAGCTCCTCGTCCTCGCCGCGCTCGCTGTCTGGTCGCGCCTCCCCACGCGCACGGCCGGATGGGCGCCGCTCGACTGGTCCATCACGCTCTTCTCCGTCTCCACGCTGCCCAACACGCTCATCATGGGGATACCGCTCCTCGTCGCCATGTACGGGCGCTACTCAGGCGACCTCATGGTCCAGCTCGTCGTGCTCCAGTGCATCGTCTGGTACACGGTCCTGCTCTTCCTCTTCGAGTTCCGCGCCGCGCGGGTGCTCATCGCGGGGCAGTTCCCAGACACCGCGGCGTCCATCGCCGCCGTTCACGTCGACCCGGACGTGGTGTCGCTCGAGGGCAGCCAGGTGGAGGCGCAGGCCGAGGTGGCGCCGGACGGGAGGATGCGCGTGATAGTGCGCCGTTCGTCGGTGTCACGGAGATCGCTCATCGCCGCGACGCCGCGGCCGTCGAACCTGACGGGCGCGGAGATCTACTCGGTGAGCTCGTCGCGGAACCAAACCCCGAGGGGTTCCAGCTTCACCCACGCCGACTTCTCCGCCACCGGCGGCGCGCTGCCGCACAGCGCATTGCGCGTGTCGAGCTTCGGCGCGGCCGACCTCTTCTCGCTGCACTTGTCAAGGCAACCGACGCCGCGGCCATCCAGCTTCGACGAGCACTCGGTGCGGGCCAGATCAGCCGCCGCGGTGGCGCCCAGCAATGACCCCAAGGACGTGCACATGTTCGAGTGGAGCTCCGGCGCTTCCGCAGCGTCGGAGGTAATAAGCGGCTTGCCGGTGCTCCGCAGCGGCGAACTCCACCGCACCAAGGAGATCCACCGGCCTGTCCCCTCCGACGCGCCGTCCATTGGCTCGTCGAGAGGTCAGTTTCCACGTCTCCAAACTCACACGTGAATCCTATATATAAAACGGGTGCGTTAATTTTGTTTCAGTGATCCGGCCCGGAGCAACGGGCGGGGAGCGCGTGTCCAGCTTTAAGGCCGAGGCGGGGCAGGACGGGCTAGCGAAGTTGGAGGCCGGCTCGACGACGGAGCAGCAGCAGCAGACGGCGAAGGGTGCCGTCGGAGAGAACGGCGGCGCGGGCGCGGGGAGAGCGGGAGGGCAGCAAATGCCGCCGGCCGGCGTGATGACGCGGCTCATCCTCACCATGGTTTCGCGCCGGCTGATCCGGAACCCCAACACGTACGCCAGCCTCGTCGGCCTCACCTGGTCACTCATCGCGTTCCGGTAAACCAAATTCTTCGTTGGTATGGTGTTACTTGTGTTCGATTAGTCAGAAACTAGCCTCCGTGTTCATTCATAGCTTGTACTGCCGCATTCATGCAGATTCCACATCTCCATGCCAACCATTGTAGCGAATTCCATCTCCATACTCTCCGATGCAGGGCTAGGCATGGCCATGTTTAGCTTAGGTGAGTTCGATTCCACGGCGTATCCTAATTAGGCTTATGTTTACTTTCAGCCGGAGCGCATTACCATCTGATTAAATACACTGTTTGATTGATTCCTTTCTTCTCCGTCCAGGACTGTTCATGGCCATGCAACCCAAGATCATCGCCTGCGGCAACTCCGTCGCGGCGGTAACCATGGCCGTCCGCTTCCTTTTCGGCCCCGCCGTCATGGCCGCTGCGTCCGTCGCCGTCGGCCTTCGAGGAACGCTCTTGCGTATCGCCATTGTTCAGGTAAATTACACCGCCACGTTGAATTGAGCGCAGGATCTCTGAAACTGCCGTGCATTTTAGGTTGGGTTTAGACAGTGAGCCAAGATGCTGATCCCAAGTACGTGTTGTTAGGCCGCTCTGCCACAAGGAATCGTGCCTTTCGTGTTCGCTAAGGAACACAATCTCCACGCCGCCATTCTTTGCACCGGGCAAGTGAACAGCTACCTGAAATTGGTTCATATGTCCTCCACTCGTTTCGCAACTGTTCATGAGTCTAATTTGGGGTCAAATATTCGCATCATTTTCAGGGTTATTTTTGGCATGCTAATAGCTCTTCCCATCGCCTTGGTCTACTACACTATCCTTGGACTACTATGACTGATCAGGAACGACCGTGCAAAAGCTCACACGTGGCGGACATCGGATGATGCAGAACTGCGGATGGACGGCACATGTTCTGACTTCTCTTGTTACGTATGAGCTAGACATGCAGTTGCAGTTGCTAACTTGGTATTCCGTCGATCTACAGATCATAGCGACGGTCCATAGAACTTCTGGCCGAGTTCGACGGAGCTGAAGAAGCTGGCATTTCGCAGTTGCGAACTGCCAGATCAAAGGAATAAAAATACCGGACACACAACAGCTGAATCTCCCTTCTGTTTCCTTTTTGATCCGATCCTTGCATACCTGGAAATTACTTGCCACTTGTAACCACTAGCTAGTTAGTACTCCTACTGAATCGTCAGTTGGTCCGAGACAAACCATATGATTTTTTTCGAGGCAAGGAGAGATAATCATATCATTTTGTGAATGAGAAAGAGTGTCGACTCGCCGATCTTAAGAAATAATATAAGAAACATAGTTGAAATTCTTAGAGAAAAATAGGGATACTCTTTATTATTATGAACTGGTTACATGATGTCTTTATAAAGGCCTGAAAACTAAGACCCCGCTCGGTTGAGCTGAAAGGTTGTGGCTTATGGCTAAAATTGCACAGTAGCTGCTGAAATTTCACTGTAGCTGAACGTGGCTTATTTGGTGTAATTAAATTTAAAAAAATAGAAATATAAAAAATATGCTAACTCATCACGAACAACACAAATGAATACGAAAAAAAGAACCGGCAAAAAAACTAAAAAAAAGCCAAAAGTTCAGAAAAAGACGAAATTTATGAATAGTAAAAAATAAGCCAGAAGCTGAAGCCGAAACGGGCTAATGTCTATGTTCTTCTCACTAGATGGAAGACTACGATTCACACGATCTACTTGCTCTAAACCATCTTCAATCTCCTTGAATGTGATTGATTGTTTGAATGAATTGCTTTTCTATATTCTCTCGTCATCCCGTAATTACCATTGAAGGGTCGTCAATTGTGCGCCAGAAAAGACCTTTATGGAACCAGCACGTCCGATCGGGGAGCTAGTTGTTGTCAGAGAAGGGGCGTCTAATCATCAGTTTTCGAATAGAGAGAGATGAACGTGGAGAACAACTGCTTGGCGGTTGTTTGTCAGAGAGATTGCTCGAGTCTGGTGATCGTGCTCCGAAGTCTTCGTGTAATCTGCTTGGCAAAGTGTCATAACCTGACGCTGGTCCAAGTTCTTGAGTTGGGTTTTCGAGCAAGTCATTTATACGTTGAAGCTCTTGAGCCTCTTCAAATTGATACAGGATATGCCCAGGCAAACTCCTCTAGGCTGCCAACATTCTCCTTCGGATGGTCTTAGGATCTTCTACATATGAGGCTGCTTGATTCCGCCTTAACGAAGAGCGATTATTTCGAGGATTTCTTCCACGCTCATCAGAGCACTGACTTCGTCCATCACTGGAGGCCTCCTCGCCATCACCACGAGAGGTCGTAGTGTGTGAGTGGTTGAGAGCATAGTCAATCCTTCTTTTGAGATAGTGATCAGTATCTAGATAGATGGCGAAGACCTCTTGTATATGATATCCACTTACGTTCGATGCCTCCTGGCTGAGGAGTAGTCGAACGATAGTGTCTCGTCATCTGGAGTAAGCCCCTCCAGGAAGGGAAAATCTAGGTTATTACCATCTCTGATCGAAGTTGAGGCCTGCGAAAGTATGGATGGACTCGCAAGGAGCCCACCCACATTCTCTGTGGGGACAACCGAAGGGTGACCACCACCAGATGTCGATGGAGCCTCGGGATGACGAATCCTAGGACTTGTTGAACAAGATCGGACGACCGCCGAGGGATTCGAATATTTAGAGGTGAATCCCTCATCATGTTCTAGATCTATCTTAGTACAACCCCGTTTATGCTCGGATTGACCTTTGCCCTCTAAGGAACCTGATTCTTCCATTGAGCGTAACGTTGTAGGGGATAAGAATCCCTCCTCAGCCTTATCCATGGTGCGATCTCCAGATCACGTGAAGGATCTCTAGAGACAGTCTCACCTTCAGATAAAAGCATACTCTACTCGTAGTCATAGCAGGTATCCATGTCAAGGTCTACGTAGTCGGCTAGGTTGAACCAATTCTCCTCGTTCTATTCTTCTACCATGAGGGCATCAAGAAGAAAAGAATCGTTGACGAGGAATTACCAAAGTTTGGAGTGCTCCCCACGGACAGAGCCAACTATCTGCATTCTAATACCGATCTTACGTATGATTCTTTGATTCGGGAGATCTCTCAAACATCTGACCACACACAGAAAAGACACCGAGATTTTATACAGGTTTGGGTCTTCTCTAGAGAGAATAACAACTCTACTCCTGTAATGCTATATTGCGTGTACTGGTTACAGGACAGAGAGTAATGCTAGATTTCTTGCACTTTTTTCTCATCTGTTACTTGTGTCTCTCCTCCCCTGTTCTCCTTGATGTCAGCCCTTATATAGTGTATAAAGAGGTGACGATTGCTCCAAGCCAAAAGACGTCTCAACGTATCAGACGATAACCGTCTGACGGAAGTTATTGTCAGTGATGTGATATCCCTTCATCGCTTGGCGGTTATTGCTAAAAGTAGGGAGAAGTTACAAGTGGTTATTCCAGAGAACAACCGCATACGCTAACTGCTTTGTCAGACAGACCCGCAACATAACAGGTTATCATAGACAAGCTGGTCGAAGTTAGATTAGTCGTAGAATAGTTCACGACCATACGGTGATCATAGGAATGGCTTACGACTATGTTATGTTCGTAGAGATACTTACAACCAGAAAACGGTCGTGGAAAAGCTCTCAATCATAGAGTGATCGTGGAAAGACTCACGACCATATGATTATGTCTCTCCCTTATGAATATGAGGAGTATATTTAATGAGTAAAATGATGTAATAATACTATTTATAGGTAAATAATAAATTAAGGTTTGTTATATCCCCGTCAACTCTAAAAAGAATGTTGTAGGTAACGAATCATGTAAATAACAGGATAGGAACAGAAATATAGGGAAAAGGACCTTGATAGTTCCATCGAGGAAAAGACGAGGAACTAATTAGTCCAGTTAGGCAGTTCTTGTTTGCTGACGAAACACAACAGATGAGGAAAAATTTACAGCATAGCAAAGTTAACCATAACAACTTGTGGTCTTATTGGTTGCAGACCCTTGGCGTGATTAAGGTCATTCTGATCTTGAGCACCTATCGACTCTTTGCTGTTGTACATACTATGATCGCTTCTGTGACCTTGAGAAAATCAGGTTTTCAGCTGAGCGATCTTCTGTGAGACTTCATCTACTGTTTCATCCACGCTCTCCGAAAGAGACTCCTCCTGGGAAGTGCAGAAAAGACGTTGTTGCAGCGTCAATTGAGAAATCGCTCAAAGCAGAAAGAGATTACCTTAAAGAGACATAAACATTTGGAAGGGGAAAAATGCATAAACAGCCTGTAAGTATGGAATTTAAATATGCAGCAGTTTTCTTAAGGAAAGAAAGCCATATTTCCTCGCAAAAACGAAAAAGAAGGAAAGAAAAGAAAACCATCCTGAGTTCCTGACAAATATGCAGTGTAGGAATGAAAGATGCTGGTACTGAACTTACATCTTTGTCTTGCCTTTGTTTTTCACCTATACACTTGGAAGCACTGATGCTTTCACTCTTCAACAAGCTCCGAGCACTCAAGAGCGGCATGCTTATGCCATCTGTCACTGATGCATGTTCTGGTTTCTCACCTACATTCAGCTTTGTGTGGTACTCACAATCTCCATGCTTATTGCCAATTACTCTTTCCCTGAGACAAGATGCACTAATTGTTAGTTCCAAGAAAACAGAAGAGTAAATTTTAACTTATATGATATACATGTGATAAGGTCTTTATTTTGTTTACTGTGCTCACCCCAATGCGTAGAAAGCAAACAATTGAACTCAAAACTATTGCATCTATGCAAATTCCACATACCTAACCAATTGAATGCCCCTGCCTAGTCCAAATAGAAGTTTCTTTAGGGAAATGGCATAAGATTCTCAAAAGAAATAAACACTAGTAGGTCAGAAAACAAATAATCCCGTCCGTACGTCTCCACTTGCCCTCTGTCAAACTATATACACATATTGACTTGGTAAGGAATAAAATGTAAGTTCTGATGATAACATATTGCCTTGGTAAGGAAGCATTCTGCCGCAGCTGTGGACTGGATTTTTCGCCCTTGGCAATACCTTCTTCCAAATGAGCAAATTGCCGCTTAAAGCGATCCACCCCGCTGTCAACACATATACAGACATCAGAGCTATACTTGCAATACATCCTCAACAAACAATACATATAATTAGTATAATTCAGGGTTTTTGTATAATATAATATAGCATAGTCATCATAAAATTCTCCACGCAAGTGAAACTTGTTTGTAAAGAAAACAAGTGGGCTCACCTAGGATACATGAAGCTCATCTGGTCTCCTCCACGTAGGTATTCTTGCAACATATGAGGATGGTACTCTAAAATCTAAAACAAATGTAACACGTGCTGGTAAAATAATGAGTCAAGTAGCAGCTCTATCATATCTCCGCAACAGAATTGAGCAATGGTACCTCTCGGTAAATTAATTCTCGAACGTCATCTTTGGCCAGTTTCCTCTTCTCGAACTCAAATTCAAGTTTTGAGATAGGCTGTGTTGTGGGTTCACGTTCAGAATTTGCTAATCCAGTAAAGTATGGGTCTGTCAGGGCCTTGAATAACATTTCCATATCTCAGTATTGAGGATAGCAATTTATCCAACATTTCAAAACTGGAATATATCTTTATGGTGAGCAAAAGTTGGTCGCAACCACTCCTACCTCTGCAGCACTTGGCCGATCCTTAGGATCAAAAGCAAGAAGACGCTCAAGCAAATGGAGAGCCATAGGATCCACACCTGGAAACTTTTTAGCAAAAGGAACTGCAGGTTTTTTCCTCATATTGCTCAAGTATCGTCGAGCTTTCTCATTCCGTATCTGCAACCATGCAATAAATGGGTGTAAAATACTTGGTTTAAGCATCGTCCCTACAATTTGCATTCTATGATAAATATATAAAAGAAAATAGGAAAAGACTGTGCTGCTATTGATTTCAATTGATGCAGAACTCTGTAGTCTGTACTCTTTACCAACCTTGTATTGAAAAGCATATTAAAACACTTCAGAGTTCTAAATATGGAGTGTGAATGTAATAACAAGAGACTGATAGAAATGGAATAAGCAAACAGGAAATTCATAACTACACAGTGCACTTTTCAATACAAGGTTGGTGATTTTACAGGAATTTCATACTGAAAAATCTGAAATAGAGAGTGATGCCTAGCATAAAAAAAATTCATAAAATTGCAAAGGTAGTTGCATGCAGAACTCCAACTTGTGTCCTAATTTACTACTGACTAGTGAGGGGTGAGCATACCTTTGAGAGGGATTCTGCTGAAGGAGTGCCAAGTAGATCAGTCATGAGATCCAATTGATGCACAACATTCTTCCCTGGAAAGAGTGGCTTCCCTGTAAGCATTTCTGCAAATATACATCCTACGCTCCAAATATCAATTGCAGGAGTGTACTGCAAAAGTCAAAGTCAAATTCAGTTCCTTGCAATCCTTTAACGTTTGTTAAACATGCGCACGCATCAATTCAGAACCAAGTACAGTTGAAATTCAGTGCACAGCCAGTCCAATCACATTATCAATATCAAATTAGCACCGAAACCACATTCTATGTTCGATATTCACGCTTTTATGAAAGCAGCATAGCAGAGAACACAATAACTAGTATGTTCTTTGTATTCGAGAAAAAAAAAAGTATGTTCTTTGTAGTTTACTGGGAAAACATTTGTTTAAAGCCAGGCAGAACAATGTACAGATCATGACAAGTTGAACAGAGTACAATTCCAAATTACAAACATTTTATAACTGTTCTAGTGACTCTTAAAAGAAAAGAGAGATGCACTTGCACACACAGAAGTTAAATATATTTAATTAATGGAGGTCAAGAACTCAAGATATCACCTGATGACTAATATTTAATATGAACAACCACACCAGATAGTGTTCTGAAACTAGTTTTACTTTGTTGGATCCTAACGTGTCATTGAATTATAGAAATGTAGCAATTTCGGGAGAAGATTCATAACACATTAACATGATTATTGTTGTTGGTAATATGAAGTAAAGATAAAAATTCCCTCACCTTTGAAAAAAAGGAGCCACACAATTCTGGAGCTCGATACCATCTAGTTGCCACGTAATCCTAGGACAGGGAATGCAAAATCATAAGAAACCAAACTTTGGTTGATCATCATGAAAAATGTCTGCTCAACATTACTAAAATGGATACCGTCCAGAATATGGCTGATGGGGTATCATTAAATGACACGCGGGCAAGGCCGAAATCACAAATCTTCAGCTTGCAATCAGCATTGGCTAGAATATTCTTGGGCTTAAGATCCCGATGGAAAACATTAGCTGCAAAACCATCACTTAGACAATAAGCACAGCAACCACACATGAAAAAAATCTAATAAACCATTACAAATTTCCTCCTACGTGGAGTTTAATTACCTGTATGAATGTACTTCATGCCCCGGAGCAGCTGATACAAGAAGAACTGGTGATGCTCCGCTGTGAGATCATCGTTTGCTTTTATTACCTGATGGAGATCCGACTCCATCAGCTCAAAGATTATGTATATATCCCTGAATTCCCTCCTCGAAGGGGGAAGCATAATGTGCTTGATCTCAACTATGTCCGGGTGACGCAGCAATCGGAGCAACTTGATCTCCCTAAGGATGCGGGTGGCATCGGAGACATGATCAAAGACATCATTGATTTTCTTGATAGCCACACGCTCACCGGTCTGGGTGTCGACAGCTGCAGCAACAACACCGTAACTCCCTTTGCCAATGACCTCACTGACCTGATACCGGCTTGCCTCACCATACTCAGTGAAGAAGTCGGATTCCGAGGTCTGAAAAGGAAGAAGAGTGTTCATGTTAGTACAATGAATACTGAATGCTAGATGGTGTGAACATCCTGATGTACTACTGACAAGAAGTATTAAGCAAAAAAAATCACATTTCATTAAATGGAAGCTGATGTAAAAGGGTTGGAACTCAGAATCCAAAGACATGCACGCTACTGGGAAATGTACACAAGACATTTTGATATAGATTGGATCAGAGAGTGGCAGAAAATTGTTAAACTGTAAACAGTGATTTTTCTCACATAGACTATTAAGGTGACAAAATTCTGTATCATGGAATCATCAAAAGGTAAAAGGTGAACACTGAGAAAGAAAAACAAAACCTCTTCTAGTGTGGTATCAATTCAGTTTCAAATGAGACAGGAACAGGAAAAGGCAGTAGGTCCCGTGAATCTTCCAAAATGTACTGCAGAAACTGTACCTTGTCCCCACTACTTTTGTCTGATAACTTCTTCTAAACTGCCGCACTTTACTAAGTTTGCATGGATTCATATAAGCCAAGCCGCATTGATGTGTGGCAGTTCGTACTAAAATCACATTAACAATGACCCGGGCATTGGTTTATGCAAGCATTTGGATGCCGCATCGAGCACCACCATATCTAAATCGGTAAATCCAACCGAGCAGATCCGCAAGAACTGTGAAGAAAGGCAATCTCATGGATTTGCTTTCACCCCATGAAGAAGAGATCACAACTCAATGCATAGCACAGAGTTCAGCTCCCGCGTCTCACCGAAAGAGACGGAAACTGCCAATCCATTGGACGAGCCTCGTAACTCACCACGAGGCTGAAGACAGCAGCCGCGGACGGATCCAAACATGCGCAGATGGAACAGAAACGGCCAAAAGAGAGCGGCAAAACAAGTCACAAGGATCCAAAACGCGATCACGGAGTCGGAGAAGCCCACCCACCTCCGTACTCGGATCCATGCGTGGCGGCTTGGTGCGCACCGGCGCGCGTATGCCCCCGCTCTCCAACACAATGAACTCCTCGGGGTCGGACTCGGGACCCTCGGCCGCCTCCTCCCACCCTTCGTCCTCGTCCTCTTCGTGCTCTTGTCGCAGGAGCGAGTGGGCGTGGATGTCGCTGGTGGTATTACTGGTGGTGGTGGTGGTCAGGTGGAAGGAGGAGGAGACGCGGCGGGAGCGGTGACGGAGCCAGCGGAGGAGGGAGCGGGCGCGACCACCCATAAACCGCCTCACTTGGGGTGGAGGAGGAGCATTGGGCGCGCGCGAGCGCGGCGCGGGGGCCTGCCCGGTCGCCGCGGGAGCGAGTCTCGCGCGGCGAGCCACGGGGGACTGGAGCAGCGAGGCGCGCGGGGAAGCGTGGCGTGGTGGCGGATCAGGATGGGAGGAGGAGGAGCGGGACGGGGATGGGTGGGGAGCACGGAACGTGGGGCAAGGAGCGGAGACGACGTTTGAATCTTGAGACTGGGGAGCACGTTGTTAACTGTTCTTCCCTCACCTTTTTTAATAACTGGTATATTATTGAACAATCTCTTGCTCTTGCGGGTTATTTTCAGCTTCTAAAAATTGTTTTTTTAATTTTTCTATAGTAATTAGTTTTTAAACGAAGTATTTTTTTCAAGATAGAGTCTACTAGTTAATTATAGTACATATTTTACTGATTTCATTTATATTGGCAAAAATCACATATGAGTTTCTATTAATCTGTAATCTCTCGTACAAACAGCTCAAAAATCATAAACCGTAGTAAAAAAGAACAGACCATTAATATTATCTTGATAACCAGTGAACGTCCAGTGCAGGTGAACGTCCAGATTCTTCAAAAGTGACCAAAAAAAAATCAGAAATTCTGGTGAGGACAGTAGTGTACCTGATAACCAGTTCAGTTTGTACAACGCACTCCAGGACTCTAGGTAAAATTGGCCCTGCTTTTTCCACATTTATACAATGCTAATAGTAACATTCCGACTATTGCTTTAGATAAAAATCAATCCAGATTAGCGTCCAGGAGAGGGTAATGACATGTTCCATCCTGTGAGCCTCATCATCTTTCCTATCCAAATATCACTACCTGACTAAAATACCACGTAGAACCACATTGAGAATGTCCAATGATTTATATGTGCTGAACAATTGGTAATTATGTCAAATTAAAGGGGTCACTCTTTTCACTTATGGCTTTTATTACGGCAACTAACTTTCAAACGGAGCATCTTTTTAAAACGGGGTCTACAAGTTGATTGTACTAGACACTGTACCGACTTCAGCTATATCGGTCAAAATCGCACGCGAGTGTCTCTCTCTCCATACTCTCTTACAACCAGCTAGAATTAAAAAATCTCAAGCATAAGCCATAAGTCGCAGTCCAAAAGAACGGGCCCAAAGTTTAAATTTATGAGAGTTTGCAAGCTTTCAGTTTTGACAGCGCTTGGCGGTTTGACCAGCCAAATGAGCTGTCTGACCGGCAGCAACGGTCAGACCGACCACCAGTTGGCGGTCAGACCGGCCCTCTGCACTTTTAGATTTTGAGTACTTTGATCCTTCTCGATTTAATCTAAAATCTTCGGGTGCGGTAGTACCAGGTTTAGGGTGCGATTTGATCAGGGTTCAGTCGTACTGACTTCTAGTAAGCGGCACTTATTTTTCAGAGAGATGCATTTTGGGTGTCCAACCTGAGTGGTCAAACCAGCCACGGGTGCGATCCAACCGGGGCCAATGGTTTGATTAGCCACCCAACAGCGGTCAAACCGGTTTTGACTAAAGGTAACCGAGAGGGTTTAGAATTTTGTGGGAAATGATCATGGGTTGAGTTTAGAAGTCCTAGGTCATTGCATTTAGGTACATGAAGCATGTTTGGACTAACGTTAGTCAAGTTGTGAAAAAAACTGTATTCAAAAATGATTTCTTAGTCTTTGATGTGTAAGAAGTTTGGAGGCAGCCATGGTTGACGGTGTGGACTAGGACTAGGCTCAGGATGAGTTAAGGTATGATCAAGGAAGTCGAGCAAAATGGTTGAGCTCAAGCAAGACATGAGGAAGATTAGGGATATTGAAAGGAATGTTCAAACAACGGTCTGTGAAATGGTACGGTCGGTGCAAGTGAGGCGTAGTCGAGAAGAACCGATACGGAGAGACTTACCGATACATGAGCCATTGGTGAACTTATACATTGTAGGCATGAAGATTGTTTGCAAAGGAGGAGATGACTATGGACTAGACTTGTGGAAGAGGTGAGGTCCACGGTCAAAGTAGGGAAGCCAAAATACTAAAAGTGGTGATGGATCAAAACCGCGATGCTTAAAGCGTGTTGGGAGAGTAGTTTAGATCAAGAAGACGTTGAGGAAGCTAAATAGATGTGGAGTTTGTTCCTTAACAGGTTCGAGTTTATGCGCTTTGAGAAACGTGCATAAGTCATGTATGAATGCAAAATCCAGTGTGCGAGGGTTAACAGGTTTATCTGATTATGCTAATAGATAATATCCATTGAGGTTAGATGTAGACTTGTTGTTCCATCTATATGAGTGGAATGAGTTGGTGGCATGTTGTGTAACCAACCAACCATCCATTCACTAAGGTTTGAGAGAGAGGTTTCTTTGCGGTGGAAGCTTTGAATGAGTGCACTTGTGAGAGTTGTCCTATAGGTTAGAGTAGTTGTAAAATCTTTATCTGCAAGTTGTAATAGATCAAACTTGTTCATCCTACATGGTGTGCTCTTACAATTGTTGATTTTACACTTGTTGTGGTTGGTGTTTTGCCCTCTCTCTCCTTCCCTTTTGATCTAGCTGGGTTCCAAGAATGTTTAAGTGATGGAGATGCCTCATGAGGATTATATTCTATCCACCTAGGGACTAGGTATAGCAAGATCTCGAAGGTTGTTCGATTTGGGGCCATTATAGTGAAATCTTGTTCCTAGAGTTTTAGCTTTGAATCTTTAGTTGTGTTTGCTTACTGTGACATGTAAGAACTCATCTAGAGCCATCTTAGTTATCCTCAACCCACGAGCAAGTTATACCTCAAGTTCTTGAGTTTTGTCCAGTTTTGATACAACCTTGTGTGTCTCGAGGAAAGATTAGAACTTTAGGGAAGATCTATACAATCCTTAGATAGATTAGGTTCTTGAGATGCTTAACAAGGTATGTGCAAAGTTTCAAATTATTTGAATATGTATTTTGAAGATTACACCATTTTTAGTTTTGGCTCGAGCTGATCTCCAGTTTTGGGAATAGGGGTGTGGTCCGACCGCTCCTAAACTTGCGGGCTGACTAGAGGCCAATCAGACCAGTCATCTTCGATGGTCAAATAGCCAAGCTGGCCCAACTGCTCTTCCATAGCGGTTTGGCCGGTCCAGATGAGTTAAACTCCATTTGCTTCCATGCTTTTGTGAGTTCTTTGTTGGTGAGCAAATCTGATTTTTCTAGCTTTCAGTGGTTAGTGAAGTGAAAGTTTTGAAATACCATTGAGAGATTGAATTTGAATGTATCATTTACTCTCTCTGATTGTCATATCAAGTCCAACACACCCCTACTCAATGACACCCACACACCCACACACTAGCCACCACCCATTTGTGCATAGGAAACAATAGCCTACTAGCTTCCAAGCCACAAGCTTTTCGTGTATCACGACAAGCAAATCAGAAGCCACAAAGATTGATGCTTTCCTCCTGGTAGTATCAGCATATGTAAATTGGGAGTGACTATTGCACAGGCGACTGAAATTTTTTTATCTCTCAATCACCTGAAGTTGCACTCTCAATCACCTGAAGTTACAGGTGATTTTTTGGAGAGAGGCTACAACTTCAGTTGATTGAGAGTGCACTCTGAATCACCTGAAGTTGCAGATGATTTTTTTGGAGAGGGCTGCAACTTCAGTTGATTGAGAGTGCAATTTCAGGTTACTAAGAGATAAAAAAATTTCAGTCGCCTGTGCAATAGCAAAACCGATGTAAATTTTGTCAGCTACTAATAAGTTCCACACTATTGGACACAGAGAGAAAAAAGGGACTTGTGTGATATATGAGTCGGTTTTTGCAAGAGATAGGCATAGATAGACAATTTTGCACTACCAACATGGGATGAATAAGGCTAGCCACATGTTCTGGTGGTGCTCACTAGCTCTCGCAGGCACGGAGTTCTCCTCCATCCCTAGGCTAAGATATGAAGAAGGTTTAGCAGCCTTGGCCATTCATACCTGCTCTAACTCTGCTCTGCCAATTTCTGATGAGTAGAGCTGTCTGTCTCGGCCCTCCTGCTGGCTGTGGCCGGAACAGTGATGAGTGAAAGGAGTCATGCTTGTGAGATTAGGCTTCGTGGTTGCAGCTTCTGTCGCAGCTTTTACTCTTAAGAGAGCTAACAGTGGGAGGAGACCTAACAAAGGTACAGCTCTAGACCTCTAGTTCCCCCACTCCATGCAAAACTTTCTGTTCATCTGAATTTCTCACTCAAGCTTTATTGCATCGCTTCTTTCAGACAATGGCCAAGCAAGGAAAAGAAAAGAGAAAACTAGGCATTATGAACATGTACGTATATCCTCTGCTAGTTGCGATTTAATAAAACTCTTGGTTGTGTTATTGACCTGTGACCTACTGTTCTGTCCAACTGTTTCAGGGGGAGAAGGAAGAAGAGAAGGAAGAGGTTAAAACAATTAGCGGCATAATCAATTCAGCTCCGTCAGCAGACGACGATGACGCTCACATGGCTAACAGCACCTCTGAGCTGGAGACGCTGCGCAGCCTGGCGAGGGAGCTGGAGGAGAGGGAGGTGAAACTCGAAGGTGAGCTGTTAGAGTACTATGGCCTCAAGGAGCAAGAGACTGACATCACTGAGATGCAAAAGCAGCTCAAGATCAAGACAGTGGAGATCGACATGCTCAACATCACCATCAACTCACTGCAAGCAGAACGGAAGAAGCTGCAGGATGATGTTGCGCGTGGCGCGGCAGCCAAGAAAGAGCTGGAAGCAGCGAGGAACAAGATTAAGGAGCTGCAGCGCCAGATACAGATGGAGGCGAACCAGACGAAAGGCCAGCTGATGCTGCTGAAGCAACAGGTGATAGGGTTGAAGTCCAAGGAGGAGGAGGCGGCCAAGAAGGATGCAGAGGTTGAGAGGAAGCTAACGAAGCTCAAGGAATTGGAGGTGGAGGTAGTTGAGCTGAGGAGGAAGAACAAGGAGCTGCTGTATGAGAAGAGGGATCTCATGGTGAAGTTGGATGCAGCAGAAGGCAAAATAACAGAGGTATAATAATACTGTATTACTGTTACTCTACAAAGTTAGTAAAGCTTTGTATTTACATGACATAATTTGCAGCAGCTCTTTTTAACCTAGCCATTTTTCATGGTCCTCAGGGATCCTAGTATCTGTGGCAGACTGGCATTAGTTCTATTACATTTGTAGTGTTTTGGCCTTTCCTCTTTTCTTGTCTCTAGTTGACAATTAGGATTTGCTTTTGTTTTCACTTGGAAAAGGTAGCATCAAATGATATGCTTCTGTTTTTCTTTTGCCTTTTCCCTAGAAACCATTCAAAATATGTTTCCTGAGCAGGACTGAAAATTTCGACTTTTCTCTTGCACATGATTATTGATGTATCATTCTCAGCTGAGTAAGAAATTGCACGGCCTAGTATCGGTATAATTACAAACTCCTTGCCTGTTCAATAGAACATGCAGTCAGCTGAGGGGCTTTACTAGATTGAGAGTTAGCCTTAAATTTCAGGACCACGTCAGAATTACAGATTCTCTATACAAAGGGAAAATTCTACCTAGTAATTTCTAGCCAAGTATTAGATAATTTTTTTTCATGGTACACTTTTCCAACATGTACTAATGACATAACATGTCATCATGCAGAGTGATGTAGTTGCCCATGCAAGAGAGGAGATCAACAAGCTGAGGCATGCTAATGAGGACCTCACAAAGCAAGTGGAAGGCTTACAAATGAATAGATTCAGCGAAGTAGAGGAGCTGGTTTACTTGCGCTGGGTCAATGCTTGTCTGAGATACGAGCTCCGCAACTACCAGACACCATCCGGGAAAATCTCTGCCCGTGACCTCAACAGGACGCTGAGCCCAAAGTCACAGGAGAGGGCCAAACTGCTAATGTTGGAATATGCAGGATCTGAACGAGGTCAGGGTGACACTGACCTTGAAAGTGCTTCTTCTGCACTTTCTTCCCCCAGAAGTGAAGACTTCGACAGTGTTTCAATTGACAGTTCTTCCAGCAGATACAGCTTCCTAGACAAAAGGCCTAATCTGATGCAAAAGCTCAAGAAGTGGGGAAGGAGCAAGGATGACAGCAGCAATTTAGCATCTCCGACACGGAGCCTGAGTAGTGGCTCCCCAAAGAGGCTCAGTAGCAGCCAGAAAGCGAAGGGGCCCCTGGAAGCTCTCATGCTCAGAAATGCTGGAGATAGCATGGCCATTACAACATTTGGAGAGAGGGAACAGGATTCCAATGTCATCTTGGATGAGGCCAATGTTGCGTCCTCGTTCCATTTGATGTCAAAGACTGTCCAAGGTTTTGCTGATGAGAAGTATCCCGCTTACAAAGACCGGCATAAGCTTGCGACAGAACGGGAGAAGGCAATAAAAGAGAAGGCCGAGCAAGCAAGAGCACAAAGGTTTGGTGGTGGCCATAGTTCAGGTCTGGTTCCCTCTCCAAAAGTTGCACTTCCCCCAAGACTTGCTCAAATAAAGGAGAAGGTCCCTGCAGCTAATCCTGAATCCAGTGGGCAATCTAGTGATAACCAGAACAACCCCCTGGTGGTGACCCAGCTGAAGCTTGCCAACATTGAGAAGAGAGCTCCAAGAGTCCCCCGTCCACCTCCCACACCATCAACCACTGCTTCAGGAACTACCAATACTGCAAGTGGGGTACCGTCGCCGCCGCCACGCCCACCAGGTGCACCTCCTGGGAAACCTGGTGGCCCACCGCCACCGCCGCCGCCTCCCGGTTCTCTATCCAGGAGCCTTGCTGGTGGTGACAAGGTACACCGAGCTCCAGAGGTCGTGGAGTTCTACCAAAGTCTCATGAAGCGTGAAGCCAAGAGGGACACAGCTTCTCTGCGATCAACAACATCAAGTGTTTCTGATGTCAGAAGCAATATGATTGGAGAGATTGAAAATAGATCAACATTCCTCTTAGCTGTAAGTATCTTCCGCTGGTCTACCTTGCATAACAATCCTGCCAAATCCATGTAATCCATTATTAACGCAGATCATTATAATTTGTAGGCAAAAGTTTAATGTAAGAAATGACGAATGTTTTCAAAAAACTTGGAATGCTTCAGGTCAAAGCAGATGTGGAGACACAAGGAGAATTTGTCGAGTCTCTAGCAAATGAGGTTCGAGCAGCGAGTTTCGTAACTATTGATGACGTTGTTGCATTTGTAAATTGGCTGGATGAGGAGTTATCCTTCTTGGTAAGACCCCCACTAATTTCTCCATACAACTCATTAAAATGTAGTAGGATATCCTGTACTAGGTATTGTACTCAGGCTATGGACGGCCTACTACTGAAAATATCAATAAACTTTTTTAGGTTGATGAGCGAGCAGTGCTGAAGCATTTTGATTGGCCAGAGAGCAAAACTGATGCATTAAGAGAGGCGGCCTTTGAGTACCAAGATCTGTTAAAATTAGAGAACAAGATTTCATCCTTTACCGATGATCCAAAACTTCCATGTGAAGAAGCTCTCAAGAAGATGTATTCGTTGCTTGAAAAGTAAGCACCTCCTCGTAACTAGTATTCTCCCAATTGCGTAGTTCTTCGGAGTGAATCAAAAAATACCTTGCCAAGTCCAAAACATCAGTGATAAACGTAAAATTTTACCCAGCATTATTATTTCAATGAACTAACTACTGCCATATTTATGCCAGAGTGGAGCAGAGTGTTTATGCACTTCTCCGTACAAGAGACATGGCCATCTCACGCTACAGGGAGTACGGAATGCCGGTTGATTGGCTGTCTGATACTGGAGTAGTTGGCAAGGTGTGCATCTAGCCTATATCTATTGTCACCTGATTAGCAACTTACTTTGGCAACCTTATGATAAAAAATCATACATTTTTAATTCCTGAAAGAGGGAGATGTATATGTTTCTAGTCAGACCATGCATCAAATCTAAATCCAACTTTCATTTCATATGTTGGGAGTAGATCAAATTGGCATCTGTTCAGCTGGCAAATAAGTATATGAAGAGGGTTGCCTCAGAGCTTGATGCATTGCAAGGCACTGAGAAAGAGCCCAATAGAGAGTTCTTGCTTCTCCAGGGTGTCAGATTCGCTTTCCGAGTTCACCAGGTATAGGACACCTCAACTTTATATATGAAACTGAGTAATTTTACAGGTAATTTAGAGATTTTAAATAAAAAACTCACTGTTCACCATTCTACAGTTTGCTGGAGGCTTCGATGCGGAAAGCATGAAGGCTTTTGAAGAGCTAAGAAGCAAGATGACTTCACAGACATCCACTCCGCAGATATCTGATCCGTAACTCGGACTCAGGATTCCACACTTCTCTGGTCTATTTGTTCAGAAGGCATCATTAGTTGACTAGCTGAATTGTACAAAAGAGAACTGTAAATTCCAATGTCGTCTCAATCAAGTTGTACATGCCAAGAAGGGACTAAAAGTCTACAGGTTCTGATTATACGTATGCCAGTTTTAGCACACGCTTGTTCCTTTTGCATTTGAAGGTTGTAAACGGGCAGTTTGTAAAGAATGAATCACAGCATGAGATATCTAGTTTTGCTCCTACTAATTTAGCAGTCTGCTACAATGGAGATTTCTGCTCCCGAGGAACCTACATTATCTGACCCGAACACAATTCGGCTTGCTTCCCAGTACGGACAATGCTAAACTAGCAGATATAATGTGGATAAATCCGAAGAAATTTGTATTGAAGAAAAGGATGTCACGTGGCACTGGTCCGTAGAACAGTAGAAGCCCAACGTGGTGAGACACTGCAGGTTGAGCCACCGGAGAGACCCTGCAAAACAACGGATAGAACAGCCAAAGCAGATTCCTAGTCAGGTGCTGTGCCTACACGATAGAGGGGGAACAGACCGAGAGGGCGAGGAGGGAGAAGGTGGAGGTCGCGGCGGTGAGTTCCACCTGAAGGCTGGAGGGAGAAGCGACGACATCCAATGGGTGGTCGCGCTCGATTTGCAGCCTAAATACTCGCCGGAACCGCCTCGGTTTGCATCGACGATCAAAACGATGCCGGCCGGGGGACCTGATCGGCGATAAAGACCGTCGTGATCACTCGGCTCTTTACGGCGGCGGCGGCGTCGGCGGCGTGGATGATGGGCTTCATGGCCGGCGCCGGGTGGTGGGTGTGGGCCCGAGGAGCCAGCCACTGAGCGAAAGGGGATGAGGCGGACTACTGCTGTGGGACAGCCTCCTAGTGATTTTTTTAAAATAACTAGCTGAATGCACGTGCATTGCTACGGATTTTAAAAAAATTTAGAATATACTTATATGTATGTTCTAAAATTTTTTACCACCCGTTAGTTTCAGAACATATAGTATGATAAAATTTTAAAATCTGTAGCAACGAGCATTCAGTTAGTACAAGATTAAACATTGGATCAAAAATACAGCATGTACTTTACAATGTAGTCTAGATGAAATCCATCTTGACCATTAAATCATGAAAAAAAAGATATTTTAATGGGAAGGTGGGAAGATTCGACGCAGGTCTTTTGGGGTCACATGTCAGCGCTGCCTTTTGTGAGAAGGGGTGGGAGAGGCCGGACCAACCACCAACTCCTTCTTTTATAATAGTAAAGACTAGTATGTTGGGCCGTGCCCCTGTTTAGAGTACATTTAATTAATTTAGCAGTACATATATGATAATAATAAAAGAATTATATTTGAAAATTAAATGATTGCAAATCACATAAAATAATTAAAATATTAGAACTTTATAGCGTTATCAATTCAATTTAATTTCTATGTTTGTATAATTGGTTTTATTTATGATATTAATGGATAGCGGTATATGTTAAAACAAATGATATAGATTATATTTTTTGGGAGGAAATACTTATTCTTTATAATTTTTAGTGGATTATACAATGTATCATTTGAGGTCAATTTTGAAATATTATAGACATTATAGTTAGCACTACTACAAGGAGAGCACACGAAAATAAAATACTTGGAGTTGCCTCTCTCAGTGTGCAAGCCGAGAAAAAAAGATGTACAACCTTCGATTGATAAGATTGCAAATAATTTGCCGGCATGGAAAGCTCCGATGTTAACTTGAGCATGTCGATTGGTTCTTGTGCGAGCGGATCCCGCTTAGGTGCAATAACATAATTCTTCACTGTATTCACACGATTGAGATACATGAAATTATCGTATTTATAATATATTCTTATACAGTGAATTCTGTCTTTGTACGTCTGTAAATTTTCTCGAAAGAGTTTTTTGCGTTAAACATGTGTCCCATACTCTTTTGATCATCTATTTTCACAGTAAGTTTTCTTACAAATGCATTCAACGCTTGTGCTTCCATCATTAGTCATTGTTTAGGAGACAACAAGATCTTAAGTCACTGTCTGGCTTCGTTAAAAGGACAGAATAGACAAATCACCAGACACCAGCCATTGCAGTGATAGATCGACAGACTGCAAGCTTATCTGGAGAAAACACAGAGCAATAGAAACTAGAAACAGAATGGCATCTATGCTTGACATGTTCCTCGAAAATATAATTCATTGCTTCAATTGTCCATAAACAAATGCAACAGAAGTCGCCTGCACTTTTCCAAGTGTTTAACACATCAATCAAATACTTCAAGTAATAAGGTTTAATTACAGCAGTCCGATAATTCTCACCCGGTTTGCTCAAAACACAACTAGATAAAAGATCATAACCTATACCGATATAATAAACCATACGACAAATAACCCCAACATGATAACTCACATATTTGATGACCCCGATCAGCCCCATATATAATCCACAGCTCAACAATGGCTATAATTCTATATTCACATTTTGTCTGCGTGCTAATTCTATAACTCAGTTCTCGTTTGCTTTGCGCACCTAATTATATGTGTACCTTACTTACGTCTTCCATTTTGATTTTTTGTTTTCTTTTCCTGTGGCATAGTTAAAGAGAGGGGAGGGGAGGCAGGGAGTGAGAGAGTGGCGGTTGGTGATGAGCAGCGTTGGCGGAGGAGGCGGCGGTCGGCGGGGATGATGGAGTGGCGGAAGTGGCAGCGTTCGCCGTAGGGGCATACGCCGCCGGCGAGCACCATGCGGCAGACCTCGGTCCTGTAGCACGGGTGGCGGATGACGGGGCGGAGCTCCCCGACGCCGTGCGCGAACTGGCACTGGTCGCCGTACGGGCACGACCCGGTCTCCTCCCACTTGTTGCACAGCTCCGTCTTGAACATGGCCTGGTTGAACGCCTCGAACTCCAGCCCGCTCGTGAGCTGATCCTTCTTCTCGCCACCCTTCTGCTCCTCCCCTTCCGCGCTCGCGCCGTCCATGCCCACGAACACGCGCTGCTGCTTGCATTGTCGCATCAGCAACATCAATCAAACAAGTTGAGGAGTGGAGTGCAGTCAACAATGGAGGATTTGGGCTTCGATCTCACCGAGCCGACGTTCACCGGCTTCGACACGCGATGCTTGCCGCTCTGGTTCATCTTCAGGTAGCTGGTCGAACGGATGGAGATGCTCTTCGGCAGCACCACGTGCTCCTCGGCCGCGGAGCCGGGCAGCCGCGCCTGCACGGCCGGCCCTGTAGGCGTCGGAGGAGCTGGCATGGTCTGCTCCTCGCCGAGGCAGAGGCAGCGGAGCTCGTCGGCCAGGGCGATGGCGGAGCCCTGCTTGCGGCCGAGCATGGCGATGCGGCAGGCGAGGTCGTTGTTGGCGACGCGGAGCTCGGCGTTCTCGACGCGGAGTGCGGCCGCCTCATCGGCTGCGTCGGCGAGGTGGGAGAGGCAGAGCTCGTAGCGGTTGGCCACCTCCTGAAACTGGAGCGCGAGGCGGGCGAGGTGGAGGCGGTGCTCCGTCACTGCTGTACCGTGGCCGTCGTCGACGAGGGAGTCGAAGGAGGACGAGCGGTGGGAGAGCGAGGTGGCGCGCGGCGATGGCGAGGAGAGCCCGCCGCCGCTGGGGCCGAAGGGGGAGTAGCAGCCGTAGAAGAGATCATCGCCGTTGGTGAGCAGGTTGGGGGAGGAGAGGCTGGAGAGCCGTCGATCTCCGAAGCCTAATGGCTTGGGCGCAAAGCCCGAGTGGGGCTCGGGGTGAGCCGGAGGGAGGAGAGCTTCCTGCATGGGGGCTCCCCTTTTCTTTCCGCAAACAACTAATGCCTGCAACCAAATGGATTGAAATGTCACGAAAATTTCGAAGAAAAATCCCATACCCATAAATCTCTGGAGCGAAAAAAGCTACAGAAACTTGTTGCTCAAGAAGATCTCAAAACTAGTTGAACATGACCAGAATTCAAAACAAAAAAAGTGAAAACTATGGGCTAGCATTTGAAGACGCGATGCACGCATGTAACACTGAAAAGAAGAGCTCCAATAGCAACCATCAAGTTCGATCTGTAACTTGCTCCTTGCCCAGTAGAACTGGAAAAAAAACGAGCAGGCAAGCACAAAAGAACAATAAGAAATTGTAACTTAGAAGTTTCGCGACGGCAGTACAAATGTGATAAGAATCTCAAGTCGCTGCAGAAAAAAAAATCCACCAGATCATCTCATCTGGCTTCTAGAACCAAAACAATTTGAACTACCTAAATATTCGAAAACTTCTCAAAACATTGCCTGCATCGGAGTCGAGAGAGGCCACAAAACGTAGTAGAACTAGTGAATAAATCGTAGAGAAATCGAGAGCGCTACTAATCCCCAAGCATGAATCGTCCGCAAATACGAGACGTGAGACCATCGCATCGCATCCATCATTTAGAAACTATAAGGAATCCAAAAGCAAACGGCTCAAAAACATCCACGCGAGAATCAAAACGAAGCGTAAAACATTCATTCCTGAGAAACCAGAGGTCCAAAGCTAGAGGAAAAAACTACGAACTCAGAGCACAGAAGCGTCGAACAAAAGCATACCAATCGAACACGCACGCACGAACCAGATGGAAGCGTAACCACTCACAAAAGCACCCGACATGCACAAAAAAAAACATCCAAGCCGCGAAACCCTCACCAACACAGCACGAGAAACAGCAAGCAAAAACACCCAGCCGAATCGATCGAACTCGCGTCCCAGATGGAGCCGCTCTAAGCAGAGGACAACACACCCAACCCGATCAGATACTTCTACACTAATTAAGGCAAGGGCAACTAAATCAGCACGTATTAATCGAAGCGGAGATCAAACAGCACCTCCTAGTTAGCGTCTACCACTGGAGCAGCGTTGCTTTGAGATGCCGATTTGGGGGTGGAGAGGAGAGGGGAGCTGGGGAGGGGATGGGGATCGGCGCTGGGTGCGGGTGCGCATATATAGGAGCGCGGCGGCGCGGCATGCGATGAGCGGCAGATTCAGTGGGGTTTAATTTCTTTACGAGCTTGTACATGTATGTTTTACTTGAAATGTGTTTAGGATAAAACTGATATTGATTATGAGGTTTGGAATCACGTTTATTATATGTATCACTCTCTTAAGACTCCGCTGTAATGCACAAGTATCTTACTAATCATGTGTAAATTCTTAGCTTCAACACCGATGGCATATCCTAGAGCGTCATTTTATAAGATTGTATGTAATCATTTTTCCCTTTCAAAATCGGCAATTGCAGTTCAATGTAATCCGGAAGAAGTTACTGTAGTGGATGATCATCTTGCCATTTTGCTAAGGTCTAACCATTGATGACTCGGAATGGCCGTGCTCCTTTTGATCATTTCTTACCAAATTATACCATGCATTTTAGCTAGGGTCGATTGTGAGCTTTTCATGCGGTACAAAAAAAAGTGTGCTCTGTGTTGATGAACTTTGCTAGACATGCATGCCATGTTGATTAATCAGCACCAGTACTCCACTGTTCACAAGACAAGTATAACTTACTGGTCACTCCATGTCTAATTCTTGATTACTAAATGCTTCATAACTAACAAATCATTGAGGGTCCACTCTATAATCCACATACACAGAAGCAATCCTTGCACGTAAGATACGACACAACCGGCGGTATGGTTATAGTGCGGTTCTTGATGGGATTATTACAAACTAGTAGACTAGGAGTAGCTTGCTTTGCTTTTACGGGTCCGTCCTTCTCCGAGCTACCCAACGCCGTCTCGAGAAAGAAAGTTACTCTCCATACAGAAAATGATTTGCTTCGTTGATCTACAGGTTTAGGCTCTGGATAGGCTAAAAAGTTGTAGTTTATGACTGAAATTATTCAGTACGGTTGAAATTGTACTGTAGTTAAAGATGATTTATTTGATGTAATTAAATTTAAAAAATTTAAAAGTAGAAAAAATATGCTAACTCATCACGAACAACGTAAATGAATACGGGAAAAATAATCGGCAAAAAAGCTAAAAAACTAAAAATTTAGAAAAAAATAAAAATATAAATAATAAAAAATAAGTCAGAAACTAGAAACTGAAGCTGAAACCGAAAGCCTTAACTAACTTGCCCCACCGCGGCCATGCACGTACGTCCGAATTACACGTCACCCCGGCGTCGAGCTCGTCGACCGGCTAAAAAAAATTAAGCGAGCTCGTCTTTTTAATCAGATGGCGCGTGCTCCCGACCTCCCGTGGCCGTGACGCCCAAACGAATTGGAGAGACTTTTAGGTGTGTGTTTTCGTTTGGCGATGCCAATCAGAATCAGTTCGGCTAGATCTATGCTCGGCGATCCCATTCAGATTAGTTATGCACCTGTTTGGTACGTGCGAATGAAGACATGCACGCGATGGCGAGTGCACCGATGTGCAGGTTGGACCTTAAATTAATGGATGCGTGGTGTTGCTTCCCTCCGGTACTTGTCCCTGAATGCTCTTAGCACGGTGGTCCATTTGATGCCAAAGGTTTGAACTCATGCACCTGAAAATGTGTACTCTTTTACACTGAAGGTACACGCATGCAGTGCAGATATGCCCATATGGAAGTTGTTTAGCCAACACTGGAGCAAGCCATGTTGCTCTTCACTTAATTTGCCCATGCACGTACAGGGCAGACTCCAAATCATCAGTGGCTAGCTTCAGAGGGCTTCAAGAAACTTCAGGAATCCTAAATATGGATGTTAATCTGCACAATACTGTTGTAATTAGGGATTTGCTAGCGCCGGATGCTCGGTTGCAACATTTTTGTTCACGTTTGCAATATTTTTCACACATGTTTTTGTTGCAACATTTTTTATTTTGTGTATGCAACATCGACTTTTGTATTACATATTTTTGTTGTATATAGTAATTAAAATTGTTGCACACATTATCTAAGAATGTTGCATGTGAGCGTATGATGTGAATAGTCACATCGTTCTTTTTTATTTTTGTTGCATACATGACCGAGAAATATTGCAGACATGAACGAGAAATGTTGTGATGGAAATACTCACATTGTTTTTTGTTTTATTTTGTTATATATATAGACGGAAATATTACAAATATAAAAAAAATATTATAGACGCCAGCAAATCCCATGTAATTAAGCTGACTTAGAAATCCTCATTGCGTCGTCAGTATACCATACGCTGTCCATACGGAAGTACGATTTTGGCCCGGTCTGTTTACATGGGCCGGTAGAGGCCAATTTTGGGCTTTATTGCTTGGCCATTGTGCATTTCAACGGATCAAACGAGACGACGCTTGCAGAACTCTGCCAGCAAGTGGAATTCCACTTGCTCAACTCTGACAGCTTGAAAACCAACGCTTTTCTATCCATATCTAGTAGTACTATAGCTACGATTTCTATAATTTGGCCATCCGATGATTTTGTTCGTTCTCAGTTCTGGCTTTGAATTTCGGATGCATCCGCTGCAATTAACATCACTGTACTTCTTATTTATGATTTACGAACATATTACATATATACTAGTAATTAATATACACTCGTACCACTGCTAATCAACAGAAGAAAAGATGAGACATGAAACAGGGAAGCATACACAACACTGGCGTGCACCATGAACGCGACAAGTCCGTTCAATACTTAAACGCGGCCCTTTTGGCCGGTGACACCAACCTACTCATATTCCCCAGCCCAGCTAATTGTTGGCTGAGTTAGCTAGGCCGTGGCGGCGCCGGGCAACTCCGCCGTGACAAGCATGTTGTATATGTGCTCCATCATCCTCCGCTCGAAGTCGCTGCCGGTCCGCGCGCTCTCCAGGCGTGCCCGCGGCACCCGCTTCGCCCACAGCCCGGCCTCCGCGCCGCTCCGCGATTTGGCCAGCGCCGCGCACGGCCGCCCGGCGCCCCCGGCCAGCGCCAGCATCGCGTCGACGTACGCGTCACGGAGCCTCACCAGAAGGCGTAACGGAGACAGCAGCACGGCCGCGCGCAGCCGGACCACGTGGCGCGCCGCCCTGGCCTTCCATGACAGGCAACGTCGCACGGCGCCCGCGGGCGCGTGCGCCCTCCTCCCGCTCCCGCTCCCGCCGAGGCGGGCCACCCTGAGCTGCCGCGACGGCGAGCCGAGGCGCTGGTAGTTCCTCCGCACCCAGTACATCTGGATGCTACGGCGCGGCTGGGACACGAGGCTGGCCATGCGATCCGATCCCGCGGCTGCGGTGGTGCCGACGGCTTGGAGAAGGTACGTTTTTTGTGTACTTACACGATGGGATGGCACGGTGAGGTGTGTGTGTATACTCGTGGTCGTGGATGCTTATATAGTAGTGAGGGGTAAGCTGCTGCTTACTTCAGTGGCCGGAGATGAGAAGCAAGTGATCAATATCATGTGTTGACCGCAACAGTACAATAGCGTGATATAGTTTTATCGTATAATACATAATATGATATAGAGCAGAGAGCACAGAGAATTAGGGGCCTGTTTGGGTGCGGCTGCGACTTATGATTTTTAATGAAATTTTGAATTTTGGTACATTTACAGTCTGATTACGGAGAGAGATATTCACTTGCTATTTTGGTGATACGGATGTTGGATTTTTAATGTGTAGATCGTTTAACTTGTAGACCCCCTCTTGAGAAAATACCACGTTTGAAAGTTAGGTACTGTAACAAAAACCAAAAGCCGCCAGGTTCGAAGGAAAGAACATGCCCTAGATCGTTTTTCATGCAGTAGTCGACTGCAACATGAGAAACAAAATATATTGTATTATGTAGAAGTTGTCTATATAGATATATAAAAAACAATCTATTGTATAAATTATTTTTAGTGTTATCTATAAATGACATATACAATATTATAGATAATAGTTATCTGTATTATTCTACGTACATTTAGCTAGCTACCGGACTCTGTGATCTGGTTCTTTCTTGCCGGCGCATTGATGGAGGCGTGGGATGTTACTTTCGAGTCGTCAGCTTTGAACCGGTCGCGCTAGCTAGGCGGGTTGAGTAAGAAAATGCAGCCGCCAAAACTGCGCCTCTTCCTGGTCTCTGTGCGTCGGCGGCCTACTTCCTTCTACCGTTGCTTGTTTGGAGAAAATATACCGGTAAGAAAATACTTCGACCGAGCAAATCATTGATGGCTCGAAAGACAAATTAAGTTACTACTGGGGACAAACCTATGCAATAACGCAACAGACAAATTATTTTGGAATTCTTAACTCGTGGAAAAAAAGGCCAAGAACAGATACAAAATTGGAGAATTGTTGCTGTGCCTTCTTTTGCTCGCTCTGTTCTTTTCAGCTTCTAAAAACTGCTTTTCGGTTTTTCTACAGTAACTAGCTTTTAAACGGAGTATTTTTCAAGATAGAGTCTACTAGTTAATTGTAGTACATACTTTATTGACTTTATTTATATTGGCAAAAACCGTACGTAAGTTTCTATTACTCTGTAATCTCTTGTACAAATAACCCAAAAATCACAAGATACAATTAAAAAAGTTACAGCTAAAAATAACAGACCACATTTGTTGGAACTTCCGAGCTCTGCTTATTGCCGCGACGATCGCGTTGCGGTTCGCTTCCCAGTGCACGGAATTTCTCGGCAACGTTGGGCCCCGCGAGAGGCTCTTGCGGCCGGCTGATTTGCCAGGCCGACATTGATCTATTTATATTGGTTTATCTTTCTGATTTAAGTTAATATAAACATCACAGCTTTTATAAATTATTTTTATCAGCTACTATTATTCATCACCTAATATTTTTCACTATCATATATTATAATATATTTTGTATTTTATTATATCATAATTCCATAAGTCGTAAGGCGATCTGAATGTTGTAGTGTTTTTCGTTGCACTGTCTTTCTTATATAATATAGTACTATTCATCAGCTAATACTATTTATTAGCTGATTCTAGCAGACACTGCTATTTATTAACTGCAGCCAAAAGCTATGGATAAAATTCAATATGAACAGGATCGGAGGAGAGAGCGCTATTGCGGCCCGCCGAAGTTGAGGCCTGGCACTTGCGCTCCGGCTAGCAAAAGGCTAGACAATAAAGCACAAGCCCAATTGAAGCTCGCGATTTCCAGACCGGGCCTGCGTGAAAGTAACCATTGTTAGCCCAAACCTATCAAGCCTTATTTAAAATGTAGCAATTCCAGATGACTCCTTTTTGCAAGTGAATTTCACAATAATTTCCAAGTAATTTTCCCGGAAACACGTATTCTTCAAACTCATTGGGTTTGGCTTGAACTCGTTACTTGCCTGACCCGTGAACAGTCTAACGGTGCGGCATCTTGGTCACTATCAGAGTTCAATTACCATCATCCGCAGGTTGATAGGTCAATCTATGGCACGTGGATTATGGCACTTAAGATGACTTGTCTCC
Source organism: Bonia amplexicaulis (assembly GCA_036346245.1). Taxonomy (NCBI): domain Eukaryota; kingdom Viridiplantae; phylum Streptophyta; class Magnoliopsida; order Poales; family Poaceae; genus Bonia; species Bonia amplexicaulis. The sequence goes on along the minus strand of CM070749.1, from coordinate 14,922,192 downwards.
ACTTAAACCTTCTTGTCGGTAAAAGAAGTGAGATGTCGGGGGGCATAGAAAAAATGCGGTGAAGTGTTGGCATCAAACGGCTTTAGTTTTTGTCTTTTTTTATTTTGGCTTATTTAAGTTAGAAGTCTTTTGGAACGTATCGGCTTCTAATTTTATTTTTTTACACTTTTTAACTTTTTTTTTGCTTTTTTTGTTTTTTCTTTTCATTGTCTATGGAGATATAAATGTATTTTTATTTTTTTTATCTTTTCTCTATTTTTAAATTAAATAATTTGAAAAACTAATAGCTGTTATCATATAATTTCAGTCTTAAGTTAAAAGTCGTACCGGTAAGTCAAAGCTTTCGGACGGTTGAAGCAGCCTTTTAAGCACCGTGGCAAGAGGGGCAAGAGGGGAAAGCTTCCAAAATGATGGCCTCGCTCATTTCGGTTTGCGCTTCTGATTTGTGGTTTATTTTTTACTATTTCTAAATTTTATCTTTTATCTTTTTACTTTTTTGTTGGTTCTTCTTTCGTAATCATTTATATTGTTTATGACGGACTAACCTATTTTTCTATTTTATTTTAAAAAAAAATTAGTTGCGTCAAATAAGTCACCATCAGTTATAATATAATTTTAGTTAATTATAGTACAATTTTAACTATAACTAATTTATTTTAGTTCAACTGAACGGTACCCTAATCCTCGGATCAGTGCACCGGGTGTCACGAAATTTTTTCCAGTACTACTTCACACAAAGCATGCACTACGAGACTCGCACTAAGCGCGATGAATAAGGTCACTGTCGTACTACATGAACCCGGCAGCAGGCAGCTCCAGGCCTGTACTTCACTCGAAGCCGTTGTACTACAATAGTACTAGTCCGAACTCAGTCAGCTGCAGCTGTACTACGTTACATCTGGCCCCGCTGAAGTTAGCTTTAGATTTTAACTTTTAGTTTTTAACCTTTTAATTTTGTTTTTTTGGGTTTTTAGATTTTTTTATTTTTTTATTCTTTGTATACCTTTGCATTGTTCGTGATGACATAAATTTTTATTTACTTTTAAATTTAATTACACCGAAAAAATTTCTAGCAGCTATAATATAAAAAAAAGCTTCAAACAGTACAATTTAAATTAAAAGCTTAAACTTTAAGCTCAATTGAGCACTACCGTGCCCGTTCAAATATCGTTTGGCTTCTGTCTTTTAGTTTATAGAAGCAGAAGGCTATTTAGAACGTGTTATATTTTTAATGTAGTTTTTTTGTATTGTCTATAAAGATATAGCGGTGTTTTTTATTTTTTTATTTTCTTTTAATCGAATGCTTGTCATCACAGTGTCATCTCAGTTAAAAATAAAAAACCATCAGAAAAATCCAAATTGAACATAACCTAAAACGATCTCGAGTGGGTTCTTTTAGTCTACAGCTTATGACTTTTAAATTCTAGTTGTTTGTAAGAGAGAGTACGAAGAGAGAGACAGTCGTATATGATTTTGGCTAATATAGCTAAAGTCGGTGCAATGCCTACTACATTCGACTTGTAGACCTTGTATTGACAAGATGCACATTTTAAAACCTAGTCCCTGTAATAAAACTCAACCGCTTTGTAAAAATCCGAATCTTTCTTCTATGGGACAAGTTAATGTTTGATTTCGTTTTCACATGGAGTACTTGTCGTGTGTTTCTCTAGCTCTTTCTACTTTTCGTAGAAAGCAACATGATCAACTGCACGATTATATTTGCCGTGAAACCGTAAATATGGCCAATGATATATATATATTACTGATCAATTGCATGATTTGCCCATTTGCGAGCAACGAATTAAAATACGGAACACCGCAAATAGAACCATGTGTGCATCGTATATATGTTTCATTTCCCGACTACTAATAAGCGGGGAGATTTTTCCTCTAGAATCCAAACGACTGTATAATACTATCCTCCTTAACCAGGAACTTTATCCAGTGTATTACTAGTATACAGGGCTATGCTAAGTTGCTAATCTGAATTTCTAATCACCCCCTTTACAAATCACAAATGCTCCTGCACGGCCAGCAAAAATCAAAGGGAGAAGCAGCTCATGCCGGAGTGCAGCGCCAAGAACGGGATCACCGCATCGGGTGACGCAAGGGCCCTCTCCGCCGCCGTGATGCTGTTGAACCTACGGCGGACCGACGGCCGGGGCAGGTTCTCCGGCACGACGTTCTCCAGCGAGTTGGCGCGCCACGGCGGGCACTGCCTGCGGTCGCTCCACCGCGCCGGCGCCTGCACGTGCGCCACGTCGTACGACGACGCGCCAGCCACCGTGGTCATTTCCCGTGCCGTCGCCACGCCGTTGCCGTCCCCCATCACGCCCGTCGCCCCGATCACGACGCACGCCGCGACCGCGACGCACGCCCGGCGCAACTGAGGGAGACGAGGAGTCTGTGCTCTGGGTTGGAGATGATTACTAGCTAATTCTTCGTGCGGAGCCGGGGGTCTGAGCTGGCAGCAACTGATGGAGGAAGCCGCCATGCTTGAGTTCCAAGAAGCTTCGAGTTTTGCGACACGGCTAGTTTTTCGAGAGGGTACCACACACACGACTTGCTGCGGCGGTATGCCGGTTGTTTGCAAGTTTTATAGGCTTTTTCCAGGGGAACGGGGGCGTCGTTGCGCAGGGAGGGAGGAGGTGGTTGGTCAGATCACGGCTGTTGATTTGGACTTGGACGCTGGATTTTAGCTAGCCGCGGGAAGGGGGAGCGTGCGAGCTAACTTGTGTTTACTTGGCGTGTGGAACCACCGGTGGCGTGTGAAAAGGTGCAGTGGGCACGTCGGGGGCGTGGGTGGGGCCCGGCCCGGTTGGTTTAGATATTTGCCTACAACCATCCAGCACACACCCTCTCGGCTCCGTTCAATTGATATGGTGTCCATGAGTTTTGGCTGCGACGTGGATAAACAGCATCGAGCGATACAAGTCATAGCTAAAAATTAATAGCTAAAAAGTTGAAAAAAAAATGAGCGAACTTAAACCTCTTCAATTTCGGAGTTCCTGCAATCACCGTCTCGCTCGGAGTTGATGCAAATAGTCCGCCTTTGACAGGTCAACCTTTACCGAACGGAACGAAACAGGTGCCAAACTTCCTCACTGGAACGCACTCCGTGGTTCAACTAGCCCACACGAAGAGGGTGAGTACGGACACCGGACTCGAATCCAAAGTCCATGTTATTTCAAGGATTTCTTTGTCCCAATGTGTTATTCTACGCAGAAGGCGGTCTCAGCTCTCCACGCCAGCAGGGGAAGCCGGGAAGGCAACCACTGCCCGTTGGGTGGGCGCAGACGAACTGTTCGAGGAATTGCCCCACTGAAACCAGCCCAGTCTCAGCACACACTGCGTGGTAAAATTCAGCGGCTCTTTGTGGTCAGGTGTCAGGTGAGTTTTCTCAAACACCGTGTTCAGTGGTAAACACGCGTCCGGTCTGTAGGATGACTTTCTGCTGGTGAACTGAAAGTGTTGATTTTTAACTGCGTGCAGAATTCCTTCCAAAAAAAAAACTGCATGCAGAAGAACCGAAACAGCTGCAGAAACTTGGCGCTGAAGACCTGTTGCCTAAAAATGGCGACGATCATCAAGCCACAAGGTAAATTGGTTCAGGTTCAGAACTGCTCCTACTTAGCCTTTTTCTGTATCAGTGCATCTTATCATCTGCTATTGTATGGAATGATTGGAAGTGCCATTACATATTTATTTGCTTTGTCTTCTCTGTCTATGTTCTGAGATGGATTCTGTTACTGCTATCATGCATGTATGCGTAGTTGGAAAAAATTCTGCTAACCATAGAAAGGGTACAGATAATGCGGGGGGAAAAAACCATGAATTTGTACATAGTTAAGCGCAAATCGTTCTATCTGGCTCCTCATCTTTTCTGCCGTGGACTTCTCGTCTTTTCTGGAAGTCGAACACTTTGATTGAGACAGCAAAGATGAATGCAAAGAGCACTGTGAAGCCAACAATCGCAACGGCAGCTGATCCCACATGTTTGCGCTGAATTCTAAAATAGCCGTTGATAAAATCCTTCACTACCATGCCATTATCCTCCAGCGTATTTGTGTATTCCCCAGAATTGGGATCTAACAAGTCCATGTAAGGAATATGCAACTGGACAGATATAGCAATACCATCTCCACCATACGGGGATCCTCTTGAGAACAATGAGAAATACATTTTAGCTGTTAGCAGACAATTTTGAGAAGGGAGCATCAGCACATAAGACGTCGTGGAAGGATGTTGCCGAGAGGTTACCGGTCAGGGGAAAAGGTATCCTGCAAAGATGTTCCATATTGCATAGAATGCAGTCGAGACTATTGCGCCAATGTCGCTATTTGGTGTCATGGTGATAGCCATCATCACGTAGAATGTGAAGTACGTAAAAGTGAAGTATGTGAAGAACAATACCAGAAGAATTTCTCCACTGTCCAGTCAAAGCCAATGCAACTATAAACAATGACTCCATAGACGACAGCTTGCAGGAAAAATACGTGGGACTTTTATAATAACCTGCAGAGAGAACAACTAATGTGAGCTAAGGAAAACCACATTCGAAAGTACAAACTTGGCTAAACTGTGATTTTATTGTGCTAAGAGCAGAAACAGTTGATTTTTTAATTTATTTTGGCAATGCCTTGTCTGTGCAAATGCATACGGAAGAGCGGAGTACAATCCGGATGCTTTCTCTCTATAGAAAACTGTTCTTTCGGCATCCAAAATTGGCTGCACTGTCAGACTTTTCTGGATCCCAATAAATAGAACAGCAACATACATTGACCCTAATGAATTGAATAGGTCCTGTTGTGTGTCCCTGAAAATTTTCAAGATTATGAACTTCTGTTCTTCCATCCCAAGGTTTTTGCATATCTGAAGCTACATGTCATATGATATCATAGAAATATTGTAATGGCAGTGGCATATGGTAACTTACACTTTCTTGCCAAGTTTCCAGAAGATTGTACCGAATGTCAGGGCAATGACAGTTGTAAAGAAAATTCTCATTGCAGCGTAGGATGGGTTGCGCCAATACGACTTGTGTTGCTTCCACAAACAGGCTTTGCATTGTGCGAAGGACTGTGAGTATTTAGTTGGGAAGAAAGGGTCACTAGTACCAGGTGGAGGAGCACCAAGTTCTTGGATCAGTTTTTGTTTCTCGTGCAACATGTAATTGGGAAATTTTAAGTATATAGCTTCGCATCACATCAAGAGACATGAGATGTATTTGGATTGATTTTTTTAATTCCTTACTTCAACAAATCAGAGTTTTTGTAAATGTCTTCCTGATGCTGGGCAGTTATCTCCAGCATCCAAGTTGCAGGATTATAACCATCTTTAATCTTCTTTACCCCCGGTAAAATCTGAATAGTACATTATAGGATTCAGTGATTATATTCAAACTAGTTCAGATCAAGGATACAAATCTCGGAACTGGAGAAGTTCCTGCCTTGCGGCCAGTATCGGTAACCGGAGAAGAACCGGTTGAAATTCAAATATTAAAATTTGAATTTGTGATGTTTTAAAACCGGTAACGGTTACCGTGCAAAAACCAGAAAAGCTGCTACAAAAACCGAAAAAACCACTACTAAAACCAGGAAAGTCAGAGAAAACCGGCTATAGCTAATTAGCAATTGGAATAATACAAATATTAATTAGAAAGTGTTTAATGAAGTAACAAGCATAATATATAAGGAGCTTGATGTCTAGTTAGAAATTTGTAAAGAGCTTGATGTTGTACAGTAAAAGTTCTTCTTGCTAACTTGACTATCTAGTGAAACAATCTTATTCAAGTGATACATAAGGAGTTTGATGTCTATTAGAGCATATTTAGCTCATACAATAGGTGATCTAGCATAAAAAAAGGTCTAAACCAATCTAGTAAGTGCATTATGCAGGTATAAATTTAAATTCAAATTTAAAAAAATTCAGGTGTTTTTTCTTCTGGTTCCCACTGGTTTTTCCTGTAACTGTCGGTTTTCCCCCAAGTTTAGATATTCTCTCTTCTGATGAAAATGGCAAATAATCTTTCTGATGACTCACTTCAAAGTATTTTATGAGGTGACTATTATTGTCATGGTGGGGATAACCTATAACCGCAGGCCCAAGCTTGGCGGCTCAAGTCCATCTCTAGCATTGGTTTCTTTGCCTGCAAGTTAGTATCTTTTATTTTCATGTTTAGATAAGATCCTTAGGACCCTTAAGATTGGTTAGTTAGGATCCTTTTGATTTGATTAGATATCTATTAGGACTCCTACATATATGGAGTATATAACACATGAATAATGTTGGCATAAATTTTGAATCTTCCTTATCTCTATTTCCCTCTTCCTTATGCGCATCCCTCCCCCGGGCATTCTTCTCTCTGGTTACCACGGCACCAGGAAACCGAGGCCCTAGGCCCAAGCCATCGGTGTTTCACGCTTACGACCTGCATTCTAGTACGGGATATGACAACTTGGTATTAGAGCCAACAATCTCAGATGACTCGGGTATCAAGATGGAGGAACAACTTGCTACCATTACCGAGCAGCTTGCTCATTTACACCAGGAAGGCCCACTAATGCTCCTCGAATTGAGTCTAGCTCAACAAGCTCCATCACCTCTTCAATGAACATTATACGAGGAATACTCGATCTTTACGGCGTAGGATTGTTAATAACTTGGATCTATGTAACCTAACGAATGATAATGCCAACCACTATCTCAATTACAATAACCTATGACACTCGAATTCGCCCAATCACACACTTCGATCCTCGTCTCCTCGACCACGTGAAAGTAGACGTGATGAACATCCTGCAATTCACGAGGAATACACAAGAATGGTGGTAATATCTAGATTAGAACTCTATATTCTAGTGGGGTTATATGAGCACAAACCCCGTTCTACCGCTCAATAACAGGGAGTCCTACACCCCTATAAATCCCCTTCACGACTACATACACATCCCCGAGTCTTGGCAGCAATGCAATCACAAACTTGACGCGGTGGTCCAGGTTTCTGATGACAACACACACCCAAGACGTTTATTATTTCGCTGTCTTCTGTTCATGGTAAGTGGTTCATTTACTATCTATACTTCCTCAAAGGTGATCGCTTGTAATCATGTCGTCTTACTTGTAGACCATGGATTGCAAGTTCACTAAGTAGGTGGATCAACCGTATTCAATACCTATCCAAGTTTACATCTACACTCTAAATCCACCTAGAAGTGTTACGGGAGGAACTCCAGACCGAGAGGACCAACAACAATAAGCTTCGCAGGCAAAGGATTAGGGAGAGGAGCAACGAGGAGGTGGTCCACCTTAGCAACGACTAACACCTGCACCGCTGATGCGCCAACCCGAGCTGTAATTGTGTCTGCCTCTACCATGACAACCAACCATGTCGACACCGCTCTAATGACTGCCACTCCATATGGGTGCACTATGGTTTTCCACTTTCACCTTAAGGGCGTTCCCCCTCAGGCCCTACTAGAACTATGTCCATCAATGTCGTTTCTATTCAGCATAGCCTACATGTATCTTAGGTGTAGTTCGGTTTGATGGTCTATGTATGTTGACATTTGTATCGCATGAGCAATGCAATTTAAAATTCCGCAATGAGCGCCATGTTCGTGTGCAAGATTGATTGGAATTTGACAACACACAACACTTTTTCTAAGGAAATAACAACACACACCAGCTTTTCTCAATAAGCTGACAACATGTATTAGCAGTCTTTAGCATCAGCTTTTCGTAGTGTGATAACACACGCCAGCTTTTCTCAATTAGTTGACAGCACACACACACACTAGTTTTTATCAGTGAATTGACAACACGCACCAGCTTTTCTTAGTGAATTCACAACGATATGACCTTTTCTGTGCCCACAAGATTCACCCTCATGGACATGAGTGCACTTCCATTCGACAAAATTTACTCCTAAATAATATGCACTAACTGCCTATAAAGGGACCAAATTCTGTGATCAGAGCCAATACTCCACTCAAGCTAACCTTGAAAATAGGGGGAGAGGGGAGGGAGAAGAGAGGAGAGGTTGAGGACGTCACTCTGTTGGGGTTAGGGATGTCGAACTATAGAGAGATGCTTCGGAAGCGAAAATGGGTTGCCAAGAAGAAGGGATCTTACCCTGATAATTCTTGCAAAAATGCGCATGTACCACTAGAGTTTTCATGCCCGCAGTAATCCCGCGTAGATCATTTAGTCAACACATCTTACCACCATCGTTCGGACACACTACACGTGCAGCGATAACCGCATAAGTGAATGTCACGTATTGATAAATTACATTGTATGTTTTATTTCTCATATCAATAACTTTGTTCGTGCATGATGGTAGGCGATGGAGCTTGCTACTTATTCCAATGGATCAACGGCCCGGAGAGGTACGACGTGGCATTCATCGAGCAAAAATATATACTCAACTACCCAGTGGTGCCTGAGAACTTCACCCATTAGAAACCTCACACCCCGGAGAAGGAAAATGCCGAGAGGGGGAAGACAAGGGAAAGGAACTAATGGTCCTCAACGCCCTGCTGAACGGAAGGTTATTTTGGACTAGGACAAACCTATACATGTCCTGGAAACCAAGTACTGGGCGGTCATCACAAAGGCCAAAGCCCCTAGGGGAGACAAGAGAAAGACACTGATGGATCAAAATGTATAGGATGTATGACTGCAAGCTTGACTTCTTAGCCATCCCCAGTGTTTTCGATTCTAAAATGTGCACATGAATCTTAGCTGTAGTTTAGGTTAATGGTTCATGCATATTGTCATTTATATCGTAGGAGTAACGAGTTAACACATATACACTTAACCAAATCATACGTGCCATGCAATTTACACTTTCACTACTAAATGTTATGTCGGAGTCGAAATTCATAATTACTTAAACTAGAATCATGAATGCAACGTGAGGCACACGAGACAAATTTGAACGTTAATAGTTAGCTATTATTTTGAAACTACTGAAAACACAAAAATGCAAGAATTTTAGGAAAACATACATTTTTATTACTATAAAAAATTAATATTTAAAGAAATAAAACATACATTTGTATTACTATATGCAAGATACGCCTTTCCACGTCTGACGGTGGACGGGAACTCGGGAAGCAAGGTGAACGTATGCCGATAGGAAACTACTACGTGCTACTATATGTAAGCATGAAGAACGTGTGCAGCTTTTGTATTCATCCTCCCAGCGAAACTTGCATGTTACTTTCACCTGACAGACACCGGCTTCGTTTGGCCGTCGAGCCTAGGCTGACGATTTCCTATGACCCTACGGTGTCCAGGTAGCTTCACTCAATCGACTGCTCATCTGCCATGGATCCAAGACTAGCCAACGAGCCCTGCAAGAGAGGCTAGGAAGCAGGCAAAAGCAAAGCGATTCAGCTGTGCCTGCAACCAACGAACCACCAAGAGTGAGCGATTCAGCTGTCCCTGCAACCAACGAGTGTATTTATCTTTGTGGGGTTGCAGCAGAGCTCACGGCTTTACCTTGGTCAAATGTTCATGTAGGGGTGCCCTGTTCATGCCGCCCTTTCTTGTACGGGAGATGGCGACTTCTCTGCAAGTGGATCAGGGCTGCGTCCTTTTCGCGGCATCTCCGGTTCCTGACCTAGCTAGGAAGGAGGGTGCAGCCCAGGCCGTGGTGGCATCTCTCACATGCAGGTTTCTGTCCAAATGGCGTGAATATTCCCAGCATTGGGGTCCATGCGGCGCAAAGGCGCCATTTCATCTCCTTGTGGAATTCGCAGTGATGTTCCATGCTCTTGCGTACACCCTAACGAGGCTCCAAGATCTGCAGTGCAACTACCGCTAGTTGCCAGGGCTTCAGGGCCAAGTGTTCAAAGATGAAACATCGATCAGCTTGTGTAGGTCCAAGTGTTCAATGATGATTTGCAGATCATGACACGAGAATCAGACCGGAAGGAATTTGCAGTTTTGTTACCTCTCCATTGTAAATTCCAATACTAAGCCCCCCTATGAAATGCTGAATTTTTTTAAGATTCCTTCGAGAATCAAACTGTTTCTCCTATGAAATTCCTATAAAATTCATGGGTGCTGGACCTAAGGAACTATGTGAGAAGATCCAGAAATATATGTGTTGAGTTGAAATTTGAATTTGACAAAGTTTGTAAGTGTTCATATTTGCTGTCATACTAGCGCGGTCTGACCGACCATGTGAGCAGTGTGACTGGATTTTGTGGGCGGTTGGACCGCCGGTGCCGTATGACTGGTTTTTAGTTGGCGGCTGATTTTTTTCAGAGAGGTGCTCGCTTTTGTGCACGAGAGAAAATGTGAGCGGCCCGACCAGCCAGTGGGTGGCAGTTTGACTGGGTTTGGTCGTGCGGTCAGACCGGCATGGTTGCTGCGATCTAACCAGCTCCCATGTTACTGAGATTTGACTAGATTGATTGACGCGGTGTTTTCAGAATCGACGCGGTGTTTTGTCTGAAAGTATCTGAGAGGTTTTGGATATTTGTGGAAAATGATCATGGGTTGAGTTTAGGAGTCTTAAGTCATTGCATTCATGGTGCATGAAGCATGTTGGACTAACCTAGATCAAATTATAAAGACATTGTGCCCAGAAATAATTTCTCGGTATTGGATATGCAGGAACTTTGGAGTCAACTATGGTCAACGGTGAAGACCGGGACTATTCTCATGTAGGAGCCGAGGTCCTGAATGGTCAAGAATACTTTGTGAGATGGTTGAACTCAAGCATGGCGCAAGAACGACAAGGAATATTTAAGGGAATGTTCGAGCGATGAGTTGCACTAAGTGGTTTGGTCGGTCCAGGTGAGACGTGGCCCGATGGAAACCAGAGCGGGAGAGACTTACTGATGCATGGCAAGTCATTGTTGCACCTACACGTAGTAAGCATAACTATTGCTCGTAAGGGAAGGGTTAGGACCGGACAGGCAATAGAGGGGGTGAATGGTGCCTTAAAAGTTTTTCCTGGGTATTCACTTATCCTTTGCTCCAATAGCTACAAAGTTACGAAGATTAGGAAAAACAACAGTGTGATACTACCGCTGTTGATCCTACGATACTACTATGACCGGCCAGAAGACAAAGTGATTGGATACGACTTGAATAATCGTCGCTCAGTGAGTGGTCAAAACCAACATGGTCGTAGTCATAAACTAGTGTGGTCGACAGCCAACGTTATCGGAATTTGACTTGAGTGGTCAACGACCAGAGAATGGTTGGAGACCCACGTGGTCAAAAGCCAACTTGGTCAAGAGCCACCGTGATCGGAATTCGACTCGAGTAGTCGACGACCAAAGAGCGGTCGAAAATCAACGTGGTAAAAAATCAACATGGCCATAACCAACATGGTCGACGACTAGTGAGGCGTCAAAAGACCGACGTGGTCGAAGATCAGAGAATGGTCGAAAACCCTACGTGGTCAAAAATCAACATGGTTGAAACCAATATGGTCGAATGCCAATAAATGGTCTAAAACCAATGCAGTTGAATCAAGTCGAATTACGACCAGTGAGGTCGACGATTAGTGAGTGGTCAAAAAGCCAACATGGTCGAGCAAAGTCGAAATATGACTAGTAAGGTCGATGACCAGTGAGTGGTCAAAACCGTAGTGGTCAAATCAAGTCAAAATATGGCTAGTAAGGTCGATGACTAGTGAGTGGTCAAAAACTCAAGTGCTCAAAAAATCAAATGTGGTCGAAAGCTTGCAAGTGGTCGAAAATCAGAGAAATCAAGGGATGAACAGAGGCTTTCATCACAGTTTCAAAAACCAAAATTGATGGAACTTTTGATCCGTTGATCCAATAATATGAAAATTTGCAGTGATCTTCTCTAGGGTATTGTGAACTTATTTCAATAAACAATCATGAAAATCATAGTCAAAATTGAGATTTTTTTAGTTTGTTGAAAAGCTGCACCAAACTAATGGATCAAGCCAAAAACCCCTGGATCAAAAAATCACACTTTGGAGCCAAATCAAGCAAAATCGGGTTTTCTTGATATAGTTGCTATCAAAGTGCCTAGATGAGTGGAGATAGATTCCTAGAAGTTGTCTTCATCTCTTACACGTTATTGATACAACAAGACCAAAAAAGGAAAGAAAAGAGATCAAAATCAACAAAATCAAAAGCAAATCAATCAAAACAAGATGGATTTATAGAGATACACAAAGACTGATGAATTACTTACTTGAGATAGAGAGATTTACAACCACTCTATCCTGGAGGATAAAGAATACACCAAGTGCTCCACTCGCAAATGCTATCACTAAACAAGAGAGCACATGAGAGAAGGGTTGGATAGATTTTTTTTTCACATGTCTGCATCCCAACCCTTTTTTATAGGTGGGCAACCATCCATCTACACCCTTTAATGGATCCTATCTGTTATTACAATGGAAGAAACCCGTTAACCCCCATACACACGAGTTTACTCTCACAAGTTCACTTATGCATGTTTTCAAAGGATATAAGTGTGCATCCGCTAAATCATTAATTTTGATCTATTTTGATCAAACAAGCTCCACCTTGACCTAAACCGCTCTCCAGTGTATTGCTCATGCCCCGTGGTTTTGATCCAAGATGGTTTTCGGTATTTTGGTCAAACTATCAAAATACTCTTTCTTGACCCGGTCATCACTGACCACTGCAAGCAATTGTCATGCTTGCCACATGTAGGTGCACCACTAGCTTACCGCGCGTTGCCAAGTCTCTCTCATCCTAGTTCCATCGAACCACAGCTCACTTCGCGCGTGAAAGCCACATGGCGCCATCCCGCCGTTCGAACTCGCATTCAACATTTTCTGTCTTTCTCGCGCCATGCTTGATATTACCGTCTCACCCGGCATTCTCAATCGTTTTTGGCCTCAACTCCTCCATGTGCTTAGCCTTGATCATCGCAGTTGACCACAATTGACTCTAAGTGACCCTGCACATCCAAAGACAAAGAAATCGTTTACATGCACAAATTCTTCACACTTGATTTATATTATCTAAGATATGCATCATGCAATCTTAATCCAATGACTTAGGTCATCCTAACTCAATCCATGACTCAACCCAAAATCCTCAATTTCTGCCCAAATCCAATCCATACACAGTACGATCTTTGCAAAATCACTTGACCACATCTCAAAACTTGCAATGATTCATCACGACAGTATTATGGACCTTCTCACAAGGTCTTTCAATCTCCCCTGAATGAACCCATTGGTAATACTTCAAAAATACAAATTGGTGTTGGTTTTATAAAAGAAAAATAATTTTGCGAGGAGAGCTCCAAATGGTCAAAAGAAAACTGCGAATAACTGAAAATAACCATTTAAAATAGAGGTATGACCAATTAAAATAAAATGATAGTTTTGCACAAAAACTTTATATCCACTCAAAAGTGTCGATAAATCTCTCTTTAGGTCCATATGAAAGAGCAATTGCTCGATTTGACCTTAGTCATGATGGAAGGTGATAGAAAATCACAGCAACATAGTAAAACTCCAAAATGCAAGATTTTGCATTTTTACTGTTATTTTCCCCCTTTGGCAATGGAGTTATCAAGATGTATAGAAAAATATAGAATATGAATGAAATGAAGTAGCTGATGGATAGAAGCTACTGAAAATGATAGTTTTGCACAAAAAACCTCATATCCACCCAAAAGTGTCGAGAAATGTCACTCTAAATCCATATGAAAGAGCAATTTCTTGATTTGTCCTTAGTCATGGTGGGAGGTGATAGAAAATCACAGTAACTCAATAATGCTCCAAAATGCGAGGTTTTGCCCAAGGTTTTGCATTTTTACCAATCTTTCTCCCTTTTTGACAATAGAGTCATCAAGATGTATAGAAAAAGATAGAACATGAATAAATGAAGTGGCTACATTTTATCCATTCGGAGCATTAGGAGCCATAAAGATTATCTAAATTGACTTTGCAAGTGTTACACCAAACCATAAAAACTGAGAGTGATGTCTAAATCATGTCAAAACATATATAGCCAAGCTCAAGCCAAATAAGCTATAATTCTAAAATTAAATGGGTTTTTAGCATGTCAGATTATCCAAAAATGAGTCAAGCCATGTCAACAGACTCAATGAAGTCAAAAGGCTATAATTGAGTCATTTTAGAGTGTTACAAGTTCAAAATTGTAACATTTTGTTCAAACACTTGATAACATTTGTAATTGAGCAAAATTAGCACATTTTGCACTCTTTTTAATTTCATTTTTGGTTATTGTTGAGCGTTAACTAATTTTTCACAAAATTTTGTTTTCTTGGCCATGTGCTAGATCTCAAGCCTTATGCGATCACTCCAAGCAAGGAGCTTAAGAAAGTGATCTTGGTCATCCAAAACTCTCCCTGAGTTCATGTCTAATGCAATGACAAGCCTTCTCATGAGAAATGATTTATGAGATCAGTTTTTCGCACAAAAGAGATCATTTTGTATTTTCTTGACTTAGTTCAAGAACAAAGAGTTAATACTAAGTCACATTTCAATAACGAACCAGCATAGTTCAATCTAAATTCAAGACTCAACGACGATCACAAATTATTATTACAAGCCTAACAGATTTTTTATCATTCATAGTCTATGAAAATCACAAATAGATCATCCAATATTGTCCGCCATTTTTTCCACAAATACAAATCACAGACAAAATTTGGTAAATATCACCTACATACAACAATTGTCATTTACTCCATGCGTTGTCGGAGGTGCCAATTGCGCAAAAAATAGGCTGAGGTGACAGTGGCCGACCGATCAGGCGATTCAGCGACATGTTGCAGTCGCCCGACCGTTCGGCGACTGGATCTTGTCGCCCAACGGCCCACCGACTGCATTCGTGTCGCGCGGTCATTGGGTGATAGGTTCCAGTTGCCCAACGATTAGTCAACTGGAGACTACTCCTGTAAAAAAAAAGTTTACGCGATATATTTCTATAATTTTAAATAAAATAGATTATTTTATAAAAATTCTTCCGCAATACCCTACTCGTTCTAAGTGGGTGGACCAAAATGACCGGCATAAAAAGCCTTCGACCTGACGTAAAAAGTGACAGATGAAAAGTGCTCATGGGCCTTGGCAATTACACAGTACAAGATCTACTTCGAACAACAGTTTGATAAGAATTGACAGCGACACTTTGTTTGATTGATCTCTTATTATTCTCATGTTACTCAGACTGCATTTTACTTCCCTGCCCACTAAAAATCGATCAGATGAACACACTATTCAATCAAACCACATACTCACTTTTACTACATGATGATTCTTCCAACAGCATGACCACTGCTTCCACCGCTACCGCTCTTGTTATTGCGCTCCTCGACGGCGCCGGCAGCCTTCATCGCTCCTGTTGCTCGCCACACCGACGCAGAGTACAGCGGCCGGTTGCACCACCAGAGCGTGAGGCAGCCGCCGCTCTCCTTGATCCAGTACCCAGCGCCGGAGAACACGCGGAGCAGCAAGGTCGCCTGTTGGATCGCTTTCGGCCAGAACGGCAGCTGGGTCAGCCCCGCGCGCTCGAGCCTCTCACGCCAGCGAGGCAGCAACTCGTGGCGCTCCGCCCGCCCGCTGCCCTCGCCGCAGACGATGTCGAAGATTTCCCTTTGGAGATACGCCTCAGCAAGCGCGCTACCCGCTCCGCCGCCGGTAAGGGAGGCTAAAGCTTCCATGGAGTCGAACATGGCGCCGTAGTAGAAAAGCGCATTGGTGAACCTTTCCAGCAACGATGGCTTGTTGTGATCCGCCTCCTGCTCGACGACCGTGAAGATCTTGGGCTGCATGGAAGCGATCCAATCAAGAACAATGTCGACGGGCGCCGGCAAAGACGTCGGGGCGGCGTCCGGGTCGACCAGGAGGCGGTGGAGCTGAAGGATGGAGTTGACAGCCACCGCCTCTCCAGGAATGAGGTGGAACATCCATGGACGGAGCCCGTCGAGTTGGTCCGCTGTGACCCCGCGGAAGGAGAAGGGGACGTTCAC
Source organism: Bonia amplexicaulis (assembly GCA_036346245.1). Classification (NCBI taxonomy): domain Eukaryota; kingdom Viridiplantae; phylum Streptophyta; class Magnoliopsida; order Poales; family Poaceae; genus Bonia; species Bonia amplexicaulis. The sequence continues at coordinate 14,906,211 of CM070749.1, read as the reverse complement.
GGAGCGCGCGAGCTCGGCGAGGCGGAGGCCCACCTCGCGGAGCTCGTCGCGGCTGCCTGTGGGGGGCGGACCAATGCCGGTGATGCGGAGGGACGGTGGGCCGCCGGGGCGGATGGCTAGAGCCTGGATGAGGGCCGGCCACTGGAGCCCCTGCATGAGGGCGAAGTCCACGACGTGGACGTGGGTGCAACCTTCGAACGCCTCGAGAATGGCCTGGTTGGCCGTGAAGTGGGCGAACTTGAGGTAGGGCCCCGCCTCGTAGAAGTGGTGGTAGAGCTCGCCCTCCTCGGCGGGAGGCGGAGGAGGAGGCGCGGAGTGCGGGAACGCCGGGAAGAGGCGCTGGGACAAAGCAGCGGCGAAGTGTTTCCCGACGCGGCCAATCCCGGTTGCGGTTGAGATCGTCGAGAGGATCGCGCGCGCGTCGGCCAGGTTGCCAGCCGCGGACGCGTAGTCGCCCGCCTGGATGGCGCCGGCGCACGTGACCAGAAGGTGCACCAGCCGGATCGCGGCCTTCTCCTCCTCCTCCTGGCGCTCCCTTGCAGCTTCGTCCTCGGCGGCGGACGGGACGGCACGGGGCGCGGCCATGTCGGGCAGGACGGACGCGTACATGGCCGGGTCCACGCAGTACGCGGCGCCGCTGGTCGCCGCGGCCGCGGACTGAGTCGGGAGCGGCAGGGCGGCGGCGGCGGGGTCCATAGGCAGCAAGCCGAAGGCGAAGTGACCCATGCGTGATGCGTCGGAGGCGAGCGGGAGTGGAGCGCGAGAATGGTGTGAGGCTAAGCTAGCTGGGAGCGTCCACGCTTCGGCATGGGGGCTCGCTGGTTTTTTTGTAGGGAGCGGCCGAGTTGCGGAAGGAGTGGTTTGGGCGCACACGTGGAGGGGGAGGCAGTGGAGCGCGGCATAGGATAGACGTCGTCACACGTAGGACGCCTCTGGAAGTATTCGGGGTGCGGCAAACCGTGGGGCTGGATGACTGGCTGCCAGGAATGTGGTTTTGCTATTGCACAGTCGATTGAAATTTCTTTATCTTTTGATCATTTGAAGTTATACTTTTAGTTATCTAAAATTACAATATACTAATTCACTCTTTCCTGAAGTTCTACTCTCAATTATCTAACATTATAGCATAAAAAAATTAAAAATAAAGAAAAAAAACTACCGCCACTCCTAAAAGAAAGAGATAGTGTGTTACCGGTTACCACTGCACTTGCTGCTACGGGCACTGTGTAGGTTTTTCTTTTTTAGGAGAGGCTGAACTTGCATGTGATTATTGGATTGAAATGTGGCATCTAAGTGGTGAGAAATTGAGAAGAATTTCTGAGGCAAGAAATGGAGACTTTTAGATTCTTTGTAGAAAACATGGGAATTCGATTATTTTGAACTAATCACACAATGCGATGTGTTAATTAAACATACAGCCTGGCGCACAGGCTGTGCTGCTGCGGTAACATGCAAACAAGGCATCTAATTAATTACTACTCAGCCGCGATAATCGTTTCCAACGCCGCACTCGTCGTGATGCTGACACATGGACTGCAGCCTCCCCCACGTGGTCTTATATCTCTGAAGAAATTGCCGTCTCTTCAAATGGATGATCGAAGCTTATAACAGACTCTGCTGTTCTTTTTTCTCGAAGCTGACGATTTTTAGTTTTTATTATAGTATCTAACTTTCAAATGGAGTATTTTCTTAAGATGGGGTCTACAACTTAAACGATATACACGTTAAAAGCTCAACATCTGTACCATCTAAAATCGCAAGTGAGTCCGTAATCTATATCGTAAATAGCCAAAATTTAAAAATTTCAGCCAAAACCCATAAGCCATTGCCAAACAGTTAACGCTAAGCATGGCCTCCTGCCTAAGACAGTTGTACCATCCATGCACAAGAAAACATGGGAATTTGTTTTTTTAATTAAACCATACAATAAGCGTGAAATGCATTTGTTGAACTTACAACATACAGAAGAACATAGGTTGGATCTGTCATACTACTGCAGTAATGCTCGAGGCATCTAATCACTACAGCCTCACGAAAATCACTACAGTGAAGCTGTTGGGCCTGTTTGATATGACTACGGGTTGTGGTTTTTAGTTGAAATTTTTGAATTTTAGCTGTTTACGATAGATATTACGGAAAGAGTGATACTCGATTGCGATTTTGGTTAACATAGATATTAGACTTTTAACGTGTACTACAATTAACTTGTAGATTGAGTCTTCAGCATGGTCGTAATCGAGTTACGACTACGGTGATCGAACGATACTACGTGGTCTAAGGAGCGGTTACGAGAACGCGCAGTGTAGCGTGAACGTGGTCGTAACTCTCATCAGCTGAAGTTACGAGTACGTGGTCGGAGTACGAAGGCGTGGTCGGAGCGGTCAGAGCAAACAAGAAGTGGTCATAACGACTGCAGAGTGATCGTAAACTGCAACAAGTGGTCGTAAACTACAACAAGTGGTATCAGAGCTTGTTGATTTTGGTGATTTCTAAAGATCATGGATGATAAGACGAAGGCCCAGGGTGGACTAATCTTCCTCCAGTACCCTCTCCTGACGATCGATAATTATCTGGTGTGGGCAATGAAGATGAAGGCGAACATGCGTGCCAGGGAGTCTGGGGTGCAGTCGATCCGAAGGGGAAGGATAAGGAGGTGGACGATAAGGTGTATCAGGCCACTTTGGCCATCATCTACTAGGTGGTGCCAGATGCGATGATGCATCAGCTCATCAGCAAGGAGACGATATGGGAGGCGTGGGAGATGCTTCAGATGATGCGCGAGGGAGTTGATCGTGTGAAGGAGGTGCGGCTCCAGAATTTGCGGAGCGAGTTCGAGAATCTAAAGATGGGATAGACCCACTCGATAGATGAGTTCACCGGCAAGCTAACTTCATTGTATAATTAGATTAACTCTCTTGGCAACAAGATGGAGGAATATGTGGCGGTGAAGAAATACCTGCGCGTGCTTCCGAAGAAGTACATACTTGTTGTCACCACACTTATGTACTCCTTCGATCTGGACAAGAAGAAGATAGAGGAATCACTGGCTTCCTCAAGACGCATGAGGAGTTACTGAAGGGGTTTCAGTCACGTAACAAGTAGGGATCTCAGACTCATAATGAGCAGGCATTGCTAGTAAATGAAGATCCGAGAGACGGTCGTGGCTCATCAAACAACCACGGGAGGTGGCGCGGTTGAGGCGGCCAAAGCAGCCGAGGTGGCTGTCGAGACAAAGACGGTGGTGACAGATCTCGTGATAAGTTACAAGTCAAGTGCTTTGAATGTGGCAAATACGGGCACTACGCGTCAGTATGCCGCAACCATATAAAGTGTTTCAACTGTAACGAGTACGCGCACTATGCTTCGGATTGTCGAGCAAGAAGAAGGACGGGGACGTGAACCTCACCTAAGATGAAAAAGAAGATGAAGTATCAGTATTACTTCTCTGCTCATATGTTGAAAAAGCAGCAGTCATGGTGATACTGAGTGAGGAAAACGTAGTTCCAAAACTACGCACGAAGGAAGGTAGCCATGATCACACGGATCAATGGTACTTGGACAATGGAGCAAGCAACCACATAACGGGAGATCACTTCATGTTTTATGAGCTTGATGAGAAGATTTAGAGCAAAGTCAAGTTTGTCGACGACTCCACAGGCAAAGGGACAATAATGTTGCAATGCAATAATGGAGATAAAAAACTGTTGACGGCGCATGGGAGTGCAGGTAGAAGGAAGAAGCAGAAGCAAGAGAAAAGATCGGCGTGATCAAGATAGAGAAATAAGATTAAGGAGGTGATTGTTAGAGTTAATAATCTTGTTTAGTCATATTCGAGTCGGTTTGTCGTGGTCATAGCTGTGTACGAGTTTGTTTCAATGTGCGAGTCCCATGTCGTAGTTGTCTCCGTGTGGTAGTCGTTGTGTTGGGTATAAAAGGCAGAGCCATGTAACAAGAGAGGACATGGAAGCGATCGGGGTGATCAAAATGAGAGGGAGAGAAATAAAGAAAGCGGAGTGCTTTGGCTCCCGGAAAAATATCGAGTTCATCATTTTCACAGACGTGAAACGAGTTATGACCATAGCGAGCGGAGGTGTCCGAAGGAGCAGAAGACGTGGTCATCAACGAGTTACAACCGCGGTCGCGGAGCAGAAGACGTGGTTGTAAGCTTTACGACCACGACGATCGAGTCTTCAGCATGGTCGTAATTGAGTTACGACTACGGTAATTGAGCGATACTATGTGGTCGAAGGAGCGGTTACGAGAACGCGCAGCGTAGCGTGAGCATGGCCGTAACTCTCATCAGCTAAAGTTACGAGGACGTGGCCGGAGTACGAAGACGTGGTCGGAGCGGTCAGAGCAAACAAGATGTGGTCGTAACGACCGCTAAGTGGTTGTAAACTGCAATCATGACCCCTGGCTTTTCTTCAAAATGAAACGATAGCGAGAGGAGTGAAGAAATCACTTTAAGAAACTAGATGTTTGTATTGTCTTTTGGCTAGGACTGTGCATTCGGTTTTTCCGGTAAAATCGGTTCGGTATATACGGTATATACGGTAAATACGGTATTATTAGTTCGGTAGCATACGGTATTTTTGAAAATACGGTTCGGTATCGGTAAATCCCAATTTATTTCGGTGCGGTATCGGTAAATACCGTATTTACCAAAGTTGACGCAAATTGCAAACGATATAGTAACTAGCGAGACGAGTAGGCGACAGTATATATGCTACGAGCCGTCACAACGTCGGCTACTACGAGTGCATTCACATACATCACATATCTGCACCAGAGATTATAGATGCAGGGAAGATAGAAGATCCCGTGTCAGAGTGGCTGATGAAATGCACAACTCAGTGAGACTGAGACCTGACAGCAAGGTACTAAACGGTGGTAATTGGAGTAGCTTGCCATGCAGCTTTAGCTTTAACGGTGGTAACAACGGGCTGGCTCGTCCGTCTGCGGTGATGCCTTGATGCCCCAAAGCCCAAAGGGCCGGTCGGTCCGTCGCGGCGGCGGCGCCTGTAACGAAATTTTCCCACGCGAGCGCGGTTTCGGTTTTTTTGGTTTTTTCGGTTTTTAATCGGTTTTTCCCGAAAAAACCGAACACCAAAAAAACCTAAAATATAAAAACCGAACCGAATACCGAAAACCGGTCAAACCGAGTTGACCGGTTCGGTTCAGTTTTTCCGGTTCGGTTTGTTCGGTTCGGTGACAAAATGCACAGCCCTACTTTTGGCTTTTCTAAGCAAAAGAACATAGCCTTAGTTCCAGAGAATGTTGCCAAGATAGGAGCTGATCGCCCTTTCTACTGTGCCAAGAGTACATAGGAGCTATATGCCCTTTCCACTGAGCACCACTTATTTGGGCTTTTTAGACTGAGTTTCTATCGTTAGTTTTTTCAACGTAATTAAATAAAAATAAAAAAATTATATCATCATGATAATACAAAAAAAGAAAAAATGAAAAATATAAAGAGCAAAAAAAACTAAAAACCAGAAAAAAATAATAAAAAGCTAAAAACGATAAGGCTTGACATCGGTGACATGACAGGAGGAAGCCATTTCTTCATTTAGCGTAGGCACGAATTGCAGGGTGCCCCCTCGAGGACTACCCAAGACCATTGCCTATCTGCTTTCATGCTGTAGTTTATCCATATAACTAACCTAGTAGCAGCGATCGCGCAGTTAGTGCATGTTTTAGTGAAATTACACCCTTTTCTCTACACGGTTCATATAAAATGCAGTAGATGGTTTTCCCCACAAAGAAAAAGATGTAGAGGATTATATATATGTTTTCAGTGAATGATTTGCAACTCATGCACAGTGCCCCATGCATGCATGCATGATTGTGTTCTGCATGCATGGTTTCGTGCAGGCGGGCCAGACTTTTGAGAAACGGAAGACCTTTGTAGGTGCAGTTGGCTGTTGGCGGAAGGTCCTTTTCCATATCTCGACCGCCATTATTGCATGCGTCTCCTAATGATGGAGAAAACAGCGGAGGATACTGTGGGTGTGTGTTTTTTTTGAACTTATAGTTTAACTTTTTTGTAGTAACTAATTTTTAAACGAAGTGGTTTTTAAAACGGGTTTTATAAGTTAATTGTACTAGATATTATTCTAACTTTATCTATATCAGATAAAATCGTATACGGATATCTATCTCTTCGTACTTTTTCTCGCGAACAGATAGAATTTAAAAAGAACCCATCTAAATTGTAGTAGGCTGAATGCGCACGTACATAGTAGGCCGGATGCACACGTATATCCTAGCCATCTGACCACTCCAGCTTCCGAACCTACTATGTAGTCCGGCTTCCGAACCTACTACGTATGTTTGAAGTTCTTGTGGATTACAAATCTACAATTGAACGGTGAGCCTACCGAGCAGCAGCCCAGCCGGGCGGGCCGTCAGCCCACATGTACGTTCACTGTCTACAGTGTTGAAAACAGAAAGCGCAGTTGGGCCCATCGCCACGCCGGGTGGTCCAGCCCAGATGCGTCAATTGCACAGTAGGCAGAGCTCGCTGAAAACGGCGGCCGCGCGCACTCGCCCAGCACCAGCAGTGTAGCTCTCCCGAAAGCACCACACCGCCTAATTCTGTACGCGCGTGCCGTTTGCCGCTCGCAACGTACATGGGAGTTGGGAAGCACACGACACATCAACCCACGCACACTATCCAAAGTCACCGACCTAATTGGCCTCAGCTCCGTTCGCCAACGTTTTTTCTGAACTTTTGGTTTTTTTTTTGGCTTTTTTGTTGGTTCTTTTTTCTCGTATTTATTTGCGTTGTCTGTGATGAGTTAGCATATTTTTTCTATTTCTAATTTTTTTAAATTTAATTACATCAAATAAGCTACGTTCAGCTACGATGAAATTTCGAAGTCATCGACCTAATTGGCCTCAGCTTCGTTCGCCAACGATTTGGGCAGCCGATCCAGCAAAACCATCCTACTTTGCCGACACTACCTGTGGGATGTACCGCATGGGGAGGACAATCTGATGATAGAATGGACTGAAACCATGGATCATGGATGTGTATAAACTCCGGTACGCAGACGGCATTGGTGGATTTGTGGATAATATGTCGACGCTCCCCATGCATCTGAAAGAAAGGGGGGAAAGACTAGCGCAGAATCCAGCAGCTGCAAGATCAGCGACATATTGTCGTCAATTGCTATTACTCTAATGTCTGAATTAATAGGCAATTCAGACGTTAGTCTAAGATGAAACATATAGTTTTTTTATAGTAAGTAGTTTTTAAACGGAGTATCTTTTCAAGACAGAATCTACAAATTGATTGTAGTAGATGCTGTAGCAACTTCATCTATATCGGCTAAAACCGCACACGGATTTCTCTTACTCCGTACTCTCTCATGACTTCTCTAACAGCTATTACATTCATTAGCCAAAGATAAAAATCATCAACCACAACTCAAAAGAACATGCTCAATGTTACAGAACTATGTGAAGTCTGCTTTTCAGTACAACATTGCTAGAAAACCTACAGGTAGCATCACACGCCATGAATTGATGAGTCAAGTACGATGTGTTGCAGGTATCTGCGACATCAGTACTAATTGGAATATTCTTATATTGAACAATCAGCAAGACACTTGATTGCTAACAGCAAAGGACCTGCTCAAGTTCGATTAGGTGTAAAGTAGCATCACAGGCCACAGGGTACAATCTGATTAAGATTCTGTCTATGCAGACATCTACCCATAACATAATTAGAGAGTAAGATTGCAACTGGGGTTGTACTAAGATTTGGCATCAGCTTCAGGCACAAGAATTAAATGGTGCAAACTACACAATTGAAGTACGCTGCCTAACCTGATTACACATCGATTGATCTGAGACTAGATTACACATCGTTGATCTGAGACTAGATTACACATCGATTAATCTACATAAGACAGCTCAATCTACACAGAGAAAATTATGGTAACCCGCACAAAATCGTATCGAACTCCAAGGTTTGGATTACAACAGTAAGCTACTTATCCTTACCCACTTGACGAAATGGTACTTCCTCTGTCAGACACATCTTTAGAGAGATGCCAATGCCCATGCAGAATCTCCAACAGGTTATCAGGAGTTTTTTTTCGCAAACCTAAGCTCTTGCACAAAAACAGCTTTTGATGCCTGAAAGCATGTACGGAGCCAGACGAACATCTATGTTCTGTGTATGGCACGAGTCTTTGAAATCTGTCAGCCCCTACGCGCTGGCCCTGGCGGTCGCTGCCAACGTGCTTCTCTTTCGCTTGGTCGCAGCCGTCGCTTTCTTGGGTACCATTGTTTTCCTAAGCTCACAGCTTACTCGTCGTCCATACGGACGGCGCCAACTATTGTGGCTACGAGCCAAACAGTAAGTTAGGAGACTAACAGAGTGTGTAAGAAAATGAGCTATCTCCCTCCCTTGCTAACCCAAAGAAGTATATATAAATGGCCATAAGGCCTTATTACAATAACACCCCTATCACAAGGTACTATTCCAAGGATATACATGTTTTTACATGCCTTATTGGGCCTTTTGGCCCAGTAGTCCGAATGGATGCAGGTGGGGCCATCCCCACAACAATTAGCATCTCCAACTTATGTGTGAACCCCTCAGCCCAAACTTATGTGTGAACCCCTCAGCATCTCCAACTTATGCAGTGTATCCGGCCCTTTCCTTGAAGCCCAACGAAGAGAGCATTAGCAGCCTAAATTCTCATTAGCTAGCAGCAGTCCACGAGGAGTATCCACTTTTCTCAGCCCATATGGGAACTGTAGTAGGCCAAGCCAAAACAAGAGGGAGGACCACAACATGTCACGACGTCCATTTGATCAATCCAAGTGTGTCACTTCGCAGCAGCTCTCGACACCTGTTCATCTCGCACGGTTGTCCAGAAGATGTGCACCACGCCCGCCGCACAGCCGCACCCAACCAGGCAGCGACCGGTCGCCGAAGAACGGGAGAAATCAATGCCACCGGTAGTCCTCATCTGCCACCTTGCCGTGGCACGCTTGGTCCCTGCTGCCTTGCGCCCACGCCGACCGAAGGAAGCTTAGGTACATCTGATCAATATGTACTTTGCTCTAAATTTATTTCAATTCTTCCGATTTGTTTCAAAAACATGGAGTAAATTTGTGAGTTAGGATTTTAATATGATGATTGTTGATTAATTTTTGTCAAATTGTAGGGTTAAGACCTATGATTTGAATTCTGATATTTAGAATATCGATCTAGCTGGTTGCAAATCAAAGGCAAAATTGTAGTATTTGACCACAATATCAAGTAAGCCACTAAACATATTTTTCTATTATATTATTCTTAAATTATTGAACATACAAATATCTAATTGACTTTTTCAATTAATTGATGATGATTTCATAAATGATATGCTTATTTGCTATGTGGAGAAATAAGAATTGACGAAAATTACCAATGATGTTACGGTTCGTCGTTTTATGAACTTGAAAGAACGTAAATACTAAAAGGTAATGCATTAACTTACATTTGATCATTTTACTATTTTTTACTTGAACATTTTAAGTAATTTTGCTCTCTTTTAACAGGGCATTGAAATCGGATGATGTATTTTACCAATGTCGACCAACTGTTGTCTGTGATTTCACCTTTAGTTCCTTTAGTTTACTGCAACTAACCAATATTATTATCGGACTTCATCATTTTGGTAAGCATTTCGATCACTACTTCTTTATAAGCATACAATGTTATCGGTTATGTTAAAGTATTAATGTTAAAAATTATCAGATATATTACTATTTAGTATAATATTACTTGAAAATTATATATGTTGTTATATGTATGGTGAAATAGTGAACTTCGGTCATTTTTGTTCTAGTTCCACCCCTGATACTAATACTACCCTCCCTCAATAACTTAAGCTTACTTGATATTTCTTTTGGCAAGTTGTTGGAAGCAAATATCATCTCCAAGATGCACTACTTCAGGAGACTGCAAGGAAGGAACATTAAAAAAGTGTAAGAAAAACAACAGGACTTCTTTGTAACCTAACGGATAAAAAGAATGCAAGAAGGAAATTACTTTCTGTGAGGTCAAGATATGTCAGAAACTGAGTGCCCAGTATCTGAGTTAAATTTTCACCATTCTTTGTCATGTACCAAGCTGTAAATTTGCATGAAACTGCTCCATATAACCCAAAATATAAGCTCTGTTTATCCAAGCAGCAAGCAGTATTGCCGGTGGACATGTTGCAGTATCCAAGCTGTCATGCTACTTGCTAGTGACTGTATTGATATACCCAAGTTAACAATGATTGTTGCAAAAGACTTCTGTACCAGTGGTTGCCGCACCAGAGATGGATAATAGCACAATAGCGACATCTTATATGGCCTCCTCCTACAAGCTCTTCATCCGTAGCCTGCATCTCCACATGAACAACTTCCATCCTTAAAATGGTGGAATTGCTTGGTGTCCCTAACAGTTATCTCTCTTTGAACAATCTTAGAAATCGCCCTTCATATCACGTGACAGCTCTGGCAATTGTACTGATTATTTGTGACAGAAATAGAGGTGCCAGGTGTGGTATTGATCAAACCGAAAGCAACAGCTAGTCTTCCACTGTGACCACAAAAGATTTCGCCTTTGGACACTTCTTTATCTTCTAAAGAATAAGATTCAACAGAAGCAAAACCACATGCTTTCATCCGCTCATATATGCCATGTAGAACAACATTTATTTCTTTAATCTGCGGATGTGATTCATCATCAGTAAGAAATGCATGGATAACTCCTTTAACCTCAACCGAGCTACATCCATGGTCTTGCTCCAATCCCTTCTCTCGCATGTTTTTTCTCACTCTGGCCACTTAAGCCCATCTACCAGCATCAGTATATAAATCACACAAAAGAACATGATATCCAGCATCATTAGGTTCCAACGTAAGGATAAATTTTGCAGCAAGCTCCCCAAGTTCAACATGCTGGTGTATACGGCATCCATTCAACAAGGCTCCCCATACAGCAGCATCTGGTGTGATAGGCATTACATTAATGAAGTTGTAAGCTTCTGTTAATCTCCCATCACGATTCAGTAGATCCACCATGCACGCATAGTGCTTGAGATTTGGAACAATTATTTCTCAGTCATGCTGTGAAAAAGCTCCAAACCTTGACTGACCATTCCAGCCCTGCTACAAGCACACAATAGTGAAACAAACAAAACTTCATCCGGATGCTCCCTAGTTTCTACCATTTCATTGAAGAATGATAAAAGCAATATCTATGTGTCCATGAGCAACAAAACCAGCAAGCATGACATTCCAAGATACAACATCCCTTTCACCATGCGCGCTGAACTGTGCCCAAGCATAGCCTGTCTGACCACATTGCACATACAAGTCAAGAAGAGCGTTGGGTACATAACCTTCAGATCCAATACCACACCTTAAAACATGTGCATGGATCTCCTTACCACACCTCAAAGCCCCAGTAGCAGCACAGGCAGCTAGGGCAGAGATAAAAGTAACAGAATTGGGTTTTACATCTGCCAGCATATGCCGGAAATAGTACAGAGCCTCAAAGCTCCTATGGTTAAAGCAAAAGCCTGAAATAATTGAACTCCATGATACTACATCCTTCTCAGGCATGTGCTTAAAAACTTCAATAGCTTTATCGATGTGCTTGGACTTTTGCATACATTTCAAGGAGTGCGTTTGCAACTACGATTTACCTGATGAATCCCTTGCTCTTAGCAAGCTCATGCAACTTGATGCCAACATGTAATCGCCCCAATGAAGCACAAGCAGCAAGGGCACTTGCGATAGTAATATCATCACGACTCACATTATTTACTTCCATCAGTGCATACACTTCAATAGCTTTATCTGGGAAGCCATATTTCTCATACCCTGATATCATGGCTGTTCATGACATGGCATCTTTAGTCTCCTCCTTGAGAATATAGTACCCGCTTCCCCCATCCTCCCAAGACTTGCATACATCTGAATCAAAGAGTTACAGAATGCAAATGCAACATCAGTGGCAAAACCTCTCTTTACTGCAAACCCGTGCATTTCCTTTGCAAAACCAATGCCAGACAGCAATCCAGATGCAACAGTCACACTGGTCATCGTCCAGCATGGTAAGAAACAACTCGAGCCCAGCCTCACACTCATGATTCTCAAAATGCCCAGCAATCATCGCATTCCATGAGATGCAATACGTCACGGCCATACTGTCAAACACCTTCCGTGCAGCCACAACATCCCCACGCTTTGCATACATGGTCACGGGTGCATTCAACACATCGACCTCGTCTCCAGACCCGAACCGAAGAACATACACATGCACCTCCCTCCCCATCCTCCAGTCCGGGATGCCCCCGCAGTTCCGCAGCACCCAGGGGAACGTGCAGACATCGGGCCTCACCCCAGCCCACAGCATCCTGTGGTACAAGTCCAGCGCCTCCTCGAGGAACCCCGCCTTGCCGTACCCGCCCATCATGACGTTCCAGGAGAATACGTCCCGCTCGGGCATTTTGGCGAACACCCTCCACGCGTGCCAGGTCTCCCCGCACCTAACGAGCATGCTGAGCATCGCGTTCCCGAGGCGGAGCCCGAACCGCGCGTGCTCGGCGTCTGCGCCGCGCGGCGCCACTCGCAGAGGCGGAAGAAGGCGACGTAGGCGTCCTCGTCGGGAGGCTCCGGGCAGGACTCGAGGAGCCAGAGCGCCTGCGCCAGCTGGCCATAGGTGCAGAGCGCTCGCAGCGCCGCGCTCGGGTAGGAGTCGATGGCTTCCACCGACGAAGAAACGGCGGCGCACGGGGCGGTGGAGCGGAGACGACGGGGGCGTTTCATCGGGGTGAGGTGGTGGTGCGCGGGCGGGAGGAGGAGCGGGGAGCGGAGGGTGGCGAGAAGGAGGAGGGGAGGGTACAGCTGCGGCCTAGTGGGCGGAGACGGCATTCTGGGAGGAGACGGGCATGGGCATGGCGGTGAGGGCTGGCTACCGAGTTTAACTCGATATTGAGGGTTTTATCAAATTGATATAGTTTGATATAAAAATTATTTTATTTATAGTAATTATACATTCGAGCTAACCAGTCATTATTAGGTGTGTTCGGCATTCACTTAGATTTTGGTTTTTGTAAACTAGATTTTGGTTTTTTATTACTACAGTAATTAGCTTTTAAATAGTACGTTTTTTCAAGGTAGATATACAGGTAGATTATAGTATAAACTATATCAAGTTCAGCTATATCGGCTAAAATTATATACGACTATTTTTTTTACGTACCACCTCTCATGAACAGTCTAGAATTTAAAATTTTTAACCATAAGTTATAAGCCATGAGTCACATCCCAAAAGAATCAACTCATTAAGTTAGCTTTGTTAATTTTTCACTAAAAATGAACTCATTTTAATTTTAAATTATTAACTACTATAGTCAAAACAATTTTAATTCAAATCTTATCGAGCTTTTTTGCTGGCCCTAGAGTTGTCCATTGGGTGGCACGGGCCTAGTTTAGGTACGCCCCGTTTAGGCCCGTCAAAATAAACGGGTCGTATCGTGCTGGTCCACGGGGCGTGGTGTGAGCCCAGGCACGGCCCATAACTGTGCGGTGCGTGGCATGGGCACGATAAGGATTTAATGGGGCGTGATGGCACGGTTGACCCTGTTAAACCGAGAAAAAGAGGAAAAAATTTAAAAAAATTATAGAAAAATTAAGGAAAATTTGTATAAAATTACAAAAATATAGACATTGTTAATTAATAAGATAATTATTTTTAATGACATAATGAGCTTTATTAACTTGTTAAAGAACTCAATTTAAGAAAGTCTTGGTAAAGAAAAACGAGTACAACCTATAAAGCTCACTAGTGACTACATATTGAAAACTCTATTCATTGCTATCTAGATACAAATTATCAAAAGATTATTCTAAGTCTCTATTCTTTGCAGTATGTTGAAGTCTTGATTCAGCTTATTCCCAGTTTTTGACGGTCAGAAAGGATTTAGGTGAGTGGCAATTTCAAAAATGTTATGAATAATTAGAGGAGAGGTTAAGTAGTATAATCCAGAAAGAAAATTCCATTTTTTTGAATTTTTTATACCTTAACAGTCAAAAAATGGCTATATTCGACGAGACGTGCCGTGCCGTACCGGCCTAACGTGCCACCCTCTCCATCCAGACACGGCATGGTCCATCAGACCGTACCGTCACGACTCACAGGCTAAATGAATCGTGTCGTACTTAAAATGGGCCAACAGTAGCAGCCTGTGGGCCAGGATGGTAAGGCCGTCCATTGGCCACCTCTAGCCGGCCCTATTTGGGCGAGGCGGAGCTGGCCCTCTTCCGTAGACACAAACAGAAAAGTTTTCGGGCCAGGAGGAAGACGTGGATTCCGGCCCAATCCCAAGGAAAATTCACTCGTCAGTGGCATGAATTTTCCGGTCCTGAATAAACCGGATACAGAAAACGAAGCACCGGAAAGAGGGGGAAGTACTGCAATGGCGTCGTCCGCGAAGCCGATCGCTCTCCTGCCGGCGCCAATCCGCTGCTGCGGCGGCGCCAGCCTCAGATCGGCGCGTCCGGCCCTGGCCGCCGCCGCAGCCCGGCTCCGAGTTCTGGCTTCCGCTTCCGCCTCCGACGTGCCCGACTTCCTCTCCTCCGATTGGTCGGTACCCCCACCTCATCTCCACCTGTCCTTTATGGTTCTTGCTCAGCACGTACGTATGCAACTATAGGTCAACCGGATTGACATTCTACGAGATTGGGGAAAAACTGGGTAGCGTAGTCAGGCAGGAATGTGCCTGATTGAGTGTAGCCTCGGAGGCTCAGACGCATTTGGGAGACGTCCTTGTATTCTCTTCCAGCACTTCAGTATATATGCCTTAAAATGGAACTGAACGGGAGGAAGCACTGTAAAAATGGCATCAGCTATCGAATAAAAGCGGTTACTGGCACCGTTTCCATGAAGCATATACTCAGGATCAGATCAAAACTAAACAAAGGATGCCATTTTCTGGGCAAAATCATGTGTTCAGAATTTCAGATACGTATCTCAACTCAATTCTGTGTGTCAGGCTAACTAAACATCAATTTTGTAGTTACAAATAAAAGTGGTTAAATCACTGTTTCTGCGTTGCAATCTACAGGTTTGACCAAACTTTATTTATATAAAAACACAGGGCAAAGTCCCTGTCCCATTTTGTTAAAATGAAACCATAACAGTGGAGTAAGCTCTCAGGTTAAGGTGTGTTAGCTTGAAATTTTGATATAGCCAAATAATTGTCGTTCAGTTTGACCCAACAGAGAAAAGTAGATTAATCAAACAGACATTAAAGCCTCAATTTGGTTTTCTGCGAAATGCAGCCATACCAATGATTTATCCAACTAGAATGGAAGTCAGTTTTTGCCTACTAAAAAAAATTAGTCTTAAGGCTACAGATCATAAGGCATTATGCTAGTTACTAATAATCCAGTTCAGGATTTGTTTGAGCTGGCACATGATAGATAGATCTGCGAAACACCTGTAGTTTGAGCTATAAGCAATTGGGGGCAGACAATTATTGTATACGGAATGTCTATCTCCTGTAATTTCCAACAGCAAATGTTATGGGCTAGCAGCACAAAGTAGAGTATAGATCATGTCATGAGGGGATGCCATATTATTTGAGAACAAACTTTGTTCTTCTGACTATTCTGTTGCCTGATGCCCATCCCATGCTTTTCTATAATGCCATTTGTATAAAGCATGTAGGGAATCTGCAACCCATGCGCCATGGGTGAACGACTCAATTCTAGTAAACGAAAACTTCCGTAAACTATCATTTGTACTTATGACTATGGGTGATTTGTGCAACTAAAGTAAAATAAGACAATCCATGATATATTTATATGCCATTGAATAACTCCCTCTTCCACGATCTGCCATCGAATAACTCCTTATTCATTCCATGCCATCGGATTTAAAATTCTCTTCGCTCCGTGCCATCGCCATCATCTCCCCATTACGGCCCCTCCCTTAAGCCTTGAGAAAAGGCCATTTTGCCCTCGGTTGTCGCATTTCCCTCCATGCCACTCTGAAATACCTGCTGTTCTATTATTTGCCATCCTTGGGGCATGAGTTGACTAAACTAGTAATACTACATCACTTGTAGGCTTTGGACTAGAAGCTCAAATTGTGTATGATTATACCACCTGGTGTTGTTTCACTTTCTCCTACAAGATCCATGCCATCAACTACATTTTTTTGTTAGTGCTGTCTTTTTCATCAAAATTTTAGCTCTGTTGATCAACTGATCCAGTTAACAGGTACTCTTGTTTCATGTATTTGCCTTGGGCATTTTGCTTCCAGTCCTACCTAAGAATTGGATAAATGTGAATGGCATTGCAGATAACACCTGCACAAATTTACAATTAGATTGTAATAAGCAGGCTGTGAGATACTTAGCTTTGCCTATCAGATATTCTTGTAGGCAGAATCCTAAGATCATTATTGATATCATGGACCTCATTTCTTTCTTCTTGCCTCCCATATGCTCCATATTTTATATCTTAAGAGACTGCAAAGGTAGACAGATATACTTCATATGTAATGAAGCTGCAGGTAACTGGTAGAATTTGGGGACTTTTCAGGCCTTTACAGAAAAAAACCTTTGAACTGTTATAGAGCATAACATTTAGTTTAGCAGGCCTTTGTGGCATGCCATGTCAGATGTAATAATTACGCTAGCATTGCATATGTACATGCATGCCGCTTAATCCTGTATTATGTGATTCATGGGTTTACCATATTTTCTGGATCTTACTGTGATTTCTTTGACTCTTTGTTCTTTCCATTCTGCTTCAGGCTTGAAACACGCAAGAAAAAGCCTTTTGGTCCCAGGTTGAATGTAATGCTCTGACTGAACAACAACTGTGAAATAGCATAATATTCGAATCTTGAGGTTACACGTTTAGCATGATTCCATCTTTCAGTTTAATGCAGAAGAAGCAGTGGAATACCAGCTTGAGGCCTTAAAATACAATGATCAACCCCGCCAAGACTATGGGATAGAAGTCATGTACCAGGTAATAGCACAGGCATGAGAATTGTTCATTTCCTTATATATGGTATTGATGAATTTCCCTAAAAAAATGGTGTTGATGAAACTCCGCTTGATCTGTCTGACAAGTCTATATGGTCTTATCAGTTTGCAGGCTTTGATCCTTTTGAAAGGTCAACTTATTTCGGACGACAGTATGATCTAGGACAGGTAGGCCAGAAACCTTTTCCTTCTGATCTCCCTTGTTAATCATACTTGCCTCCCTTACTAATTGCCACCAATGCTGTTCCAGTTTGAACGTTTCCGGCGGATATTTCACCATTCAGCTTACCGAGTACTGCTTGGCCACAAAGAAAGAAAAATATTGAGCAGTTTATGGGTTGAAGAGGTTGGTTTTCCCCTTGACATTTGTTTCATTTTTTAAAGAAGAGATTCGGAGAGTACTACAAAACAGATGAAAACTTCCGTGCTGATATAAATCTTACTCTGAATCTGATTGTGCCAACAGAACCGATTTAAACAAAGAGTTTGGGTTCGAGGATCTCGTCCGGAGGAAGAAGAGGTATTTCAATTTACAATGGTTCAGGTGACTATCAGCTTATCTCCCTCTGTTACCTACGTTCCAGCTGGTTAGCTATTTTAATTGGTTGTTGTTATAGAGGGTCGGAGGCTCATGGGATGGTTACTGGTTAACTGAGAGCTTAATCAATGATGAAGGAGATGCATTCTCAGGTGGCGTTGCTTACTGATGGAGATATGTCATACAGTCAGCTAATAGTGTATTGAGGTACAGTTGAATCCCCAAACTTATATAGCAATGTAATTATGAGATGTTGGCCCAGAAATAGGAATTTTTATTATCCATGTGGATGCTACACAAGGAACAGCAAAAGTCATGAATTGGTGGTAGAATTTACTGGGATAGAAATCAGTCACAATTGAATGTTTGTTTAGTATTTTTGTGTTATACTTCGATGCTCCCTGCTTTCCTTCAAGAGCTTACATGTCATGCATGCACGTAAACAAGTAAACACAAGTCAGCAAATTCGCGCTTCTTTTTTCTTTTGACCGTTGCCGTTTTACGTGTTAGATCGAGGTTGTGGCATTCCTTTCAGTCAGCACGTATTCGTGCGAACTACTACTACTTAAAAACACGAAGACATGGACTGCGAGGCTGCACTGAATTTTTTTCTTTTCACACTCACCAGAAAAAGGCCAGGAAAACTTGTTGGAATGATTTTTCGGGTGACAATAATGATCCGCGGTCTGGTCAATAACTTGCTTGCGAGACGAAAGTAACATGAGATCGAATGCCTATATTATTCACACAAGCTGATGATCAAGCGAAGAAAAACGTCCTGAACTAGGGATACACTTCACTTGCACCAATCATCGACACTTGATAAGTCCAAAATATCGCGTAGAAAACAAGAGACTCCATGTTACGTACGATTGCCTGAAAGCGAGGGAGGAAACGACCCCGAAATACCTAATCCGACAGAGAGAGAGAGAGAGAGAGAGAGAGAGAGAGAGAGAGAGAGAGAGAGCGCCAAAACCTCGCGGCGCCGCACGCGTTCGTGCCGTTCCCCGCGTTCCTCGGCCGGTACGCGCGCGCGCCTTTGGCCCGGAGCACACGACTGACGACTCTACCGCTTCGTCTCGCTCGAGCGGAGGCCGGCGAGCGGAAGGGCCACCGCCACGTCGCGCTCAGTTCTGCGTCCCCTCCGCGTCCGTCCAACTCCAATAGCCGGCCCCGTCGAGCCCCCGTCCGCGCTGCAGTTTTTAGGCCGTCAGGCAGAAAGCATGAGCGTTCCCGGTTGCTTATAAACCTCCACGTGCGTACGTACGTAAGCGCGCTTCGCCCTTGCCCGCCTTCGACTCCGATACCTTTCAGGTGCGTACGTTTCTCGACTCCGTCACGGTTAACTTTCGTAATCTGGTTCTCTCCGAATAAGCTTAGGATTAGTAGTGTGTTTAAAGATCTAACGACAGTACTATTTTTTCGATATTATATTTGTGTAGGTCCGGTATCCTGCTCCGATTAGGATTGGTGCAAGCATCTGTATATAAGCCTAAAGGTGTGTGGCCAAACAAGTTCGTCGAAGACCAAGGTAGAAAGCAAAGGGTGATTACAGCGTCGAGGGTGGTCTTCACCGAACGATCTTTGTGCTTGTGACTGGCCGTAAGGCTGCCTCAATGGCCGAGCAGGGAGCAGAGCAGCAGCAAGCGCCGCTGCTGCAGAGGCTGCCATCGTCGACCACCGCGAGCGGCCTGCCGGACTTCAAGCAGTCCGTGAAGCTAAAATACGTTAAGCTGGGGTACCACTACCTCATCACCCACGGCGCGTACCTCCTGCTCGTGCCGCTCCCCGGCCTCGTCGCGGCGCACCTCTCCACCTTCACCCTGCGGGACATCGCCGAGCTGTGGCAGAACCTCCAGTACAACCTCGTCTCCGTGCTGGTGTGCTCCACCCTGCTTGTCCTCATCTCCACCGCCTACCTCCTCACGCGCCCGCGCCCCGTGTACCTCGTCGACTTCGCGTGCTACAAGCCCGACGACGAGCGCAAGTGCAGCCGCGCGCGGTTCATGAACTGCACCGAGTGCCTCGGCACTTTCACGCCGGAGAACATCGAGTTCCAGCGCAAGATCATCGAGAGGTCGGGCCTCGGCGAGGACACGTACCTCCCGGAGGCCGTGCTCAACATCCCGCCCAACCCGTCCTTGGCCAACGCTAGGAAGGAGGCGGAGATGGTCATGTTCGGCGCGCTCGACGAGCTCTTCGCCAAGACCGGCGTGAAGCCCAAGGACATCGGCATCCTGGTGGTCAACTGCAGCCTGTTCAACCCGACGCCGTCTCTGTCCGCCATGATCGTGAACCACTACAAGCTCAGGGGCAACATCGTCAGCTACAACCTCGGCGGCATGGGCTGCAGCGCCGGCCTCATCTCCATCGACCTCGCCAAGGACCTGCTCCAGGTGCACCCCAACACGTACGCCGTGGTGATCAGCATGGAGAACATAACGCTCAACTGGTACTTCGGCAACGACCGCTCCATGCTCGTGTCCAACTGCCTGTTCCGAATGGGCGGCGCGGCGATCCTCCTGTCGAACCGCGGCTCGGCCCGGCGCCGCTCCAAGTACCAGCTGGTGCACACCGTGCGCACGCACCGGGGAGGCGACGACCGGTGCTTCGGCTGCGTGACGCAGCAGGAGGACGCGGACGCGAAGATCGGCGTGTCGCTGTCCAAGGACCTGATGGCCGTGGCCGGGGAGGCGCTCAAGACCAACATCACGACGCTCGGCCCGCTCGTGCTGCCCATGTCGGAGCAGCTGCTCTTCTTCGCGACGCTGATCGGCCGGAAGGTGCTGAAGAGGAAGGTGAAGCCCTACATCCCGGACTTCAAGCTGGCGTTCGAGCACTTCTGCATCCACGCCGGCGGGCGCGCGGTGCTGGACGAGCTGGAGAAGAACCTGCAGCTGTCGGACTGGCACATGGAGCCGTCCCGGATGACGCTGCACCGGTTCGGGAACACGTCGAGCAGCTCGCTGTGGTACGAGCTGGCCTACAGCGAGGCCAAGGGCCGGATCAAGAAGGGCGACCGGACGTGGCAGATCGCCTTCGGGTCGGGGTTCAAGTGCAACAGCGCCGTGTGGAGGGCGCTCCGATCGGTGAACCCGGCCAGGGAGAAGAACTTCAGGAACCCATGGATGGACGAGATCCACAGGTTCCCCGTGCCCGTCCCCAAGGTGTTGGCCATTTGACCTAGGCACGCAGGGTCGCAGGCATTGGCCATTGATGAACTCCTGCCTGTCTCTCGATCGAAGCTGTAGCGAGCTTGGAGGAAGGCTAGGAATTAATCATTGCTGTCAAACTTGTATCAATTGTTGTTCTTACGTGATGTGCTCGGTTTGGAGATAGAGACCAAAGCAGCAAAAACTAAAGCAGCAAAATGAGCACTAAGCATCTCAGTTATCATTTCAACATAAGCCATACAAAATAAAGTCGATTTCACTTCCAAAACCGAGAAAGAATCGCTCACAAGACTGATGGCCCAAGTGTCAAATGGATTCATTTGCCAATTGTTTTACAACCCATTGGGCCGGGAATGATCACCATATGACTGATGGCCCAAGTGTCAAATGGACGGAGAAATGGTTGGGCCCTTCACTTGTGGCCCGTGGGGTGAAAGAAACAGAGAGCCCACTCCCCGCCCCAACGGATCCGACGGCCGGAAATCTCGCGTGCGACGAAAGCTAGCGGGATCCGATCCACACCCACCGCCAAGATCCAGCGGCCACAATTCCTGCGTCCATCCAAAGCTAATAAAACCCGCAACCCTCGAAAAAAATAAATAAACGCGACCGCAGCTATAAAACCCTCCGCCTCCACGGGCTCGCCCAATTCCAATTCGAATTCTAGGGTTTTGTTACCCTTCTCCTCTCGCATCGCCGCCTCTGCTACAATGGTGAGTGCGCGAGTAGGTTTCCATTTCGCCGTGTTTGGATGGGGATCTGGTGTCGCGTGTATCTGATCCGTGCTGTTTTGGTTGTTCCAGGCGCTGCCGAATCAGGGGACCGTGGAGTACCCCAGCTTCAAGCTTGTCATCGTCGGCGATGGTGGAACTGGTGAGTTCCCAGCCCCCTCCCGGTATTTCGTTTACTTGTTTTGAAAGAGCAGGTCGTGATCTGTTTGATGCGTCTCCTGGGTGTGGTTTCTACGAGATCTGATGGATTACAACTTGTAGTGGCGTCTGAGATCCGATGATATTTAGGTGTTTCCTGATTAGACTGAGATTACGGGAGTGATGTTAATTTGTCAGGCGATGTTAGGGCTTCCTGATTGAAGCGCCAGTGGAAATTGCTTTTTGGTGATTTAGATTTGGATCACATCAACAACTAGGCGATACTTGCAAGGTGATAAAACAGCCAAAAAAATCAACTGCAGATTCTATTGTGGATTAGAAGTGATTAAAATATGACATTTAAGTAAAAAGGACAGTATTGATTCCAATAACAAATTGAGACCGTGCATTTTGTATAACCAGATGTAAGTTGCGATTTTAGAGGGAACCTTATCACTAAGCAGTTGTAAGATTAGTTGGTCATCCTGTCATTTTGCCATTAGTAAAACAAGGTAAAATCTGTTGCGACTTTATTGGATCAATTAGGGAATATGCCTGAAATGGTTCAATATGAGGAGGAAACTGTAGCACCCCATATATAGCTAAACTATGATACTATTATGGAATGTCATTGTCAAAATAAATAATAAATAATAAAAGCAACAGTAGAAATCACAACAAAAGTAAAACCTTAAAGGTACAATTAAAGGATCAGGGAAGTAGGATATATAAAAAAGACGCCCAAAGTGGTTAACGTTTGATTTGAATGCTTATACGCTACCCCATCAATAATTTAAGCATCTATTCCAATTCCTAACTAAGCATGAATTCTATAGTCGAGCATTATAGCAACTACCAACGTAAGCCAGCGCATTAGAATCTATCTAATTCTATAATTCTACAAGCAATACACAATTGGCAACCAATACAGTGAAAGAATTGAATACTAAGCTAATGGCGACAGATAATCATGAAACAGTAATGTGTGAAAGGATAGGTTACGGCCGCGAGGTACTTGTCTTGAGCACGCTTGATGGACACGCTGCACGATAGATCCGAAATGCGTAACTGCTCAATTGTTCTCTCAACAGCTGCGTGTGAATTTACAGGATGGAATGGAAGGCAACCGATCAGATACAGGTGAATTTGATAAAAGAACAACAGGAGATGCATTTGACTGGAGTGGAAACGGGTTCGTTAGCCCTCACGACCGTGTAAAACGCTGTTCGGCCGACGAACAACCGTTCGGTCATGCGAAACTACATTCGGCCGCGCCTTTGCCACCGGCTGCTGGCCGTCGCCGCCGGCATAACCACGGGCGCGCGCGTTCGGCTGCATGCCTTGCGCCGCTGCCGCCTGCGCCATGGCCGCGCGAGCGCGTCGCTGCCGCGCCATGGCCATGTGCATGCATCGCCAGCGCTGGCCGCCGTGCTGCACTCCGTTGCCACCGCCGGACGCACGGAGAGAGAGAGAGAGTAGATGGGAAAACCTGGATCTGAAAAAGCTGCGCACGGAAAAGAATAGAGAGGTCCCCCGTTTAAAGCCATATCTAGATTAGAGTTATTATTATTATTATTTTATTTGTATTTCTTTTTTTTAGTGCTACAGAAACGTTTCATTCCTTGATGCATATGTGATGAATGCCTAACTAAGAGAATCATTATAGGTTGCACTGAACGACTTAATCTGAAGTAAAAGCAGTGCATTTGTGAGAGCAGTGACATCTGTAAGTGTGAAATGACAATTTTGTGGCTTCTCATCCACAAGCAACAATCATTGCAAAGCTCTATTGCAAACATTGGAACATCGTGTCTACTTAGTTCTAGTATTCTAGCTAGTTTTAGTGACTTCTGTCTGTTTGCTCTCTACTTTGTATGCGCTCAAGTTGTGATACTTATGCAATTTTTGGTTTCAGGTAAAACAACATTTGTGAAGAGGCATCTCACGGGAGAGTTCGAAAAGAAATATGAGCGTATGTGTCATGTGGACTTTTCTTTCTTTCTTACACGTTTGCAATGACATGAATAAGAACTGAAAACTGCTGTACAAATTTGTCGTTGCAGCAACCATTGGTGTTGAAGTTCATCCATTGGATTTCAGCACCAACTGTGGTAAGATCCGTTTCTACTGTTGGGACACTGCTGGGCAAGAGAAGTTTGGTGGCCTTAGGGATGGATACTAGTAAGTGTTCGGCGTTATGTTTCATTAAATGCAGTGAAGTTTCAGCTAATTTTCTGCCTATGAATGTTTGCCATAGCTATTTCAATGGCTAGATGGCCAGATTATGTTGCAAAAATTTCTTGATCTAGTGCACTCCTGATTCCTTTTCTTTAACTGAAGTTATGTGGAATGTTTTAGTCCTGTAGCTTGTCGTCTCAGTTTCCATTATTGTTTCCTTCTGTTTGTCTGATTGGTCTTTTCTAATTTTTATACTTCCATGCAGTATCCATGGTCAGTGTGCGATAATTATGTTTGATGTAACTTCAAGGCTGACTTACAAGAATGTCCCTACATGGCATAGGGACTTGTGCAGGTTTGTTTCTGTAGCTGTCAACCTTACCAAATGTGAAGTATGCTGCAGAATTCTGATGTCCAGTTATGAATTCTTGCAGGGTGTGTGAAAACATCCGATTGTCCTCTGTGGTAACAAGGTTGATGTGAAGAACAGGCAGGTTAAAGCTAAGCAAGTCACGTTCCACAGGAAGAAGAACCTGCAGTACTATGAAATTTCTGCCAAGAGCAATTACAACTTTGAGAAACCCTTCCTTTATCTCGCAAGGAAGCTGGCGGGGTAATTTTCTCAACTACATTGTTCCCTCCCTCATTCTTTGTTCTTTGCATGTTGACCTCAACATATATGCTTGAATTATGTATTAACTCTTATGAATGGCTTTGATGTTATCAGTGATCCGAACCTTCACTTTGTTGAAGCTGTTGCTCTTAAACCTCCGGAAGTTCCCATCGACTTGGCCATGCAGCAACAGTGAGTGCTGTCCTTTGTTTTCAGTCATTTGTCTTACGTTTCTGTCTGTTCATATTCAAGTTGTAGATTCAAATAAACACGCGGGAATTTACTCATCGCATTCAATCTTTTTTCTAGGCATGAAGCTGAGCTTGTGACTGCAGCACAACAACCTCTACCTGATGACGAAGACGATGTGATCGAGTAGAGAGCGGATCACGAGTCTTATCATACTTTAAGACGAGTTGTGATTTTTCTATAAGGGTCAGCTTTAGGGTTTATGCTTGCTAGACTTTAGCATTGTCTGTGGATGTTTCCTGCCTGTCTGATGGGTTGAAAACTTTTGATGTGTGACATTGATCTATATGTTGCCATGAATTTGTTAGCCCCCTTTACATTGCTGTGTTACTCTTCACGGTTGATGGGAATTATTATGCCCAATGATTTGTATTCTAAGCCGGTATCTATTTATCTGCTGTAGCAAGGTTTTTTTTGCCATAGTTTAGGTGATTTTGTTTGCGTTCTGGTCTTGCGTTGTTGAGGTTACGGTATCGTTCTACGAGCTGTTGTGTGCTTGTTGGTATCAGGATCTTGATAAGGATGGATAGGAATACGATAGAGATGCGGAATATTGCTGATCCTTTTGAGCATTCAGACGAACTGAGATGATTATCGATTGAATCCCTATGTGAAGCTATCAGTTGCTTAACCATGCGATGAAGAACGAATATCAGTTGTGAAACACACCCTTGTTACCAAGCAAATCCATCGCCAGCGCTGGCCGCCGTGCTGCACTCCGTTGCCACCGCGACGGAGAGAGAGAGAGTAGATGGGAAAACCTGGATCGAAAAGCTGCACGGAAAAGAATAGAGGTCCCCGTTTAAAGCCATATCTAGATTAGAGTTATTATTATTATTATTTTATTTGTATTTCTTTTTTAGTGCTAGAAACGTTTCATTCCTTGATGCATATGTGATGAATGCCTAACTAAGAGAATCATTATAGGTTGCACTGAACGACTTAATCTGAAGTAAAAGCAGTGCATTTGTGAGAGCAGTGACATCTGTAAGTGTGAAATGACAATTTTGTGGCTTCTCATCCACAAGCAACAATCATTGCAAAGCTCTATTGCAAACATTGGAACATCGTGTCTACTTAGTTCTAGTATTCTAGCTAGTTTTAGTGACTTCTGTCTGTTTGCTCTCTACTTTGTATGCGCTCAAGTTGTGATACTTATGCAATTTTTGGTTTCAGGTAAAACAACATTTGTGAAGAGGCATCTCACGGGAGAGTTCGAAAAGAAATATGAGCGTATGTGTCATGTGGACTTTTCTTTCTTTCTTACACGTTTGCAATGACATGAATAAGAACTGAAAACTGCTGTACAAATTTGTCGTTGCAGCAACCATTGGTGTTGAAGTTCATCCATTGGATTTCAGCACCAACTGTGGTAAGATCCGTTTCTACTGTTGGGACACTGCTGGGCAAGAGAAGTTTGGTGGCCTTAGGGATGGATACTAGTAAGTGTTGCGTTATGTTTCATTAAATGCAGTGAAGTTTCAGCTAATTTTCTGCCTATGAATGTTTGCCATAGCTATTTCAATGGCTAGATGGCCAGATTATGTTGCAAAATTTCTTGATCTAGTGCACTCCTGATTCCTTTTCTTTAACTGAAGTTATGTGGAATGTTTTAGTCCTGTAGCTTGTCGTCTCAGTTTCCATTATTGTTTCCTTCTGTTTGTCTGATTGGTCTTTTCTAATTTTTATACTTCCATGCAGTATCCATGGTCAGTGTGCGATAATTATGTTTGATGTAACTTCAAGGCTGACTTACAAGAATGTCCCTACATGGCATAGGGACTTGTGCAGGTTTGTTTCTGTAGCTGTCAACCTTACCAAATGTGAGTATGCTGCAGAATTCTGATGTCCAGTTATGAATTCTTGCAGGGTGTGTGAAAACATCCGATTGTCCTCTGTGGTAACAAGGTTGATGTGAAGAACAGGCAGGTTAAAGCTAAGCAAGTCACGTTCCACAGGAAGAAGAACCTGCAGTACTATGAAATTTCTGCCAAGAGCAATTACAACTTTGAGAACCCTTCCTTTATCTGCAAGGAACTGGCGGGTAATTTTCTCACTAATTGTTCTCCCCAATTCTTTGTTCTTTGCTGTTGACCTCAACATATATGTTAATTATGTATTAATTCTTTAATGGCTTTGATGTTATCAGTGATCCGAACCTTCACTTTGTTGAAGCTGTTGCTCTTAAACCTCCGGAAGTTGCCATTGACTTGGCCATGCAGCAACAGTGAGTGCTATCTTTTGTTCTCAGTCATTTGTCTTATGTTTCTGTCTGTTCATATTCAAATTGTAGATTCAAATAAACGCTGCGGGATTTACTCATTGCTTTCAATCTTCTTCACAGGCATGAAGCTGAGCTTGCGGCTGCAGCAATACAGCCTCTACCTGATGACGAAGATGATCTGGTCGAGTAGAGAGTGAATCATGAGTCTTATCATACTTCAGATGGAGTTGTGCTTTCTATAAGAGTTGCATGCTAGAGTAGCTTCATCTGTGTATGTTTTCCTGCCTATCTGATGGGTTAACCTTTTGATGTGTGACATTGAATCTACATGTCGTTGCCATGAATTTGTTGGCCCCTTCATACATTGCTGTGTTACTCGTCATGGTTGATAAGAATTATTATGCCAATCGATTTGTACTCTCAAGCTGGTATCTAATTATGTGCTGTAGAAAGTTGTTTTTGCCATAGTTTCAGGTGATTTTGTTTGCGGTGTTCTGATGGTTACGTGCCAATTTCTTGCGTACCAGGGGATTTTGCCATGTGCTGTTCTTTTCATCTTGGTACCAGGATTTTGATGAGGATGGATACGAGTAAGAGCTGCGGAATATTGCTGATCCTGTTGAGCATTCAGATAAACTGAGATGATTGGGGACTGAACCCCCTATGTGAAGCTACCGAGCATCGCCTGATACATAATGGGCTTATCACTGTCTTAACCGTGTGAAGAACGAATATCAGTTGTGGTAACACACCCTTGTTACCAAGCAAATCCTTATCAAACAGTGCTACTCTGTGTTCATTGTTTTCCCTACCGAAATATTGAAGCTCGAATGCCTAATCACGTCCTGTGTCTTTTGTCTTTTGGTTGAAAATTTTAAATTTTAACTGTTTGTGACGAGTTCTGAGATATACTGTTTGCGATTTTGGTTGATATAGATTAGATATTAGGCTTTTAACGTGTACTACAATTAATTTGTAGATCTCGCTGAGAAAATATTTTATTTAAAAATTAGATATTATAGTAAAAATTAAAATTATTTTTAGAAGTCGCAAAGAACAGGCCTCTGTTATGTGCTATGTGCTTGGTTAAATTTTGTAAGGACCAAGCTGGAGCACGGCTGTTTGGGAGTTTGTCATAGAGGGAAAGGAGTTGGTCATAGAGGGAAACGAATTATGGTACTTATTGCCAGTTTGTCATCGATCAAACTGGAGACGTGTGTATCGAGTTGTCATCGATTTAACTACAAACTGGAGAGATGTTCATCCATCTAGACCTTTTTCGATTTATGCTTTCTTTCAAATAAATAAATAAAATTTTTTATCGTTGTTTTAAAGCGATTTATCAATACAACAATTTTGAATTGGTTTATTTGTATTTAGTTCGTTCACATAAATATTTATGTCAAGACCAAAAACTCTAGGTTTCGTTCATTTTGGTCGAGCTTCGGTTTTGACTTATATTTTTATTATTCATAAATACTAGTAAGTGTTCGCGTTATGTTTCATTAAATGCAGTGAAGTTTCAGCTAATTTTCTGCCTATGAATGTTTGCCATAGCTATTTCAATGGCTAGATGGCCAGATTATGTTGCAAAATTTCTTGATCTAGTGCACTCCTGATTCCTTTTCTTTAACTGAAGTTATGTGGAATGTTTTAGTCCTGTAGCTTGTCGTCTCAGTTTCCATTATTGTTTCCTTCTGTTTGTCTGATTGGTCTTTTCTAATTTTATACTTCCATGCAGTATCCATGGTCAGTGTGCGATAATTATGTTTGATGTAACTTCAAGGCTGACTTACAAGAATGTCCCTACATGGCATAGGGACTTGTGCAGGTTTGTTTCTGTAGCTGTCAACCTTACCAAATGTGAAGTATGCTGCAGAATTCTGATGTCCAGTTATGAATTCTTGCAGGGTGTGTGAAAACATCCCGATTGTCCTCTGTGGTAACAAGGTTGATGTGAAGAACAGGCAGGTTAAAGCTAAGCAAGTCACGTTCCACAGGAAGAAGAACCTGCAGTACTATGAAATTTCTGCCAAGAGCAATTACAACTTTGAGAAACCCTTCCTTTATCTCGCAAGGAAGCTGGCGGGGTAATTTTCTCAACTACATTGTTCCTCCCTCATTCTTTGTTCTTTGCATGTTGACCTCAACATATATGCTTGAATTATGTATTAACTCTTATGAATGGCTTTGATGTTATCAGTGATCCGAACCTTCACTTTGTTGAAGCTGTTGCTCTTAAACCTCCGGAAGTTCCCATCGACTTGGCCATGCAGCAACAGTGAGTGCTGTCCTTTGTTTTCAGTCATTTGTCTTACGTTTCTGTCTGTTCATATTCAAGTTGTAGATTCAAATAAACACGCGGGAATTTACTCATCGCATTCAATCTTTTTTCTAGGCATGAAGCTGAGCTTGTGACTGCAGCACAACAACCTCTACCTGATGACGAAGACGATGTGATCGAGTAGAGAGCGGATCACGAGTCTTATCATACTTTAAGACGAGTTGTGATTTTTCTATAAGGGTCAGCTTTAGGGTTTATGCTTGCTAGACTTTAGCATTGTCTGTGGATGTTTCCTGCCTGTCTGATGGGTTGAAAACTTTTGATGTGTGACATTGATCTATATGTTGCCATGAATTTGTTAGCCCCCTTTACATTGCTGTGTTACTCTTCACGGTTGATGGGAATTATTATGCCCAATGATTTGTATTCTAAGCCGGTATCTATTTATCTGCTGTAGCAAGGTTTTTTTTGCCATAGTTTAGGTGATTTTGTTTGCGTTCTGGTCTTGCGTTGTTGAGGTTACGGTATCGTTCTACGAGCTGTTGTGTGCTTGTTGGTATCAGGATCTTGATAAGGATGGATAGGAATACGATAGAGATGCGGAATATTGCTGATCCTTTTGAGCATTCAGACGAACTGAGATGATTATCGATTGAATCCCCTATGTGAAGCTATCAGTTGCTTAACCATGCGATGAAGAACGAATATCAGTTGTGGAAACACACCCTTGTTACCAAGCAAATCAACCTCGTGTTCCCTGTCCTTGTCAAACGGTGGCTCTGTGTGTACATTATTTTCCCGAAATGTAGCAGCTCCCATGATTTCTTTCTGAACTAAAGCCTAATCTGTTCAGTGCGCTTGATAAAAAATTAGGACCAAGTTGGAGCAAGGCTGTCTAGGAACTGGTCACAAGAGGGAAACGATATATGGTAGTTTTGTCAATTTGTAGTCGGTCAAAATTAGGAATTTTTTAAATAATCATTTTTATTCGAAAATACAAAAATATATCTGTAAATTCATTTTTTTGCGTTTTTTGATCTCGTATTGTCCAATGTTTGGGCGACTAGAGGATAATCGTCCAATCGTTGGACGATACGTGGCTAAGTCGCCCAAC
The DNA here is from genome assembly GCA_036346245.1 of Bonia amplexicaulis. Lineage (NCBI taxonomy): Eukaryota > Viridiplantae > Streptophyta > Magnoliopsida > Poales > Poaceae > Bonia > Bonia amplexicaulis. The sequence continues at coordinate 14,875,906 of CM070749.1, read as the reverse complement.
GGTTAAGTGACTTGACTATGTCATCCGACCGTCGAGCAACTTTGGCATGCGATAATTCTCTGGTCGCTCAACCGTTGGATGATTGTTAAAAAATATAAAATAATTTATTAATTTGATGGAAATAATTAGGGGTAAATGACAATTGTTATAAGTAGGTAATATTTAGCAAATCTTGTTTGTAAGTTTTTTTTTAAAAAAGGGTAGACATGTCGGTTGATCCGTTTGTGATTTTTGTAGATTATGAATGATACGAAATCTGTTAGACTTACAATAACATTGTGCAATCGTCGTATTTTGTTGCAGTGCGATAAATTTTCTAAAACTTTTATGAGGACGATTAAGGTAGCAACGATTCGTAAGTAGAAAGATAAGTGTTATTGCGATGCAATAAACAATTCGTGAGGTTTTTTAAATAATCAAATCTTTATTCGAAAATACAAAATTATACCCGTGATTTTATTTTTTTGCAATAGTAGCCTCCTTTTAACTAAGCGTAAATACATATATGGACTGATAGTTTTTGTGGGCCCCACCCTCCGAGCACAAGGACGGACATATGCTAGACAATATCGTTGATGAAGGATGCGTAGACATTTCGTGAGTACTTGCAGAACTCATTTTTTTCATGTTGTTGGATGCGTTGGTACCGAAGAATTGAATACGAAAATACGGTGAGATTTGATGTTGCGAATTAAAATAGCGCAAATGGTTTAATTATGTGTATAAGAAACAACATCACACACGATGCAACAAATCGAAGTATTCTTACGATGCATATGTTACTTTTTGAAATGGAAATAAATTCGACCTTCGGGGGACTAGTTCGGAATGCCCGACCTACTGCGTGGATTAGAGCTATTTTCCCTTCTTTACGAGCTCGGCGTTGAACTCCTCGGCGGTCTTTTTGGCCTTGGCCACCATTTCCCTCTTTTTTCTCGTGTTCCCTGTGTGTGCACGCATCGAGATGAGCTTTCGTCTCCCGACGTGTGCACTCGGCTTGCTCGTCGTTGCAGTGCTCCTCCTCTCGGATCTCGTAGGCCATTTTGACATTCCACTCCTGGTAGTCGAGAGTCTACTGGTCATGTGGGTGGATCTCTACGTCAATCCACTTACGGTAGCCACATAGCGGTTCCGGGGACTACGAGTAGCCACCAGTTGAGCTCCACCCAAGCTCAAGTCGTGCCACCACATTATACTCGGCCTACATCACGCCCCTCACTTTGCCTCCATGCCCAGCCAAGCTTCACCGCTGCTCGTATTGCACCTCTGCCGTTATGTTTTTGTCTGCATTGCACCCTTGGCTTCACCGCTAGGAGCGGATTCAGACGTATGACAACCTAGGCTTTAGTCCAAGACGTGAGATTTTTACTAGTGCAAAAACCAGGTAAGTCCGAGACATAACCTTCCTCTAGTCTAGATAGTAGTGGTCTCCAACCCTCTATAGTATAGGGCATGATAAAATCCTAGATCCACTACTGTTCACCGTCATACATGGCTTGGCTTGTGTTACACCTCTGGCACTATGTTTGGTCTGCACTGCACCCTTGGCTTCACCGCCATACATGGCTTGCGTCGCTATCCTTGTGTCGCACTGCTCGTAGCTATCCTTATGTCGCACTGCTCGCAGCTAAATTGGGTCCCTGCCAGAATGGGGAACAGGGACAGAGCGAGCGAGAGGTATGCCGTCGTCCTTGCATCATGAACTCAATGGACTAAAACTTTGACCTGCACAAGCGCATCAAAGCCCTGAGATCTCCATTAATCCAAACCACAAAACCGCACAAATTAAAACTCAAAACCTTGCATGTCCCCACCTCTACACATCGCCGGCTTGCATCGGCAGGGGCAGACTGCGGTGGCAGGAACTCCATCAGTGCAGGCGGCGACTTGCTCCATTGAATACGTGAAAGAAGTAACAGGCTCCACCGGTGGTGTGATGACATTCCATGCAATCAAAATGGCGACCGGGAGGTGGGCGGCGGCGGCACATCGTATGACAAAAGGGGTTATATATAGGTCGATGTACAAAAACAGAAACGCACTGAGATCATCGTGCAAGTCGTTATGAGCTGTGTAGTGCGCAAGTGGCCTCCCTCGGTCACCACAGGAGAATAAAAATCGCCTCGGCGGAGACGTCGAAACCTCCCATCCACCCCTTCCAATCCTTCCTCCTCTATTAAGCCGCCGTCGTCTCACCTCACGCCTCCACTCCAGTGACCCCCACCACAGCGAAGCACACCTGAGTCGAGGGAAGCGGTCCCAAATCCAACGCCGAGATGAGGCCGTCGCTGTTGAGATCCGCGTCCCAGCTCCTCCGCCGCCGCCGCGACTACTCCTCGGCGGCCGCCGGAGGGCAGCCGGAGCGGAAGGTCGCCATCCTCGGCGCGGCCGGCGGCATCGGCCAGCCCCTCGCGCTCCTCATGAAGCTCATCCCACTCGTCTCCTCCCTCTCTCTCTACGATATCGCCGCCACGCCCGGCGTCGCCGCCGACGTCTCCCACATCAACACGCCGGCCCTGGTACCGGCTCTCACCCGTGCCGTGCCTCACCTTTCTCGCACCTTACTTGCTCGGTTGAATTGGATCTCGTATAAGGGTACGGGGTTTTGAATTCTGCTGCAGGTGAAGGGGTTCGTTGGGGGCGACCAGCTCGGGGAGGCTTTGGAGGGATCGGACGTCGTGATCATCCCGGCCGGGGTGCCGAGGAAACCCGGCATGAGCAGGGACGACCTCTTCAACATCAACGCCGGCATTGTTAAGACCCTCTGCACTGCCATCGCCAAGTACTGCCCCAACGTAAGCATTCGTGCCCTTGCCACTGTAGATCTGCAGCGGAAGTAGATAGATTTGGTTGCTAAATATGGTAATTGTACTTTTGGTGGCTTGGGGTTGCATGTACCTAGCTACGGTCTAGTCTAGTGTTCATTGATGATATGGGCAGTGCAGTGGCGTAGGATTGGTAGGTTCTAGAACAATCAATAATTCGCACCAAATGCACCGAACTGCCAGGTGCCCAGGTTAGGTGTTAGTTGCCTGCCTCAATGTTGTGTGCTGTTTCTAGCAGGCACGCTCGCTCCAGACCTTGTTTTGCATTTTGATCTTAATTTTTACGTCTCCATGCTGTTGTATAGTGTACACTAATTTAAGTGTGCTTGCTTATATGTGTACTCCACGATGTCAACTGACATTTATCAAGTTAATTTGTTTAATATATCAATCTAATTGTGGACTTGTTGAAATATTTGTTTAGGCTCTCGTCAATATGATCAGCAACCCTGTCAATTCAACTGTCCCGATTGCAGCTGAGGTGTTCAAGAAGGCTGGTACTTATGATGAGAAGAAGCTGTTTGGTGTGACCACTCTTGATGTTGTTCGTGCTAAAACTTTCTATGCTGCAAAGGCGAATGTGCCAGTTACTGGTATTAAGATGATATTTTAATTGACAATTATAGGGAACTTTGAGATTATGGTTGTTGGATTTTATTTCTCTGCCCTTTCAATCTGAATGGTTGCTGTGTTCTTTTGCAGAGGTGAATGTTCCTGTTGTCGGTGGCCACGCTGGTATTACTATCCTGCCACTGTTCTCACAGGTGCACTGTCTTAGCTTTTTTGTTGTCCCATTTCCTTCAATAGTAACCCAAATTGATCTCCAAAACTTATAAAGTTAGACAGACGTAATGATAATACAACCTGATAGCATAGGTGTAAGAATTATGTATTACTTTGAATCTCGTTGGCAAAACATGCAAGGTGATTTAGCAAAGAGACTGCATTTTGTGGATAGGAGTCAACACAGAATGATTAAGCCAGTCTCGTGAAATAATCTTTATTCGTCGATCACTGAGAGCCCCCTACTTCTCAAGCTAACAGCTCAATCTTTCAATTTGATATAGGCGACTCCTGCAAGTAATGCATTGTCTCATGAGGACATTAAGGCTCTCACCAAGAGGACACAAGATGGTGGAACGGAAGTTGTTGAAGCAAAAGCTGGAAAGGGCTCTGCAACATTGTCGATGGCGTAAGTCTATAAAGCTATGAAATTTCCCGAGCATACCCATTTTCTACTAGTTGCACGTTTGGAACTAGCATGCTGTTATGCCTTTTGTTTATAGTCTTTACAAAATGTCAAGAGTATTGTGAATGGTTTTTTGATCATATAAATTCTTGTATACTCTGCAATCAGCCCATCACCAGAGGTCAGAGGATTCTTGCCATTTGCACTCTTTTGTTGACTGACTTTCCTTTTTGTTAAAAGTTTCAGCGCTAGCAACATATGACCAAATTTTGGTATTAGATAACCTATTTGCTTTGACTAACTAGTGTATTGTAGTTTTTTCCCATCTTCATTGGACTGTATGTCCACAGCAGTGTTTTACTGCCAACTTTGTTGCTGTCACCTGTTAGTGATCAGCATTTGACTGTACAAGCGAAACTGAAGTAACCTCATGGTTATAATAGACCTGGCATGTCTGAACTTGTTTCTAGTTCTGGCCTGCCGAATGATTGTAGAGACTATTTTTCCAAAAGAATTTTCTTATTCTACTATTAATTTTCTTTCATTGTTTTCATACGAAATACATACTCATTCAATTTTGTGAAACATAACTCTACCGATGTACTCATTCGCCCCTTTTGCTGGAAACTACTATTTGGAATGAAGCTTCTTGTCAAATGACCACTTGGATTTGTGTGGATAAACTCTGTTGTACTATTTTGTTTTACATCACGTTAAATACAAATCTGATTTTAGATCACACTCTATTGCATTGTTTTTTTACACTAACATATTTATTCCTTTTTTCCAGATATGCTGGTGCAGTTTTTGCAGATGCGTGCTTGAAGGGACTCAATGGAGTCCCTGATATTGTAGAGTGCTCTTTTGTGCAATCAACTGTAACAGAGCTGCCGTTCTTTGCCTCCAAGGTGCTTTTCTATTGTCTTTGTATAATGCAATTATGTGCTACCAGATGATTTTGTCAAACTAAATCCACACAGCTCCTGCTTTCTCTTCACGCATTTTGTGCTTACACAGGTTACCACTTACCAATGTTTTTCTTCCTACGTATAATTTGGTTGAATGCTATTCCTTGTAAGCTTCGTTCTGTTTGTTTAGTTGAAGGCTTGAAGCAAGTATCCAAAGTGTCAGCAGGGTTCTCTTCTGGGTTATAGTGTTTGGTTAGAGACCTTAGTACTTTACAGACTTTTTGTTGATCCATAAGTTTATGAAGTTGCCATTTTTATAGATAGGTTGCCATGTGTCATACTGATTGCATTGACTGAAGCACTGAACTATTGCCACTGGTGGTACATTTGTTAAGAGCTGGTTGCATGTAAAGAATTCTAGTTTGTTGAGTAATAGATATGCTGCTCCCAGGTACTACTGAGAAGTAGCATCTTATATGTTTTGACAATATTTTTGTTTTGTCCTGTCTGGCCTGTTGCAATATTTTCTTCCTTTGGTCTAATCAAAACAACATGCTTTTAAAATGATGTTCAAGAAACTTGTGCTTAAGCTTTTATTGTTCCAAAATTTGTTATTTTCTCTCGGGAGATGGGAGTTCGTGTTGCGAACTGCTGGCTAGTGAAGTTTGAACACTACTTCCTTTCGTGTTACAGGTAAGGCTTGGCAAGAACGGAGTGGAGGAAGTGCTTGGGGTGGGCGAGCTGTCTGCCTTCGAGAAGGAGGGGCTGGAAAATCTCAAGGGCGAGCTAAAGTCTTCGATTGAGAAGGGTATCAAGTTCGCGCAGCAGAACTAGGCAACTCGCCCATATTCTAACAAACCATATTATAATCTTGACTCATGTTACTTAATGTCAAGGGCGAGCTAAAGTCTTCGATTGAGAAGGGTATCAAGTTCGCGCAGCAGAACTAGGCAACTCGCCCATATTCTAACAAACCATATTATAATCTTGACTCATGTTACTTATGTTGAGAGTGTTTGAAGAGTTGTAGTCGAAGATGTGATCGAAGCTGCAGTCGTGACTGTGGTTGAAGTGGCTATGGTCGAAGTGACCTTGGTCGAAGAGTCAGTCTTAGTGGCCGTGGTCGAAGTAGTGATAGCGGCCGTAGTCGTAAGTTACTGTAGTACTCACAAGAGTGTTGTAGCAGTCGTTACGAGTGCTGTAGCAGTCTTAAGTGTGTGAGCGGTCGTAAGGTTGTGAGTTGTCGTGGCGCCGTGGTCGTGGCAGCTATGTGAGTGGTTGTAGTGCCGTGGGTTTGGTCTCAGCGAGCAAGTCTTTTGGGTAGTGCTCGATGTGCGCAAGTCGTTGAGTCGGTTTTAGTAGAACCGGATCATAGAGTGTCTATTTATATCATTATAATCTATTTGTTAAAGAAGAGGTGAACAATAGAGAAAAAGAGAAGCAACACAAGTCAAGTTCGCGTTAGAAAAATACTCTACTGTTTATCGTCTTTTTCGTGTAGTGTGTGTCTATAGACGAATGGCGAATCTAGTGTGTGATTCCTGGATTGAGTTCTAACAAACTCGATGGCATCTCATGATTTTTTTTTGTTGGTTTGACTGTTTTTTCTGCTCCTTCCCCTGGGGCATTGAGTCGTGCTCCAGAATAAAATACAGCGGCTTGATGCCAGCCGGAACAGAACTTGTAGTAACAGCACACAGGTGCCTTTTGTGCCTTGGTCAATATTACGGTGAATCTCAAACATGAAGCAAACGGGGTATAATGTGGAAATTGCTTCGACTTGGTTTTGTGTTCTATGGATGGTTAATTCTGCCAATTTAATGTGCTCAGGGTTGGACGCAATATTGGAATCCAACCTTGCAGGATACCGACGTGAGTCGATTGATCGACATTTTCTTTCTTTAGCCTCTGTATATCGACTTTCTCATTGTCAAGCGCAGTAGTCAAACATTTTGCGTCGCTCTTAGACCTATGATGGTTAAAAGTAGACAAAAGCCTGGACAAGTGGTTGGAACAAAGTTCGACTACATAACCTAGTAATTTACCATTCTGTTGCTTTCTTAGAGAGTTCGGCATTTTCCTATTGTAAGAGTATGAGTTGCCCGTGGTATTCAACCACAGCTGTTATATCTTCTAACACTCTCTAAACAAAGAAAGGTAGTGAGAAATCATAAACGACCAGGGAAGAATGTCTAAGTATTTGATACGTTCATGCTCTCTCGAGCAAACTTGGCGAGTACCCGGTTGGAGTTTTCAAGTTGGTTAAGTTCATTGACCTTGCTTCATGTACCTTTTCGAGATGTTCATCGTCGAAAATGTTACCCTTATTGGGAAGATTTTTTGGGTTGGAACTTGGCCTAGAAATCGATCATCAGAAGATCCCACTATAAACGCGGGGTTAAAGAATATAGAGAAAAAGTTAGGTTGTTCTTTTTCTTCTTCATCTTCAGCTGTACCTTCTTGCGAGCGAAGATGGGCATCCTTGGTGTTTTATTCCTCGTTGTAGTGGTTGGAAGGACTTCTAATGATGAGGACATGACCCCTATGAATATAACCATATTTGTTATGCTTGTTATTCCAATTATAAGGGATCATACGCATCACTTAAATTATCAGGTGAGCTGGCTTTACTTTGTTTAATAAAGAACTTATGATATTACATAATGAGAGTCTGTTACGTTTGTTGTCATATACCAAGATTTATGATCAAGATCATACAACACGTGAGGCTACACATCTGTTAAAATCGAGGACGGTTTTCCATCAAGAAGGGAAGGATGATGTGATCATGCCACAAACACATACACCCATAGTACCCAATATTAAGATGAACTAAAGGTGAATTTGTTTCTTCAGCTTCAACATATTTTAAATGAGAATATGATGCTATCTAATGATGAAAATGTATATTTATGCAACTATACAAAGAGGATGGCATCAACACTACGAGCTCGTGGTTGGGTCCACCTAAAGGGAAACCAACCAGCATATCAAGATTAAGTCGGCGTCTTTCCCAACTCTTCCCCAAGGTCACCACGTCACTTTTAGTCCAAGTAAAACAAGAGTTCAAGTTGGATACATTTTGGAATCCAATTCGGTCTCCAGATCAATTCGGATTAAGCCTGACAGGCCCAACTTCAAATGTGCATAACTTTCACATACAGAGTCCGTTTGAGGTCCACAAGTACTTGTTGGAAAGATTTTCTCACCTTCTTTCCAATAGATCTAGCCTCACCTCCAAATTTCTTCTGTGCGCACCGTAATCATTAAAAAAAGGTGCTACATCACTTGCTTGGGCCAAATTGGGCCTTGTAATGCTTAGGTCCAAGGGAAAGACGCCCCCTCTCTTGGTCCGTACTATTTATGGTCGTACTATTTATGTAAATAGTATCGTAAATAGTACCACCCCTTATTTCTTAGTTTTGCATGACTTTCCTTCTCCTATTTAAGGAGGCCGCACCCTTCTAGTTTTCTTGGATTTCGTTTGCTTACTTTTTCATTGTGAAAACTCTTGTTCTTCACTTGTATCGACTAGACCAACCGTAAAGAACCTCTGTGGGATCTCACCTTTTTGAACTCAATTTATATATTTGCAATTCAGATTGTTTGTTACTTTGTTCTTGCTTGTTCTTCGATTGCTTACAAGAATTGATCCTCGTGATCAGATCAATCGGGTCTTTGGCACGGTTGATAATGCCTTAGTGATTAGTTCAGCGATTGCTTGGTTTGTACGTGTTGCATTCGTAGCTTAGATCGTGAGAGTTGATCATCGTCCAATCAAAATTACCCTTCTCATCGAAAGATCGGGACAACACCAGCACATCATCCAATTTTTTTGACAGGCATTTCTACCCCGTCTTTAGCCATTTCAACTTCTGTTGCTACGACCACTTCCATGATCACAATCTTTTCAGCTTCGGTAGCAACCTCTGTTGTTGCGATGGTCGTATCCTCAATCAATCGTGGCAAACCCGCAAGGGCTTCTCAGTAGAAGCATCCTTTAGCAGTGGAGGGGCCGAACTACAATCATGAAAAGTAAGTTAGCTGAATGGCATATTTTATGTTTTCTCTGGCAGGAGAAATCAGGACTAGCCCAGCCCCTGAGCACTTTATCGTCAAGGACCCATCGAAGTATATAGTCCACTGGTCGTGGTTTTCATACTCGGGGCCTTGGATAGGTTTAGGGTTTGTCCATTCTGGGACTTGATGGTTGTTCATGACATGAAATAGAGATCAAACTTCCAAAGTTCGATCGCCCATTTTGCTATTCATCCTGATGATTCCCTGTTTTGGAGAACATGACCTAGAGGATATCCGGTTGACACCATAATTTTGTGGGCCTGAAAGTAATATCTTAGCTTTCTTGAAGTCATAAGGAGGCATATAATAACTTTTGTATTTCTGGATATCTTTTTTTTTGTCTATGTAAGGCTTCACTTATGTAATAAACCGGTCATTGGATGTTGTCATGCTCAATAACTAGTGCTGCACTGATTGCTTGTGGCGTAGCAGCCAAGTACAAGAGCGAAGATACTCCCGATTTTGGAGAGACTAAAACCAGGGTACTTGTTAAATATTTATTGACCTTTTCAAAGGCGTCATTGGCCCTTTAGTCCACTCAAAACTTTCATATTTTCGAAGAAGTTAGAAACCAAAAGGCTCTTAGAACATGTCAGGTTTTTAATTTTATTTTTTTGTTTTTGTTTTTATTTCTTTGTATTGTTCGTGGCGATATAACGTTTTTTATATTTTTAATTTTTTAAATTGAATAACTCAGACAAAATTAACCATCGTTACAGTACATTTTCAGTCAAAAGCCAACAAACAGCCACGGCTTAAAAGGCATTTGGAGCAGCCCCGGGCCTGGCATGTCAGCCATGCCCTGAATCCTTGGCCACAAAATTGTTCGCACAGGCTGCGTTGTATACGTCGGCAAGCTCCAGAAGGACTCGCTGAAGCATCTCAAAGCTTAGTGGTAGCCAGCCAGAGCGTCAAGAGATGTGCATTTGCGTGTCCTGTTGAAACCTGTATGAACTGCACTCTGCAGCGTGCAGCGCAATGCTTGTGTTATCGTGTGCGAGTCTGAGAGACCACCTTTACGCAGAGGCATAAAAAGAAGGCGACGTGACCCGTTTGCAGCGTGAACAGCATCATTTTTGCCCAAAACTACCAGATTTTACATCGATCATGTGTGGTAGGGTGTTGTTTGGTTTTTTCTGTATATACGTTTCGGTAAATTTGGTATATATGATAAATACGATAATATTAATTTGATAAAATACGATACAATTTATAATACGGTTTGGTATCGGTGAATACCACTTTATTTCGGTTCGGTATTGGTGAATATCATATTTATCAAAGTTAACGCGAATTAAAAACGACATAACAATTGGTCAATGCTCCTCTGTCCAGTAACATAGTATGCCTCTATCATCCAAAGCTGTGCCGATCGAGCTTGAGTGCGTATTTTCATTCGCATTAAACCCAATCTGAAAGGAGTGCGTATCCATGGGTGTATTTCACTTCAGCTGCTTTCTGTGCAGTACAATACATCATCAACAAGAGTGTAAAAAGAAAAATAAAAAAGGACGGCGCTTGAAGAACTCGAGATCTCTCCTTCACTCCTTTTCACTTTTCAGTCTTCATTTTGTTCAACGGATGCAGCACTGCCTTGCTCATTCGCTTTCTCTTCTACGTCACCACCCTGCAAATATCACACGAAAGAAAGAATCTCGAGGTGAAACAAACATTATCTACATACCAAAATTGAATGGTTTAGGTATACAAATCCAGCTACTAATTTCCATTTAATTTTTATTCTAAATTTCAGTTTTACTTCGAAATTCATATGAAAATCAATTGCTTATTTTATTTTATTTTTATTTGTAATTTTAGTTGTTTTTATTTCACTTGACGTGGTTTCTTTCTTTTAATCTAAATTAAATTGCTTATTTTATTCCAAATTTCAATTTTAGGTTGGAATTCATATACTAATCCAACTACTAGTTTCTATTTAATTTTTATTCCGAATTTCATTTTTTACTTTGAAGTTCGCATGAAAATCAAATTGCTTATTTTATTTTTTATTCTGAATTTCAGTTATTTGTTGTTGAACTTGTATGGACCCTTTCTTTTAATCTAAATAAAATTAGTAATTTTATTTTATTTTATTCCAAAATCCAGTTTGAGGTTGGAATTCATATACAAATCTAACTACTAATATTTATTTATTTATTATTCTGAAGATTAGTTTTACTTTGAAGTTCATATGGAAATCAAGTTGCTAATTTTGTTTATTTTTATTTTGAATTTCAGTTTTTCTATTGCACTTGGCGTGGACTCTTTATTTTACTCTAAGCCATTATAACATGGGACGGTAGATCTTTTCTCATTTTACTTCAATTACTGTACGAATTTCTAACTCTTGAGGACGAACATAGTGGCTTCTTTTACCTATGCTTTAATAACAGAGCAGATGATGGATGTGAGTGTAATATACATCGGAAAGTCTAATTAACTGCCAATGCAGCTGAAGTCGTGGAGCTGGTAATTCAGTTTGAGGTTGGAATTCATATACAAATCTAACTACTAATATTTATTTATTTATTATTCTGAAGATTAGTTTTACTTTGAAGTTCATATGGAAATCAAGTTGCTAATTTTGTTTATTTTTATTTTGAATTTCAGTTGGTAATGGTTTCTTGCTAGGGTGCGTGCTATTGCCGGCTGGCTGCTACCATATCTGCTCAACGTCGAAAAGAGAATGGAGTTTAAATCTGAGTTGCTGAAGAGAACGAACTGGACCGAATGGGTCACGTGAAATCGGCATTGAGAGAGCGTCTGGACCGCTCCAAATTCCAAACCAGAAGATGAGACGAGACGAGCGAGCAACAACGGTTTGCTCATCCATTTACTTCCTCAGCTGTTTTCCTCCCTCGAATTCATGGAGCTTTTTTGAATCAACCGGCCAGTCGGAGTACTTGTCATCAACGAAACGCTCCAAACTCCAAACCCCGTATAGACATTTACTATTGCGGCGAGCAGTAATCTAGCGGCTATGTTTTTTTTACCGTACGCGATTTTAGATTCAAAAAGTTATCTAAAAATTTACTTTAATTTTAGTTATAAAAAATTATTAAAAAAATCGCTTTAAAAAGCTGACCGTTTATTTCGACCTTAACGTAATGCACTCTAGCTAATGTTTTTTTGGTTGTGATTGATAGCTTTTGTTCATGTTTTTTAAGATGACAGTGGACGTTGAAGAAATCAACGTAGATGACGTACACGATTTTAGATTCAAAAAATTATCCGAAAATTTCACTTTAATTTTAGATTTAAAAAGTCGTTTAAAAATTCGCTTTAAAAAGCTGACTGTTTATTTCGACCTTACAAAAGTGAGAGACGAAAACCTAAAAGGGCAAAAAAAATCGTAGTACTCCCTTGCGCGTTGAAAGATGAGACTGAGAGCCATCACACCTGGTGCAGAGCTCGTGGGCCCACGTCCAGTGACACACGCGTGGCCCACTGACACTAGCATGTGGGCCCTACATGATGACCGTGGTCCTGCAGTACTGGTTGTACCTTGTACGTGCAATATACGGACAAGTAAGGCAATGTAACGTAATGCCATACGAGAAATTCCAAAAACAGTAATTAAGCATGTCACTGTCGTTTGGATTTGATCAGATGTATTTGGTAGTAGCAGCAGCCCGGCAGTAATTACTCGTCATATGTAGCGGCTGTGCACGCATGCGGTGCATCATTGCATGGGCCAGAATTAGAAATACCACTGCCGAACAATTGCAATACAGGTTGATGATTCGAAGCAGCAGGCGAATGCTACGTACTTGCACGTGTGTAAGGATTTCTGAACATTGAACTGTGTAAAACACCCATTAATTAGGAGATTCTGGCGTCTTCTAGCTAGTGAATGAAGCAAGCAAAAGCAAAACAGACAAACTTTGATATGTCATGGAAATACTATCACTAGCAGATTCGGATCAATTCCAGGTCATCCATTTGAAATCTGCGTGTGGAGTCTAACTAGTCGGCTCCTAAGAGCATCTCTAGTTTATTAACTGATGTCGATTTAAAATCATACTAAGTAAGTATTCTAGAAACTAAGCTTGTTTTTCTTTAATATATTAAATCGATTCCTACTGATAACTAAAACCTATGTTACATTAAAAATTACAAAATAATAACATCCCCTCTCAACCATACTCTCTACAATGTAGTTATTTAATGTTTATATAAATTGTTTAATGCTTTGAATTGATTTCTAAATAGTGTCCAGTTCTATATAATTTTTATTAAAATGGATCCTCTAATATATTAAATGGATTCAATAACCTTTCTTTTTGAACCGAATAAAATATAGCATTGGAGAAGATCTGACACTCATCGGAAGCAAAGAGAAAAGTAAAGCCAGTAACAGATAAACTATGCTCCACTTTTCTGTTGAGATTTACTGTAAACTAATATCGCCGAACTGGTAAACAAACAGTGGAAAGCAAAAGGCCAGAACATGCAAAGCAGATGCAGTTGAGTGAGGGATGCGTGGCATACAGATACAGGAGGCCGGCCTTGCTCCCAACGTTCAGATTCCACCTCCCCATCCCCCACCCCAACAAGTTGAGCTGACGAGTATTTTACCAGCACCTCGGATCCGCGGTCTTCAGCCGTCACTCCTCGCAGCGCTCGGACCAAACCGAAGACCGTTCCTCGGACACCGTGCCCACCTCTTTCCCTCGCTAGTTAAACACGGCCGCTAGAGAGAAGAGAGAGCAAGCGAGCAACAGTGTGAGCACGAGCACGCGAGACGCCCATGTCCGTGGCGCGATCCTAGCTGCCCATTTCGTATTCGACGGCCGGACCGGAACCAGCACCGCGCCGGGCAGCAATGGTGGCCGGGCGCGTCAAGGCGGCCATGGGCTTCCAGCGCAGTCCGGCGACGCCCAAGTCCTCCTCCTCCTCCGCGCGCAAGGCGCCTGCACCGGCGCAGCCTCCTGGACCGGTGGCAGGGGCGCAGCCGGAGACGCCGCGGCGGAGGTCGTCGGGCTCGCCGGCGTCCTCGGCCGCGACGGCCGGTTCGGGGTCCAAGCCCGGGGCCTTCGCGCGGTCGTTCGGCGCGTACTTCCCGCGCTCATCGGCGCAGGTGCAGCCCGCGCGCGCGAAGCCGGAGGTCGGGGAGCTGGTGCGCCTCGTCGAGGAGCTGCAGGACAGGGAGTCGCGCCTCCGCACCGAGCTGCTGGAGCACAAGATCCTCAAGGAGACCGTCGCCATCGTGCCCTTCTTGGAGACCGAGCTCGCCGCGAAGAGCAGCGAGCTCGGGCGGTCCAAGGACTCCTTGACTCGCCTCGAGGCCGAGAACGCCCGGCTGCGCGCCGAGCTCGACGCCGCCGTGGCGATTGCCAGGAGAAAAGAGCAGAGGATTCTTGAAATGGAGAAGCAAATGACGGAGCTGAGGAAGCGGCCGAGAGAAGCTGCGGCCGATCCCGACGATTGCTCGTCGTCGGCGTCATCGGACAACTCCGAGAGCTCCAATGCTGCAAGCAACTCGACCAAGTCAGCTAAACTCGTTCTTCTTCCTCCTCCGCCGCCGCCGCCACCGCCAATGCCTGTGCCTTTCAAGTCCAAGTCCTATTTCTCCGGCTCGTCCCGCGCTTCCCCGGCGAACTCTTCGCCTACTTCGTCCTCGTCCATCCCATCGACGCCGTCCTGCTCTTCAGACACGGCAGCATCAAGAAGCCGCATACCGGAGCTCTCAAAGCTCCCGCCGATACCCCCGCCACCGCCGCCGCCTCCACCGCCAATGCCGACGCGGGGACGCCGTAGCTCAAGCTCATCGCCGTCGACCTCAAGCTGCGGCAGCGGAGGCGCGGGGCCTCCGGCTCCACCTCCGCCGCCGCCGCCTACGGCGAGGATGAGCTCTAGAGCGTCTTCACCAGCAGCTTCGATTTCAGCTGCCGCGTCCGGCCCATGCGTGAGGCGAGCCCCCGAGGTGGTGGAGTTCTACCAGTCGCTAATGCGGAGGGACTCGAAGAGGGACGGAGGCGGCGGTGGCGATGCGGGCCCCGGCGGGGGCGCTGCAGTCGCGAGGGACATGATCGGCGAGATCGAGAACCGCTCCGCCCATCTTCTCGCGGTAAGTGTTGTTCGTAAAAATCGTGTTTTTTTTCTCCTTTTAACACATTTCCCTCTCGTTTGCATTGAAAACATTGTCACCTTATCGCTGCCTCCTTGAAAAATCTCTAAAGCGAGGGGCTTTCACAAACTGCTGCAGAGTAGTTGTGAACTAGTGCATGAATTTCTGATAGGACGAGTTGTACGACTGAAAACAAAGAACACAGCACCAGAAAGTTATCGTCTTTCCGAGCGTGTACACGCATGCGGCCATTCGAACACCAACATACATGCAAAACAGACACCTTTTCCCTGGCCTGTTCGTCTTTCTCGAGTTCACCGCCGCTCCCCGTTCCAATGCGAGGCAAGGGCCTTAAACTTTGTTATTGTGTGCATTTCTCTTGGATTTTTATGATCCATCAGAGGAATAGATGAGACAATTTGTCGTAGTTGGGAACAACAAAAATAGCTGCAGCTGGGTGCAGAGAATCCGAAGTAGCTCTTGTTAGACTGACTCGTGGGGCCCTAAAACTACAACGCAGTGTCAAGTGAATTTAAATAGTAGTGTAATAAATGTGCTGGGGCGCTCGACTCACTGTGTATTAAATTAAAAAAGCTCGTGGGTTGGCGCGGCCACACCGGTGGTCCCGTTACGTTGGGCTATTGGTTTTTGTCTCTCCAAGAGTGAAAATAATTTGTCTTTTTTAAAGCAGATTATCCAAGTAATTTTAAAATTATATATGTTCTCTATATCAGCTTCTTCTCTGTTCATTATAATTTTAAAAAATATAGATAAAAAATTATCAATCATAGCTAAAAGATATGGAATGTAGCATAAAAAATAGACTGGATGGAGTACTTTTTCCGGCTTTGAGCTTTGAGGCCCAGCTAGCCGTTGAAGCGAGGCAATTTTACCGAATTGACCCTGGTGAACTTGACCGTTACTTCGCGCCAAGCTCTCCCAAACCGAAGAGAATTTCGTAATTAAACGTGTTTCTTGACTTTGTTTGGTTCATGATGGAAAAAAGAATGCTAAACTAATGGTTGGATGTTTGACTGGGAATGTACAGATCAAATCGGACGTGGAGAGGCAAGGTGATTTCATCCGGTTCCTGATCAAGGAAGTGGAAGGCGCGGCGTTCGTCGACATCGAGGACGTGGTCACCTTCGTCAAGTGGCTCGACGTCGAGCTCTCACGCCTCGTATGCTATCCCCATTCACTGTCCACATCGCAAATTCACTCAACAATGACAGGGGAGAGAGAGGACTGACCAGTGTTCACCTGATTTGCGCAGGTGGACGAAAGAGCAGTGCTCAAGCACTTCGAGTGGCCGGAGCAGAAGGAGGACGCGCTACGCGAGGCGGCGTTCGGTTACCGTGACCTGAAGAAGCTCGAGGCGGAGGCGTCATCGTTCTGCGATTATCCCCGGCAGCCCTGCTCTTCTGCTCTCAAGAAGATGCAGGCCCTCTTCGAGAAGTAAGCCATCCTGCATGCACGATGCAGCTTAATTATGCTTTGAGCAATCAGCTATGGTTCCGGTCTGTTCGTTGCGCTCATCTATGGTCATTGGCAGGCTGGAGCATGGAGTGTACAGCCTTGTGCGTGCGCGAGATGGCGCGATGAGCAGGCACCGCGGGTATCAGATCCCAAGGGAATGGATGCAGGACACCGGAATTGTTAGTCAGGTAATTCGGTTCTCTTGAACAGGAGCAACAGGCTGTTTAAGTAGAACAAGACACAGATAAGATAATTTGGACATGCTTGTGATACCAACAAAGAGAATTTTGGGTAAACTGGTGTATTGGGGACCAATAAGAAGATCTAGTGCCGTGCAATGTGCATGTGAGCCAGGGGTTCTCGTGAATCTGTTTTGTTTTTTGCATGTGATAATAGCAGACAACGTTGCTCTCTTCTGAAATCAGGGTTCAAATCTGCAACACACTGAGCATATTGGTCCAAGCTCAGCTAGATTTTTTGAAATTTGAACCTTGCCAGGTACTTGGGGGGAAATGCACCGTACGTTGGGTTTTGCTGCTAATATGGACCACTGCTGAGGGTTGGTCACATGGAAATACTCCCAAGAAATGACCCAATTTGCAATTTCCTAGATACTGGATACTTACAGTCATGTGATGGCATTAAAATTGGGGGAAAATGGCAAGTATGTAGTTCTTTATGTAGCAGATTTGAGTAGGATAACATATCCTGAGTTGATCCATGCCAAATGTAGTCCAGATCTGTTCATTGGTCAAAGCTTTCTTATTATTAGGCTAATATTCTGATCATGTATGAACCTGCCTTCACAAACTTCCTGAAAAATGCCATATACTTAACTGCTACATGTGTGTTCTCTCCTTTAGAATTTGGACGTTTACTTCCAAGTTGGCAAGGAAACTGAACTCTAAGAATGACTATAGGTCGAAAATCTGTGGTAGACAGTCTTGCTCTTTGAATTAAATGTCAGTCTTTTGATATTCTGGCCTCTGCTGCCAATCTTTGCAAAAAAAGCTTGATGTGCTTATTTCGGTTGATAATCTGCAAGTGCGTGTATGGTTGACTCACTTGTTCGAACAAACATCGCATCTCAATGACAAGTTGAGTCTTGATGGTGCAGATCAAACTCCAGTCAGTTAAGTTAGCAATGAAGTACCTGAGAAGGGTATCCTCTGAGCTTGAGGCCATAAAGGGTGGCCCTGACGAAGAGGAGCTGATGCTTCAAGGAGTCCGATTCGCCTTCAGAGTACACCAGGTACCACTCCATGTTCTCATATACGCTAGTGCATACTACTTATCAAGTTATCATACTTGTACATGGTATTCAATCCTATTGTTTCACTCAGTTTGCAGGTGGATTCGACGGCGACACGATGCGAGCCTTTCAGGAGCTCAAGGAGAAGGCATCCACGTTCCAATCACAAAGGGAATGCCAAAATCAGCATCTGCAACAGCAAAGGCTCGCTGGCAGAAGTTGAGCATCTGAAAAAACGATGTGTTTCCACATCATATACTCAGTTTGTCACCAAGGAACAATTTTTCGTTCTCACAGTTTTCTCCTTGAGTTTAATGCGTTTGCTCTGATTTCTGAACGAATGTGGAGCTGCATTTGCACACTAACAGGAACGTCACTCGTAAATTTTTATCAAAAGAAAGAGAAAACTGAACACCTTGCACATCGAGTGAGTTCAACAAGGCAAGCTCTTGGAGCTCGAGCTCGCAACTAGGTTTCTTCGGTTGCGGTCGGTTGCGGCCGGTAACTTTATAGCTATGACTGATAGCTTCTCGTCATAGCGCGAATGCTTGTACGGATGAACTAATAAATCGTTTCGAAAAGCTATCCCGATAAACAACTTCAAAAACACAGCATAGAAACCGTTACATTTGCATGTTCAAAGAAAATCATAAGCTAAAAAGAACCGAGCCAACATTCATCAAGTCCACAGACGCTGTGAGACTTCGCATTACGGACTTTATGTTCCTGTCAAGGCTTTGCTTCATTATCCTATCCACGGCATTCCGGCAATCTTTCCCCCCTCGGCTGTCGTCGTTGCTGACGCCTCTGACATCATTGCCATGGCAAGGTGCACCCTCCATGTGTGGCCCGGAATGCGCCCTTATTCTATTCCGCCCTTCATCTTTGAACCAGTGTAGAATCTTGGCCGCTCTCTTCTGCTTGAGGGGACTCCTGAGCCGTGACACCTCGAGGAACGCATGCATATGCCAAGCTGGTGCATCTTCCGCCTCTGCACCCGGTTGCCATGCACGAGCTGTTAGTAATATATCATAGAGACAATTATGGAGATGATTATAGCACTTCTATGTTTATGATATTTTTAATAATATGATATTTTGTCACTTGAATAAATATCTTTCGTATTGATCAATAAGTATGTGGTTTATTCGTGCACTCTTTACCCATGTTTTAATATTTTTCTAAATTATCTCTGACCTTATATCATTATGAAGGACAATAATGATTTATAAATAAACATATGTATTGATTGATGATCATATTTCATGGATCATGTATATGGGGATATTAAATTAATAATGTGGACACGTGCTAGAGAACAATGGTGTTAGATTAACGCATCTTGAGACACTGTTGAGATTATTGTGTTTTATGTGTCATTAGTTTTTCTTAAGTAATGATGATATATAATCCTTGTATCTGAGATCAACATAGTTTTCTATATGTGTAATAACGTGTTTAGGGGTTACCAAACGCTAATATGTAATTATGTAGTTATAAAGGTAGCTTTCGGGTATGCTATGAAGCATACAAAAAAATATGATTGGTCTGATAGTGATTTGCTCCTCCTATATAATAGGAGATATATCTGAACCCCTCAATATGGTAAGATAAAAGAAATGCATGGCCATGCCACCAGTAATCGAAGAATCGATCACATGAAGTTACATGTCGCTAGATTAGAAAAGATTGAACAGTCCATGGATGACACATTTCTCACATGAAATTCGATCGGATATCGTCAGCCAAAAAGAAAATACGCAAACATGTCATTTAGTCCAACCAAATATGAATTGGTCGTATGGGTATACTGACTGGTCATGAGCTAGTTAGACATATCATAAACTGGTCTGCAAACTAGTCGTATAGAGATATAGACTAGTCATAACCAGATATGAACTGGTCGTGAGTGACTAAAGCCTAGTTGCATATCATATTGTATACGATTCATCCAGTTTGATCTTTGTGTATATTTGGGGGGTCGATATGTCCTGCTAAGGACCTCTACCGACTAGTGATTGGAAAGATATTTTCGGGTTACAACCAAGTATTCGTAAACCTACAGAGTCACGCTCTTAACAGTTGGAACAGTAACTCTCTGAGTAGGATACAATCTCTACTTGTGCTAGATAAGGATCAACCTAGAGGCTCTATATAAAGGGGGCATTAGGTTATAGGAAAAGAGAGAGACATAGCACCACCCGTCGAAACCCTAGTCGCCTCCTTCTGAAGGCCCTGTTGTGCATGCTAGTGCTAGCACACTGGCGCACAGTGTTCCATTCCTGGACATGTGGACTTCGATAGAGACGGTGATGCGACTGTGGTGCTAATCGAGGTGATCCGAGGAGAAAACAATAAGCTCATGGAGATCGACTACCTCTAGAGGACAATCGACTTCCAAGGATCACTTTCCAGAGACATTGGATGATCGATTACTTCCACTGCATCAACGCGTGCTATGTTGAACTGGGTGCTTTATCTTTTCTTCCACTGCATTGCGCGTCTAGTGGTAATGATTCATGATCTCTTACTCGCATAGTTTCTTGATTTATGCTAATGTAGCCAACCCGTATGCCAACATGAGCACCATGACCAGGTATGTCGCATGCTCCTGGCATCGTGCGCTCTCATGCCAAGTCATGACCTCCACGAGCGCTCTTGATGCCATCTTCTCGATGGACTAAAAATATTGCAAATATGAGCGAAAAATGTTGCAAACATATGCTCAAAATATTACATCTGAACGAATGGGGCTAGCGCCCGGATCAGATGTCTGGGTGCTAACATTTTCCATTTTATTGGTGCTTTGCGTTGCAAATCCACCCTTTCCCAACCGTCATTTCATCTAAACATCACGATAACTTCAACCCAAAAATCGCATTAGGCGTCAAGTAACATCAAACCTGAAGAACAACGCTAACTCAATTGTAGCCATGCTTCCACTGACGTGCACATTTCCACGCCAAAACTCCCCTCCCCCCAAGTAGCGGTTCTTGTAGATACGCGCCCGAAACTAGAGTAGCGACAAGCTCGCCGAACGCCCACCCATTTGGAGAAGTCGGGCCGTGCATGGTGGCCGCGGCTCGAGCTACGTGAGAGGATGTTAAAAAATATAATAAATTGGCTTGTTGGGCTCGCGCATCTCCATGCACTACGAAACCTGCCAAAATTTACGGGGCAGAAAGGCATCCTACCGCCGTGCACTTGAGCTGAAAACCATGGATACCACATTGGTAAACCGCCAGACCCACATCTCGGTGCATCAAAGCCGCAGAGAGCACATGGCTCATCGCACGGTCGAGTTAGCCGTATAAAATCCATCCAGGTTACCACTTACAATTGTCCAAGCCCGTACCAGCCACAGCTCACCACTCACCATCGTCTTTCCCATCGCGAGTTCGCGACATGGTAGCGCCCACATCCGCGGTTACCTCCCTCGCCTTCTCCCACCCCAAACCCTAGCCACCGCGCCCAAAATTGTTCCCATCTCATCCGTCGCATCCGTCTCCTTCCCCGCCACCCAGCCCCCATGCATCCTCGCCACGTCCGCCTCCGGCAACCGTTGTCGCGTGGTGACTGCCAAGGTGCCAGCTATCATGCTCATATAGCCAGTCATATGAGTGGATGTCCACATATAAGAGGTGATGCTGATCCGACTTAGATTTTGTTCAAATGTTTCATATAATTTATTTCTTTCCTCCTCATAAAGCTTCATACAGTCCTCTTTGACACTAGTTCTATGTCCTAGCTTGAATAAGTGTTGTAGATTATTAATGAATCGTCTAGTGAAATAGTGTTCAGGCATCAAAAAGGGTATCCATGATAGGTAACCATTGTAGAAAAGTCCTCACGACTTCGTTGTTGATTAAACATTGGAATATCTGTCTTTGGGGTACCAGACTTTCTTTTCTTTAATGACTGAAGTTCTGGATACACATTAATGTGATAACTCAAGTGGTTCATCCCATTCTTATTGCCAGCTACAAGTTCTTTTTTTTGCAATGATTGCACATTGCCTTTACAGAATCATTCACAATTTTCCGGGTGAAGTCTTTCCAAACCTTTGATCTAAGTTTTTTGTTAGCAAGCCCACTTTCTGTACTAACCCTATGATCTATATCAATATACTCCAACATACTACCCAAGTAAAACAAATGCATAAATTAGTAAATCCTACAAACGAAGGACTAGACACATGGCATAAATTAGTAAATCCTACAAATGAAATAACAATATTAATTAGAAGTGCATGGAAGAGAAGACTTACATCATACGATACTCTTTAGATAATTCATGTGAGTTATCTTCCCTCTCTCCAGCTCCATCAGAGCTCCCAGTAATACCATGAATCTCGCTAGAGCTCATCGCAATATTTAGACGAAAGCTATCCTTCCCTTGTATCTCTTCAATGTTCTTCTTCATAGCCATAATCTGATTCAAAGCGAACAGTTAGCCAAATCATGGAACAATAACAGTTTGCAAAACAAGCCGTATAAATCCTATCATCCATTTAAGACTGCCAACTGATCCATCCATGAATATTCTTTCATATCTAGCCTCTGCATCATCATCTTGCAGACAGTTTTTACCTAAAGAAATGCTTTGCATATTTTGTTCCAGAAGGAATCATGGTAAAACTACGAATTTCAAAATAGATAAGATTGCAAGGGAGAGAAGCAATATTATACTAAGCGTACTTGTTTATTATCTAATTCAAACTCTAAGTGCGATTACTACAATAATAAAACAGACATGTATTCGGTTGGGATTTGGGAGTGCCACTTACCAGCAGAGCAAGAGTTGCCCATGGTTGTGCGTGCTTCAACCCTTTTCTTGATTTCCTTTTATTTCTTCACTTCCACTGCAGAACACAACACCGAACCATGGAATCAAACTTAGACCACATTGTGACACCAAATTGAAGCACCAACAACACTCCCAAATCTCCCATCCCAAGAACACTCACTCTCGACGAAGCATATCAGAAAACCAAACAGATCTAGAAGCACATCAGAAAACTGAACAAATCTAGAAGCGTATAAAAAAACCCAAGAAATCTCCTCCCCTCCCAAGAACACTCACCCTCGACGAAGGTGATGGGGGGAGGGTTCAAGTGAGATGCGTATGTGGTATGTCGTTGGGGAGCTTGGAGTGTAGATCTCGATGCGATGCGATGCCACCCCTACACCAGCCGTGGAGCGTAGCCTCCGCTCATCGTCGGTTTCTGTCGTCACTAGATCGTCGCCTCGTCGGGAGAGGATTGGAGCCTTAGAGATTCAGTCCATTAACTGGTTGAAGTGCATCTAGAGAAATATTGGGGACAAATATCAATTGAGCAGATGAGTAATACCCTCCTCATATCCTATTACTCAGCAGGTGTACCTAAATTTTACCCTTCTCTAATGGATGTATCCTTTTCTGCTCATACCTAATCCGTTTCTCATGGGTATGGGTTTGGGAAATGAAAATGGCTTCTCTGTTTCCGTTCTGCGTCCCCATTCCTATTCCTCATACATGTGGATTCCCCACTTCGTTGGATTGTATTTCTGGGCCTATAGGAGAGGATGGAGAGCAGTTGACGTACTTCACATGCCAGGAGGGCATGACAAAAGGACAAGAGAACAGGGAAGCCTTGTTCTTGGGAAATGGGCAAGGGTATCCAACTGCACCCCTAATCGCGACATGGTAGCGCCCACATCCGTGGCTACCTCCCTCGCCTTCTCCCACCTCAAAGCCCTAGCCGCCGCGCCCAAAACTGTTCCCATCTCAGCCGCCGCGTCCGTCTCCGTCCCCGCCACCCAGCCCCCGTGCGTCCTCGCCACGTCCACCTTCAGCAACCGCCGCCGCGCGGTGACCGCCATGGTGTCAGCCCCGCCGGCCGTCGGCGCCGCCATGCCGTCCCTCGACTTCGAGACCTCCGTCTTCAAGAAGGAGAAGGTCTCCCTCGCCGGCCACGAGGAGGTCCGCTCTCGTATCCGTGCTGTTTCCTTTCGTTTTCCTCCTTTCCTCTGATTTTTCGCGATTTGTTTATTTGTCTTCGATGTTTGGTGCTGCAGTATATTGTGAAGGGCGGGAGGAACCTCTTCCCGCTGCTTCCCGAGGCGTTCAAGGGCATCAAGCAGATCGGAGTGGTCGGATGGGGCTCTCAGGTTCAATAAAAATGTCGACTCTTTGTTGTTTCAGTATATACTAGTTTCTCTGTCATATGCTGCTGGGAAATGTGGTTCATCCGTTGTAGATGGTTGGTGTCGTAGATGTAGCATATCTGCCTACTGATATTGTACTGAGCAATTGTGTTGTGCCTGAATAAACACAGCAACGTTATCAAATGTAGTTTAGGACATGGGAATCATTTGTATTTGCAAGTCTTTGTTCTGGCTATAACAGAGTCAATGTTGCTTTTGCAGGGTCCCGCACAAGCCCAGAACCTGAGAGATTCACTAGCTGAAGCGAAGTCATACATTCTAGTCAAGGTTAGCTCTTCTCATGTATTTACCAGCTTTAATGCATGGTTTTGAGTTTCCTACATGAAAACCACGTGTTAAGTTTAAGCTCTGAACGTTGGGCTTGAAGCCTTGAATGAACTGTCTTATATTTATTCTCTTCTTGAGCTTGTTAGCTTGCACTGGAGACAGTTTATCACTCATTATCATTTTAAAGGAGCATTTGATTTTATATAACTTGGACATGGAAATTATGAGCCAGCATATGTTATGTCCCGTTTGATATGCACTTTAGCACTATCCTCAGTCCAACAAGCTGCCTTTTGCTTTCAGATTGGTCTCCGGAAAGGTTCTAAATCTTTTGATGAAGCACGTGCAGCTGGATTCACTGAAGAGAATGGAACCTTGGGAGATATTTGGGAGACTGTTTCAGGCAGTGATCTTGTTTTGCTGTTGATATCAGATGCTGCACAGGTTTGCTTCATGCTCAGTACCTGCATGGTTTTCAACTTTTCATTACCACTCTATAATGTTATACTTTTATTAAATGCTTGTTTGAATTATGCTGAGTTTTAGGATAATGTTATTTTGTGGTCCTGTTGATTTAATTCAACCTTCATGCTGTATCTATAGCATATCTATTTATCATTGCATGCACGATACATGTCTAGTCACACCTTCACTTTATTCTATCCTTGTAAAGTTCTCATTTACTTTCTGCAGGCAGACAACTATGAGAAAATATTCTCTCACATGAAACCGAACAGTATTCTTGGTTTATCTCATGGATTTCTCCTTGGACATTTGCAATCAAGTGACCTTGATTTCCCAAAAAATATCAGTGTGATTGCTGTATGCCCCAAGGGAATGGGCCCATCGGTTCGAAGACTTTATGTTCAGGGCAAAGAAATAAATGGTGCTGGTATCAACTCTAGCTTTGCTGTGCACCAGGTATGATAATTGCATTGAAAACATATTTTCAATTATATATTTGGTGTGAAGACATGTAGTTATGTGTATGCTCTTTTGTTGCATAGGATGTTGATGGAAGGGCAACTGATGTTGCTCTAGGATGGTCAGTTGCACTAGGATCTCCCTTCACGTTTGCTACTACTTTAGAACAGGAGTACAAGAGTGATATCTTTGGGGAGCGAGGTGAACCTACTTGACTACTTCCTTGTTTATGTTGCCTCTGATGATTGCACTGTAACTAATCAGTTTGCGTCCAGGAATTTTGCTGGGCGCCGTCCATGGCATTGTGGAGGCTCTGTTTAGGAGATACACAGAACAAGGTATGGATGAAGACTCAGCATACAAAAACACTGTAGAGGGCATCACTGGAATTATCTCAAAAACTATCTCAAAGAAGGTACACTATTATCAATCTTTTTGGCATCCCTTTTCGTCTTTTCTTATTGGAGTGATTTTTTTCCATTTTTATCAGGGGATGCTTGAAGTGTACAACTCCTTGCCCGAGGAAGGGAGAAAGGAGTTCAACAAGGCGTACAGTGCATCATATTATCCTTGCATGGATATACTCTATGAATGCTACGAAGATGTTGCCTCTGGAAGTGAAATCCGGAGTGTTGTGTTGGCTGGGCGGAGGTTTTATGTAAGTTCTTCCACCTGCTATTTAAATTGACATTTTCTATTTTGATTCTGTTCATGGTTAAGTTTGGAGTTTCGACACAAAATAAGGTAAGATAATTACTTATTCACACCATCTTATTGGTTATGCTTTTACAGGAGAAGGAAGGTCTTCCTGCTTTCCCTATGGGGAAAATCGACCAAACTCGTATGTGGAAGGTTGGTGAAAGGGTGCGCTCGACCCGTCCAGAAGGTGATCTTGGCCCACTGCATCCCTTCACGGCTGGAGTTTATGTTGCACTAATGATGGCCCAGGTTAGCTTCCTTTCCTCTTGTTGCATACTAACATATGATAGTATGATACCCTGCTTGAATCAATAGTGATTGTCGATTTGTCTGGTTTTGCAATGCTGTAGATTGAGGTCCTCCGAAAGAAGGGACACTCTTACTCAGAGATCATCAATGAGAGTGTCATTGAGTCCGTGGACTCGCTGAACCCCTTCATGCATGCTCGCGGAGTTGCCTTCATGGTTGACAACTGCTCCACAACTGCTCGCTTGGGATCAAGGAAGTGGGCGCCGCGCTTCGACTACGTCTTGACCCAACAAGCTTTCGTGTCAGTCGACAAGGATGCGCCGATCAACCAAGACCTCATAAGCAACTTCATGTCTGACCCTGTTCATGGCGCCATTGGAGTCTGTGCTGAACTGAGGCCGACCGTTGATATTTCGGTGACTGCGAATGCGGATTTCGTGCGCCCAGAGCTCCGGCAGTCTTCCTAGATTGGGTTTATCGGATGAGAGTTTGCATAGAGTTTTTTTTTTCTAAGTATTGTATGTGTGCGACTATTTGAACTTGTGAGCTGCTATTAGAGGACCTGGAACTAGGCCCGAGTATCTTTTCCCGAATAAAATTAGGTCCTGCATTTAAATGCTTGGCTCGTATAGCCTCACGATGGCTGTGGTCTATTGCTTATTTGTTGCTTATCGGGATCTGGGTATTTCGTCTGTTTGGCTGTGGGAATGTTTTTTCTCCCTTACTTTCATTTTCAATAGGGGGATTTAGTTCAAATCTAAATTAATACAGTCCAATTCCTCATCCAAACAGGTCAGAGCAAAGATCAAACTATGCTACAGTCTCGGCAAAGGCTGATACTTGACTTGACAGTGAGTTCCAGCAAGGTTCAATCCAAATAAACGAACACGACGGAGGTCCCAGTAGTCACTCGTTCTTGCACTCCTTCAGGTGATCCTTTTCCTGAATTCCTTGATTTTCTTTAGCAGTAGCCTTTGGAGCAGCTACCTAGCATTATACCGTTGGAAGCACTTTCGACGGTATAACAAAGCTTCATAATGTTTCAACACACTGCAGCAAGTTTCGTCAAGTTTGAGGAAATTCCATCAAAAATATTTGAAAATGTTTTGTTAGATCATGAGGCTAGGTCTAGAATATTTATAATAATGAATAATTGACAATGTTACTTATTGATATTATTTGAGGCGTGTGACATGTGTTGACTTATGTCGGTCAAATTGAAAAGAATTTGTACCGATAAAAGATGTTGCTTTGGTCTTTGATCTTTGCATGGATGATATATGTTAGAGTTACGAGATGCTGTCTTAGGTAGCGTCTCATGTTGTACAGTTTAATCCGATTATGTGGCCTTTTGGGTTTGATCTATTATGTTTGTTCTTCGTTGCTGTTTTGCTAGTTAGATCAGGTTGATCGATCCATCTACCCGATGTAGGGTTTTGAAATTAGCGTCTCGGTTGGTTCCACGTAGAAGTTGGGGCTGCAAGTCTTCTTTCTATTAATTTCCTACAGTACATGCACAGATCTAGTGTCCAGCAAAAAACGAAGTCATCCAAGGAAAGCAAAGTCTTTCTTTTAATTTGATACAGTACATGCACAATAGCTACAGTACCATATACTATAAGCTACAGTATATGCATGGTTTGCTACAGTAAAAAATATTTTCCCCCTTTTCTTCCTTTGCTGTATTTTTGTTTCTGTTTCTGTTTTTTTCTATGTTGACAGGTTAGACAATCAGAAGACAACAGATTTGAGGAAAAAGGTTTCCACTACTGATTACAATCATTCATCTCTCCTCTGATTGTCATCGACGATCCTACAAGTTTCGAGTTCCTTGTGAGTTTTACATATTTCTAGAAGATTACAAAAAATTTCAAGACTAAATATCAACAAGTTTCAGACTTCAAGTGTCAATAGGTTTCATCAAATTTCAACTGTAGAGTTTTAAGAAGTTTCAGCAAGTTTCAACCGAAGAGTTTCATGAAGTTTCAGCAAGTTTTAACATATTTCATCAAGTTTCAATCGAAAAGTTTCAAAAAGTTACAACATGCTTGACGAGTTTTGACAAGTGTCAGTCAAAAAGTTTCAAAAAGTGGATGGTGCTACCTCACGCTATAGCATTGGAATTGTTTCCAACGGTATGTGTAAGTTTCGCCTAGTTTCAATGGGCTTTATCTATATTTCACAGGCTGATTTCAAAAAAATTTCACACAAGTTTTGTAATGTTTCAACGCGTTTCAACAAATTTAAATAGGTTTTAGATATGAAACAATAAGTTTCATCCAGTTTCAAATCTAAAATTCAATTTAAAATGAGTTTCAGAAGAACTTCAACCAAGTTTCAAAATACAAACTTCAAAGTTTCAAAGCACATTTCTCAGGTTTCAAAAGAGTTTCAAACAAATTTCCATATGGTTTCTGTGTGTTTCAACAAAGTTTGATGGGTTTCAAATATGAAACTACAAGTTTCTCCCTGTTTCAACCTAAAACTTCATTCAAAATGAGTTTCAGAAGAATTTTAATTGAGTTTCAAAAAGACAAACTTTAAAGTATTAGAGAGTTTCAACCATTTTCACAGGAAAATTCATAAGTTTCATTCAAGTTTCAAAAGGACATATCAAACATCAAGTTTCAAGAAAGATTCAGATGAGTTTCATGGAGCTTCCAACACTTGAGCAAAAAAATATCATAAGTTTCATGCGCTGGTCGTCCACCCGTTCGTCGGGAATGAAGACGACTAGGAGGAACTCACCAGAGATGAAGACGAGTAGGAGGAGCTTGACGATGGACCAACAAAACATCAAGTCATCGAGTGTGCTGTACTAGCCATTGTGTGCTGCTCATTGCTCATCGCTTGCCCGCCATTGTCCTCAGGCTTGCCACCTCTATGCCCTCACGCTTGGGTGAGCCCATGGCCTCTAGTCGCGCTCCGACGAGCCTGCGACCGTTCGCCTCATCCTATAGTCGCAACACATGCTCACCCACCGCTTGCTCCCGTAGCTACCATCGTGCCCTTGCCTGTCGCTGCCAGTGGAGAGGATTGAGAGAGAGAGAGATGGACTTTTGGGGAGCTCCTAGTTCCGTGCCCTACTCGATCGAGATCTGAGAGAAAGAGAGGCTTGTGCTCATTCAATGGTTGCTTGAGAGATAGAGCAAGAGAGAGATAGAGAGAGAGAGAGTAGGTAGACATTGATAAGATTTACATGATGTGGGTAGAAGGTGTTACGAACAGTGCGCGTCACTGAATGACAACAATCATACGGTTGTAAATTATATCGTCGAAACACTAGAAAGCACTATAACATTTTCTAGTTTTTTTGTTTGGATATTGAGCAAGAGCTACCCGGAAGGACAAAGCATTGCAATTTGCAAGCCATTCGGTTGAGCAGTAAGCGATTAGTTTAGCACAAATCACACCACAATGCGCCTACATCCGCTGAGTTCTTCACTAGCCAGGGCCAAACCTTGGCTGAAATCGCGCCACATGAACTCAATTGTCTATGCCCCATAGAAAGGAAATAGCCGTCCATCAGAAAATATGGATGTGGCACCATAGTCCCATCTCTAGGCCTCAATCCCTTAGACACGTGACCATCAAAATGCCCCTGTTTTTTTAAGCAAGCAGAAGCTGGATGATATATTAGAAGGAAAAAATAGATCTGGTCAATTTACAAGAAGCACAAGCGACGATGATGGCGGAATAAAAAGGGTAAAAGGTTTACTCTTTACAAAGAATTAAGGGGACGACAAGGTAAGTTAGACATTGCATGCTACACGGTATTGTTTGCCCTTTCAATTAACTCTTTTAAATATTTTGCTCCAGCCAACTCCTAGAGCTTGGTCTCATCCTTGATTAATGTTAAGCTCTTACGTTGTGTTGAAAGCTTATTTTGGAATATACGTCTGTTTCTTTTCTTTCACCATTGCAAGAGGACAAGGATGACAAGTGTGTTCGTAGCCTTTGTGAGGCCGATCAGGGAGTCGACCCGCTTGAGCCGCCGGTGTTCAATTGTCATCGGTTGGCCATAGTTTGTTGGGTCAAGCATCGACAGGTGCAGTCATTTTGCTATTTGAGTCCAAATCTATCGGATTGCTGGGCAATCGATAAAGAGGTGCGTTGTAATTTCAATGTTTCTATTGCACATTTGGCAGAAGTAGTTGTTTGTCATCCTCGAGACTGTAGTCTTTGGGTTGTCCAGATTTTGTCTTGCAACACCAACCAAGCGAATAACTTACAACACGAGGGCGCCCAAGATTTCCAAATGATGGCTTGGTATAAAGTTCGAACTAATCCTAGAAACTGTGCTCGATAGGCCGAGGATGCTGAATGAGCGCCATCGATAGTTAGTTTCTATTGGATCTCATCCTCAATCTTTGGGTTGATGTCAATCTATTGTACCTTTCCTTATAGGCTCACATATTCAACTAACAGGTCAGTGATGAGACTATGTTGAATGTCTCGTATTCATTTCATATATTCGATGGCATTTGTAACTGACTTATTTTCTCGCTGTGAATGTTTGTATAATTTTAGGGCCAGATAACATGGCACGACTCCATCAATCCAAGAAGAGGTCCAAAATTTTTGCTTTATGGACATTTCCTATGTATATCTTAGTGGCCGCTACAAAGAACTCTTAGTCCCTACTGTCACAGGGCTTTGAGAGTTCTATCCATAGTTTTTTGCGGCGATTTTCATTCATACCAAAGCCATCTGAGTGTCAATGCGGCTGCAAATTTCTCTAGGTTCAACACTCCCAATCCCCTAGCTCTATTGGGTGAGAAACTTTGTTCCAATTAACTTTACATTTTTCTCTATATAGATCTACAGTTGCTGTCTAAAAAAAGGTTTCGTCGGACCGTGTCAAAATGCCCCCGTTGCAGACGAGTTGGCCGAGGAAACGAACCCAGCCTGAACTCCACATGCGCTCGCCAACGAGTTGCGCTATCACCGTCGAGGTCCAATTTTTCAGCGTCCAAACTGCGGGGTGAGGCCCAATCAGCCATACGCCCGGCGGATTCACTCGACCACGGCGCGCATCGGTCATCGGTCCTCACGGGCCAGTGGGCCTCCGTGTTGGGCTGTTCCTGCTGTCGCCCGCCACACGGACAGACCCACGCCATCTTCCGGGTGCCAGACCGGCGCAGGAGGAGCGTCAGCTGATCTCGCCGCACGGACCGCGCGAGCGTACACGTGCGGCACCGGGAATTAACGCCAACGTGCGGCAGCTAGCCGGCCGACGGCTGGGGTGCCACCCACCTGAGTTCGTTCGAGTTCAAGGCAGGCGCCGCTCGTTTTGCGGCCATCCGCCTGTTTGACTCATCGATCTGAGCGTAAGAGGAAAAAGCGTGCGTGACGTGACCGATCCAGGTGATCGAATATCCGGTCCGGTCCGGTCCGGCCGGCCGAGGGAGTCGACGAAACGGCGCCGCGAATCTCCGTGCGGAACCGGCCTGGAGTGATAATATTTTGGAACTGTCCTTTGTCTAATCAACTAAAAAAAATTACATTTCAGTCGATACTATTGTAACATTTTTATTCCATATTTATAATATTTTTTATCCATATTTACAATATTTTTTATCCATATGTACAACATTGTACCTTTTCCCGTATTTACAACATTTTTTGCTTATATTTGTGTATGCAATATTTCGCGCATGTATGCAATTGCGTACATGGAAAAAAATTCATACATGTACAAAAAATGTTACAAATATAGGTAAAAAAATGTTGCAAATATAGGGGAAAAATATACAATACTGTATATATGGATAAAAAAATGTTACAAACATGGACGGAAATTGTTACAAACATAGGAAAAACAATGTTGCAACAAAATCGACTGAAATACAAATTTTTTATGCTACTGTGCAATAGCAAAACCGTAATATTTTTTAGAGGATTCGAGGTGATTTTTGGTATGCACGCTAACGAAACACGGCCGCTAGCTACTAGAGCTTGTACGGCTCCGAAAATCTGCAAAATGTACCCAGAGCCCCAGCACACAAAACCCCCCGGCATCCTCCGAAAAGTCAAATACAGTGCAACCACAGCGCGCACTGCCGGCCCTCGGTGTTGACAAATCTGCGACGCCGATGCGCTTGTCCACTACCACTGTCCAAAAACAACGGAAAACACCACGCTAACTTCCCAAAAACCAACGGCAAATCCGAGGAGAACATAGTGCCGGCCACCTTGTCATGACTCCCCGCATCTCCTCGTACTTAAACCACCATGCATGCCACCCCAACAGCAACCAAATCTCCGTACTAAGCAAGCAAACAACTTACGAGTAAGCAAGCTAGCGCTGTAGGCACAGACAGCATCAATGGCGGAGAGGGAGGGAGGCGTGGTGAAGAAGGGCCACGACGAGGGCCTGAAGATGGCCGTCGCGCTGCTGGAGGAGTTCAGCCTGCCGCTCGGGTTGCTGCCGCTGGCCGACGTCGTCGAGGTCGGCTTCGTGCGCGCCACCGGCTACATGTGGATCGCGCAGCGCAGGAAGGTGGAACACCACTTCAAGATGGTGGGCAAGCACGTCAGCTACGACGTCGAGATCACCGGGTACGTCAAGACAAAGTGCATCAAGAAGCTCAAGGGGGTCAAGGCCAAGGAGTTCATGCTCTGGCCGCCCGTCAACGAGATCACCGTCGACGACCCGCCCACCGGCAAGATCCACTTCAAGAGCCTCGCCGGCGTCACCAAGACGTTCCCCGTCGAGGCCTTCGCCGCCGGCCAGTAGGCAGCATATATACGCTCTAAATACTATTATACGCTACCACGCACGCGCGTGCTTAGATATATCTATACTTACGCATGCACACGTACGGTGATGGTGATATATATGGTGAGCTGCTTGGTTTGATTCCTGAGGCTCTTAAGTAGGTTACAGCTTGTTCGGTTTGGCTGTTTCACATGAACGTTTCCTCAATTATGATGAATAAAGTCTAAGAATGTTGTGTTCATTGCGTTATATGTATTCTGTATATTCATGCAATGGAGTCCTAAGATTAGCTGAAATAGTAGCAAAGAATTAATGGAAGCAGTAGCGCTGTGGAATATTTAATCAAAGAAGCACGGATAATCTTTCTTTTCCTAAACGTGGCAATGGCAATGTCACATCGTAGATTAGACTTGCAGGAAACCGCTAGGAAGTGAAAATAGTCGTCCTCGTTAATTGAAAAATGGAGTGTACCACGAAATCAAGGATGACGAACAACATGTGAGATTCTTCTTTTCTCGATTAATTGGGTTCTGATGATACAGAGCTTTCATACATGCTGGTACCACGTGCAAATCTAGCTCGTTGTGTCACTATGGGTTACCTCTTATCATGCTAATCAGCATATTGTTCAGAATGAACAGTTCTTAGCGTTTTAATTTTAACGCGCCCGGTGGTGATTGGTGAATGCATGGCACAAAAATAAATCTATAAACATTATAATGGCCAAGAAAGAAGACGAAAGGTCGTGTTATTCATAGCTTGTGTTCTTAGTTTACAAAGAAAGAGAAAATTCAGAAAGATCAAACTAAAGAAGAGGGCAGAAATGAAAAGGTAAGCAGCATCCTAATCTCTGCTTGAAATATAATGAATTCGTGATTATTTATGCATCACCTGACCTCAGCTACTTCGTGCTGGATGGGCCTACCTTGTGTTCACCACGGGAGCTGCCTTCTCTCCCTGTGCTAATCCTCTGAGCAGCTTGAAGAGCACTATTTTGCTCCGGTGCAGCGACGGAGTCCTTGCCGGTGAGGCGCTGGACGACGGACTTGAAGTCATCCGCAGTGTCGGCCTCCACGTACACCGTCTCGATGATCTTCACGGCCACAGGTTTCGCTTCACTCTCTCCCGACATTGAAGACAGTTTGGCTGGTCGATCGAAAGGTTCAAGAGGAGAAGAACTGCAAGAAAATAAAACGAGATAGAAGTAGCTGACGAGCCGTCACCGGCAGGAAATCTGACTGTGCTTGGAGAAGAACTTGAGGGAGACGTGCAATCTTTAAACGGCCCAAGGCCTGGACAAGGCGACGCACACATTGAAAACTCTTCCTTCTTGGGGCTCTTAATAAATACTACGGTAGATGGTAGAATGGCACTGACTTGTGATGCTGGAAAACACTAGTTAAGTCTGAATCAGTCATAAAAGCACCTAAGAAACTAATTACTTCAGATACTAGGAAGATCAAGAACACGTACGATTTTGAACATCACTCGGATGTTTTTTTTCAAACTTTCATCCAGATTTATGACTATTGGATTAGAGCCATGAATTCTCCCCTACTCCCTCAAAAAAAAATCTCCTCCTCCTCCTAAAAAGGGGCTGTTGAATCTCTAATCCAACGGTTTCAAATCTGGATAACTGTTAGGAAGAAAGCATTTGGAATATATCTAGACACATCAATTTTCTGAAGGCCAGGAAAATGAACTCTTCCTCTAGTAATAGCATTTTTTCTATTTAATTTCCTCTACGAAACGACACATACCTGACGGCCACACCCACACGTGTCACAGAAACGAGAAATGCATGCGATTAGCAGCACTTGGGTTGACAAGTCATCCCGGTCAACACCGTGCATCAGCTAGAACCGGCTGTTCTCCGGTCAATACCGTAGCCGAGCTAAAGACTCTTACCGCGGTTTTAGACCCGTTCAACCATAAGCCGCAAATTAGAAACGAAACTAGCTGTTACTCTCCGTACGCTGCAGAAATATCTCACCATATTTTTTTTTAGATTCTATGAGTAAAGAGCAAGTTTGGAGGATAATGCCAGAAAATAGCACAAGAAAAGTTCTGTGGTAGACCTATATTTTTCAAAAAAATTCACAACATGCTCTTTGGCTATTTTATATCTCATCAAACAATTGGCAGACAATTTATTTACATGGGGCAAAAAAAATCAGTTTTGGCCCTTTGGGCCATGCACTAATGTTCAGTTCAACAACAATGCTACATATCTTCTTCAGCAATGATGCAGTTGGCAAATCTAACAATAACAAATTCGCATTAGCATTCAGCAGATTTATAGCTAAATGAAGGTGAAACTGAGAAAGTTGCATCTTTTACAGTATATAATTGTGAGCCTGGCCATTTCTCCACCAGCATGCATCCAAATACTTTCGGATGCAAAATTAGGACTGTGTTAATTGAATTAGCTCATAATCTGCCGCCTCAGTGTCAATAAGTACAGGGCAAATTCCACCATAACAGTGCATGCTTTGGATTTAAAAATCCTGGGATACTTATTTTCCACCAACATCTTCAACCACCCTACTGTTGACAACACCATCCACCATTCATCAGCAAAGGGACTAGTGAATCAACCCATGTGACACCCCAACTAAAGTCAAGGCCTAGGTGAGCACAGCCACAGAAGCAGCCTCCTTTTGCATGAATCAAACGCAAGGAAACTAACGCATAACCCACATCAGCATAAGTATGCCTAGTTACATCGCTCTTGCCTGCCTATCAGAACAAGATGTGCAAAATTAGCTGTGTAGCAGCAACACTAGCACAGGAAACACCCTGGGGGGGTGGCGGACGGCGGTGATGATACCTCCCGGTAGAGCTTGAGGCAGAGCTTAGGGGCTCGACGTAGTCCCCGAAGCCGAGCGCACCCATGGGCCATGGACCAGATCAGGTCGTCCCCGTTGAAGGTCTTCCGCTTCTCCTTCATGCACTTGTCACTCGCTCTGCAGGGATCACACGGAACTTGATCAGGCACTTCGCATCTGGGCGCATCAGAAGAAGAGGCACCGCCGCACATGTTCCCTTGATAATTGTAGATAAACTCAGTAACCCTATATACTTTTGCTACGGTTGACCCACAACGTCCAATGTCCAATGGATCCTGGCGACGCCGCTGGTTGTGGCTGAGGACTGAAGAATGAGGCCGAAACGTAGAAATGGGCTCTCGGACGGAATGAATAGGCTGTCAGTCTATATGTTTGGGTGTTAAACATGGGCCGATTGGGACAAATCGAT
This sequence comes from Bonia amplexicaulis, assembly GCA_036346245.1. Lineage (NCBI taxonomy): Eukaryota > Viridiplantae > Streptophyta > Magnoliopsida > Poales > Poaceae > Bonia > Bonia amplexicaulis. The sequence goes on along the minus strand of CM070749.1, from coordinate 14,839,782 downwards.
CCACTCTGCCAAAAACTGAAATTGGTCTATAGAAAGCCCATCCTAGACTCACGATTCTCTTGATGTCTGTCGTGGGCGTAATGGGCCTCTTGGGCCTTCATTGGTAAAGTGGAAATACTAGTGCTACGTTTCTCACATTTTCATTTTTCATTCGTGATAAAGTGTGATTCGAATTCGAATTCCTAGCTATGTCAGATGTGGCACCTGCTATCGTAACCTATTCTAATTTGGTTTTCTTTTTCCTACAGAACTCTGATTCTTATCTTATATATGCATCTATGTAGTCGTGCATTTTAGATACGCCGAAGTTTTCTATGCTTGTAATCTCACCTTATATAGTGATTTTCACATTCATACATCCGTAGTTTTTTTTCAAGAGGTTTTTTACATTAAATATGTGTCTCCTATTTCTTTAATCATCTATTTTTATCATGTGTTTTTATAGCAAATGATATCAGAGTTTTGGATCTAAGATTCAAGCCGCTGCCCCGGGAGTAGCCGGCACCTGCACGACATGTATGTAAGTTCAAGCTACATTAAGTTGGTTTGATGATAATGACAAATACAATTGTAAGACTAATATGTTTATTGATTATGATATTACTTAAACTCATTTGGATAAAAAGATGAAAAACATAAGAAGTATGTATTCAACATCACATTCTTATCTTATTGCATTCCTTAGATCCGAACTATCGAATGAAATTCACCAAATAAATCAAACTTGAATATGTGCATATACTTTCATAATACATTCTTATATGCACACATTTAGGGGGAGTTTACTCTATGTTTTATGGTTTCATTAGCATTGATCTATATTTTATTTCCACATATTAAAGATTTTTACTTTGAAACATACCCCTCGAGTATATATAGTTAGTGTAGTTCATATATACTCACAATCGGTTTGTCATCTAGTTTCTTCATTATGTGTTAATGGTTGGATGATTAATGACAATCGGATGAGTAAGCTTTGCCTTAAAAGCTTATGCTAGAGTATACAATTGTTGTGTACATGATGTATACTCACAATTCAATTTTTATCTCATTATTTGTTGAGATTGTCATGAATTACCAACAAGGGAAGACTGTAAAATCTAATCCCTCTATTATGAGTTAATGATGAAATTTGGTAATGGATGATAATTGTTTTGTGGACTAATATTTTTCATAAGTTGAATGAATATGTTAGATTCCATAAATGAGAAAGATTTGGAATGACTTCATATGTTGAAGATCATCAAGTCAACAGGAAGATACATCATGAGTAGATGCATGTCCAAGAGGAGATGATTATGTGTTAATCGTCAAGTCAAGTGAAGACACATCATGTGTTGATGGAGGTCAAGTGAAGGATGCATCACGTATTGATGCATGTAAAGATGATGACCCAGACTTGAAGTGTAGATGTGAGTCATCAAGCTTCAAGGGGATGCACAAGGCCAAGGTATAGCTAGTCAGGGTTAAGGATGTGTTCCTACTCTTATACTGGTCTTGATGTTTGGTTGGAAGACCGGGTTGCTAGTATAGGTTGTCATACTATTAAGAGGGTCAAGTCTAGTAGCTTGAGTCTCATCATGTATTGATAGCTCAACCTCACTTGCTCTAGCTCTCTTTCACATGAGGCTTGTATTGCGAATGTGTTTTGCAAATAGTTGAAACTCATGTGTTGAATCCTTGTAACATAAGACTATACATTACGAATGTGTTTTGCAAGTGTTTGAAGTCCATATTTCCATTCTTTGTAGTATGAGACTTATATTTGCAAATGTGTTTTGCAAATGGTTGAAGCGCATATATATATAATCCTTATGTCATGATTCTAAAAGTGTGCAAATGTGTTTTGCATCTTGTTGGGAATCATGGATAATCCTTGTATGCATGATAATGTAGTTTGCAAATGTGATTTGTAAAATCTGTTGAAGTGTATGCACTTCTCAGGAAAATCAGAACTACCGCAGTGTATTCTGCGGTACTACCGCTAGTCGAAACTACCGTGTTTGTTGGTGGACGGAAGATCTATGGGATCGAGAACCATTATGGTCGAGCCAATGTGATCGAAGTCCTGTGAGGTCGAAAATCAATGTGGTCGGGAACCAGCGTGGTCGAGCCGACGTAGTCTAACCAACGAGGTCGAAGATCGATGTGATTGACGATATGTGTGGTCGAGATCGAAGTGGTCAAAACCAACATTGTCAATTGACATGGTCGAGATCTGTGTGATCGAAACCAGTGTAGCCGAAATTGACGTGGTTGAGATCAATATGATCGAAGATCAGCATGGTCGAACCAAGACGGTCGGATTCGACGTGGTCGAGATCTGTGTGATTGAAACCAGCATGGTTGAACTGATGCGGTCGAGACCTGTGTGGTCGTAATCGATGTGGTCGAACTAACATGATTGATTCAACGTGGTCGAAAATTGACGTGGTGGTCGAAGATCTGTGTGGTCGAAAATAGATGTGGATGAAAATCTACATGGTCGACGTGATCACAACCTGAGTGGTCAAAACCAATGTGGTTGGAGACCAACATAGTCGAAGACCTATGTGATCAATCCAAACAACGTGGTCAAAGACCAATGTGGTTAGAGTCCAACATAGTCATTGACTTTTGTGGTTGATCCGAACAACGTGGTCAGAGACCAGCGTGGTCGGAAACCAGCATAGTCGGAGACCTGTGTGGTTAAACCAAACAATATGGTTAGATATCAACATAGTTAGAAACATGTGTGGTCGATCCGGACAACATGGTTGAAGACCAGCGTGGTCGGAGACCAGCGTAGTCAGAAACCCGTGTGATCGAACCGAATAACGTGGTCGGTGAAAGCATCTAGGCCCCTAAAAATGATTTTGGTAATTAATGAATTTATATGAATATGGGACTAACCGTTTAATGAGTGTTTAAAGGTTAAGTCCAGGTTATGGTTGACAAATGCAAGCCAAAGGATAAGGATGAAGATCAAACATGGTTCAAGATAGAAGTATATGTAGAATAGGATTCCCTTTTTCAATTTTACCGGTCTTAGGAGAATGGTGGAAGACCGGATTATAGGGTAAATAATCGTACCATAAAGAGGGATCATGGCAAGTAGCTTGATAGCAATTCTTAAGTGTCCATGGATCAACTAGGATTATGCATTCTTGAAAAATCTGTTTTAAAAGCCAAAGCGTACTTCATTCGGACGTGCGGTAGTTCGCGATTTTCACGTCGGTACTACCGTCGAAGCGGTAGTACTGCTGGAAAAATCGGAACTACCGGCGATCGGAAGTTCCGAACCTCAGCGGACCCATTTTTCCAGAGAGCACCCTCCGGACTCTTTTCCAAAATCTGAGGAAGCGGTAGTTCCGCTGTCAGAGCGGTACTACCGGTCACAGGTAGTTCCGGAGGTGGATCGGACCCTTTTCTCCAGAGAGCACCCTCCGGATGCCCCGAGTTTTAGGAGGCGGTAGTTCCGCTATCGAGCGGTACTACCGGCCACGTGTAGTTCCGGATGGGAATCGAGCTTTTTCCAGAGTGACTTTTGGAGCTCGGCTCAGCGGTAGTACTGCCGACTTTCTTGTACTACCGGTGAGCGGTAGTACCGGACTTTATAACGTCGGTAGTACCGCGCCGACGGACCAACGATCACCGCAGAAGCTCGACATAGCCGTTCGATGCGTCCGATAGGGAGCGGTACTACTAGGCCTCGGGCCGTGATGAGTTCCGCCGCCGATTTTTCGGAATTTGTTCCAAGCGGCTAGTTTTGGCGGTGGAAGGTATAAATACCGTACCCTTTGCTCATAGGCGAGGCTAGAGACTCTATTGATCATTCTTGAGCATTGGGCATTCACTCCACACCTACTTTCACTCTTGAGCATTCATTTGAGGTGTTTGAGCAAAAAGTGCATAGCATTCATTAGTTTGATCCTTGGCACTAGTTTGCAATCAAGCGAAGCTCGTGGTTTGTTACTCTTGGTGCTTCCAGGCACACGGACGATTGGGAGAAACTTGTTGGTGATCTTCTCAAAGAAGCTTGTGAGAAGACCCTTTCGTGTGAAGGTTGGAGCTCGCCTACCGGGAGCGGGAAGAGCTACCTCTAGTGATCGAGGTGCTTGGCTCAATTCGTGGGCCGGTTCGATTCGTTCGAGCTAACCTCAACGTGGACTAGTGGGAACCGCAAGTTTCGATACCACGGTAAAAACATCAAGTGTGCACATCTCTATTGCTTTCTAAATAGTTCTAAGTTTTCATGCTTAGTGCTTTGTTTAGTCCTTGTTATTACTAGTATTGCTAATTGCTTGACTAGTATTGTGTAGGCTTAAAATTGTCTTTCATTCTTGTTCTTAGAAATAGAAATTTAGCCTAGTTGAAAAGAAAATTTAAAACCGCCTATTCACCCCTCTAGTCGGTATCCTTGATCCTACAAGTGGTATCGAGCTTGGTCTCTCATTTTAGACTTAACCGTCTAGAGAGAAAAGGATGGCTAGCGAGGATTTGCTATAGGCAAGGCACCTTTCTTTGATGGATCAAATTATGCTTATTGGAAAATTAGAATGTCAATTTATTTAAAGGCTATGAGTCCAAGCGTTTGGAAAATTGTAAATGAGGGTTACGTCATGGCGCTTGATCCATTGAATCCAACGGATCAAGGCAGGCGAAATGCTCATTTAGATGCCCAAGCAATGAATGCTATTTTGGAGCTTTAAAGCGGATGAGTTCAATAGGGTGAGTAATCTTGAGACGGCTCACGCTATTTGGACAACCCTTTCCGAAATCCATGAAGGGACATCCACGGTTAAAGAAGCAAAATTGCATCGGCTTAGGATTAAATATGAGACATTCACAATGTTGCCTCATGAGGACATCAATGAGATGTACACACGACTCAACAATATTGTGAATGAGCTCAAAGGCCTTGGTACTAACCTTTCCGATCTTGACATTGTGAGAAAGATGCTTAGGGCTTTCTTGGGAAAAATACGAAATGTTGGTGACACTCTTCCTCAACTCACGGAGTTAGCAAGAATGACCCCAACACAACTATTGGGCAATCTCATCACAAATGAGCTATACAAGAAGGATAAGGAGGAGCTCTTGGAGCAATCCTCATCAAAAGCCAAAAAGATCACCGCTTTTAAGGCCAAAGCGATGGTAAGTGAAGAATCCGAAGATGATGAGGAAAACTCCGAAGAAGAACTTGCTCTTCTAGTAAGAAGAATGAACAAGTTCATGAGAAGGCATTCAAACCGGAGCGTAAATTATGACAAGGCAAAGAAGGGGCACTCCTACTCCAACAAGCGATATAGCAACATCCGTTGCTATGAATGTGATGAGAAAGGGCACATTGCCTCAAATTGCCCCAACAAGAAAGATGACAAAGAGAAGTCATCAAACAAGAAGAGTTATAACGGCAAGAAGAAGCTTTTCAAGAAGCTTCACAAAGATGGCAAGAATGAAGCCCACATTGGAGAATGGGATTCCGAAGAAGTGTATTCCGACTCCGAATCAAGTGAAGATGAGTCCTCCAAGAAGAAGGGACTTGTCGGAATTGCAATCAAGGAAGCTCCATCACTATTCTCCACTCCAACTTGCCTCATGGCAAAAGGAGATAAGGTGAACTACAAGACCGGTGGAAGGCATTGGGTGTTGGATAGTGGATGCACTCAACACATGACCGGAGATCGGAAAATGTTCACCACCTTTGAGAGCGGGAGCAATGAGAAAATCACCTTTGGAGACAATAGCAAAGGAAAGGTACTTGGTTTGGGTAAAATTGCTATCTCCAATGACCTTTCCATTTCTAATGTATCTTTAGTAGAAACTCTAAATTTTAATTTGCTATCCGTTGCTCAATTATGTGATTTAGGCTTAACTTGTTCTTTCTCTAAAGAAAATGTCATTATTTCAAAAGAAAATGAAAAGGAAATTGTTTTCAAAGGTTTTAGATTTGGAAATCTTTATCTAGTGGATTTCACTTCAAATGAGTCTTGCTTAAAACTTGTTTAATTGCAAAAACATCTTTGGGTTGGTTATGGCATAGAAGGTTAGGTCATGTGGGTATGATTCAACTTAAAAGCTTTTCAAACATGACTTAGTTGTTGGCTTGAAAGATGTGAAATTTGAGAAAATAGACTTTGTAGTGCTTGCCAAGCCGGAAGCAAGTTGCAAAGCGGTAGTACTGCTGAAAAATCGGAACTACCGCGATCGGAAGTTCAACCTCACGGACCCATTTTTCCAGAGCACCCTCCGGACTCTTTTCCAAAATCGAGGAAGCGGTAGTTCACTGCCGAGCGGTACTACCGGTCACGTGTAGTTCCGAGGTGGATCGGACCCTTTCTCCGAGAGCACCTCCGGATGCCCCGAGTTTTAGGAGAGCGGTAGTTCCGCTATCGAGCGGTACTCACCGCCACGTGTAGTTCCGGATGGGAATCGAGCCTTTTTCCAGAGTGACTTTTGGAGCTCGGCTCAGCGGTAGTACTGCGCCGACTTTCTGGTACTACCGGTGAACGGTAGTACGGACTTTATAACGTCGGTAGTACCGCTACCGACGGACCAACGGTCACCGCAGAAGCTCGACATAGCCGCCTCGATGCGCCGATAGGGAGCGGATTATCGCCTCGCATCGGTCCGCCACCGATTTTTCCGGAATTTGTTCCAAACGGCTAGTTTTGGCGGTGGAAGGTATAAATACCGTACCATCGCTCATAGATGAGGCTAGAGACTCTATTGATCATTCTTGAGCATTGGGCATTCACTCCACACCTACTTTCACTCTTGAGCATTCATTTGAGGTGTTTGAGCAAAAAGTGCATAGCATTCATTAGTTTGATCCTTGGCACTAGTTTGCAATCAAGCGAAGCTCGTGGTTTGTTACTCTTGGTGCTTGCCGCACCGGACGATTGGGAGAAACTTGTTCGGTGATCTTCTCAAAGAAGCTTGTGAGAAGACCCTTTCGTGTGAAGGTTGGAGCTCGCCACCCGGAGCGGGAAGAGCTACCTCTAGTGATCGAGGTGCTTGGCTCAATCGTGGAGCCGGTTCGATTGCTCGAGCTAACCTCAACGTGGACTAGTGGGAACCGGCAAGTTTCCGATACCACGGTAAAAACATCGAAGTGTGCACATCTCTCTATTGCTTTCTAAATAGTTCTAAGTTTTCATGCTTAGTGCTTTGTTTAGTCCTTGTTATTACTAGTATTGCTAATTGCTTGACTAGTATTGTGTAGGCTTAAAATTGTCTTTCATTCTTGTTCTTAGAAATAGAGAAATTTAGCCTAGTTGAAAAGAAAATTTAAAAACCGCCTATTCACCCCCCTCTAGTCGGTATCCTTGATCCTACAAGTGGTATCAGAGCTTGGTCTCTCATTTTAGACTTAACCGCCTAGAGAGAAAAGGATGGCTAGCGAGGATTTGCTATAGGCAAGGCACCTTTCTTTGATGGATCAAATTATGCTTATTGGAAAATTAGAATGTCAATTTATTTAAAGGCTATGAGTCCAAGCGTTTGGAAAATTGTAAATGAGGGTTACGTCATGGCGCTTGATCCATTGAATCCAACGGATCAAGACGGGCGAAATGCTCATTTAGATGCCCAAGCAATGAATGCTATTTTTGGAGCTTTAAACGCGGATGAGTTCAATAGGGTGAGTAATCTTGAGACGGCTCACGCTATTTGGACAACCCTTTCCGAAATCCATGAAGGGACATCCACGGTTAAAGAAGCAAAATTGCATCGGCTTAGGATTAAATATGAGACATTCACAATGTTGCCTCATGAGGACATCAATGAGATGTACACACGACTCAACAATATTGTGAATGAGCTCAAAGGCCTTGGTACTAACCTTCCGATCTTGACATTGTGAGAAAGATGCTTAGGGCTTTGCCGGAAAAATACGAAATGTTGGTGACACTCTTCCTCAACTCACCGGAGTTAGCAAGAATGACCCCAACACAACTATTGGGCAATCTCATCACAAATGAGCTATACAAGAAGGATAAGGAGGAGCTCTTGGAGCAATCCTCATCAAAAGTTAAAAGATCACCGCTTTTAAGGCCAAAGCGATGGTAAGTGAAGAATCCAAGATGATGAGGAAAACTCAAGAAGAACTTGCTCTTCTAGTAAGAAGAATGAACAAGTTCATGAGAAGGCATTCAAACCGGAGCGTAAATTATGACAAGGCAAAGAAGGGGCACTCCTACTCCAACAAGCGATATAGCAACATCCGTTGCTATGAATGTGATGAGAAAGGGCACATTGCCTCAAATTGCCCCAACAAGAAAGATGACAAAGAGAAGTCATCAAACAAGAAGAGTTATAACGGCAAGAAGAAGCTTTTCAAGAAGCTTCACAAAGATGGCAAGAATGAAGCCCACATTGGAGAATGGGATTCCGAAGAAGTGTATTCCGACTCCGAATCAAGTGAAGATGAGTCCTCCAAGAAGAAGGGACTTGTCGGAATTGCAATCAAGGAAGCTCCATCACTATTCTCCACTCCAACTTGCCTCATGGCAAAAGGAGATAAGGTGAACTACAAGACCGGTGGAAGGCATTGGGTGTTGGATAGTGGATGCACTCAACACATGACCGGAGATCGAAAATGTTCACCACCTTTGAGAGCGGGAGCAATGAGAAAATCACCTTTGGAGACAATAGCAAAGGAAAGGTACTTGGTTTGGGTAAAATTGCTATCTCCAATGACCTTTCCATTTCTAATGTATCTTTAGTAGAAACTCTAAATTTTAATTTGCTATCCGTTGCTCAATTATGTGATTTAGGCTTAACTTGTTCTTTCTCTAAAGAAAATGTCATTATTTCAAAAGAAAATGAAAAGGAAATTGTTTTCAAAGGTTTTAGATTTGGAAATCTTTATCTAGTGGATTTCACTTCAAATGAGTCTTGCTTAAAAACTTGTTTAATTGCAAAAACATCTTTGGGTTGGTTATGGCATAGAAGGTTAGGTCATGTGGGTATGATTCAACTTAAAAGCTTTTCAAACATGACTTAGTTGTTGGCTTGAAAGATGTGAAATTTGAGAAAATAGACTTTGTAGTGCTTGCCAAGCCGGAAGCAAGTTGCAAACTCTCATCCTTCCAAAAGTATCATGTCAACATCTAGGCCATTGGAACTCTTACATATGGATTTGTTTGGGCCAACAACCTATAAGAGTATCGGAGGCAATAGTTATTGTTTAGTCATTGTAGATGATCACTCTAGATATACATGGGTGTTCTTCTTAAATGACAAAGGCGAAACCTCCTAATTTTCAAAAGTTTCTCAAAAGAGCCCAAAATGAATTTGATTTTAAAATAAAGAAAATTAGGAGTGATAACGGTTCCGAGTTCAAAACACTAAAATTGAAGATTTTTGTGATGAACTTGAATAAAGCATGAACTTTCCACAACCTACACTCCGGAACAAAATGGAGTTGTAGAAAGGAAAATCGAACATTGATTGAAATGGCTAGGACAATGCTTGATGAATATAATACTTCGATAGATTTTGGGCGAAGCTATTAACACCGCTTGTCATGCCATAAATCGCCTTTATTTGCATCGCCTTTTGAAAAGACCTCCTATGAACTTCTCATTGGGAGAAACCGAACATTTCCTACTTTAGAGTATTTGGATGCAAATGCTATATCTTAAGAAAAGGTGTTCGGCTCTCTAAATTTCAAAGTCGATGTGATGAAGGATTTTATTAGGATATTCTTCAAATAGCAAGGCTTATAGAGTTTTCAATAAAATTCGGGTTTGGTTGAAGAATCTTGTGATGTACAATTTGATGAAACTAATGGCTCTCAAGAAGAGCAAGATAATTTGGATGATGTAGGAGAAGAAGGATTACGCAAAGCCATGGAAAACATGCAAATTGGCGACATCAAGCCAAAGGAAGATACTACATCACCCATCTCATCAAGACAAGTTGAACCACCTACTTCTTCAACTTCAAACGATGTACAAGAAATAGATGATGAAGCAAAGATCAACAACAACCCTTCAAGATCCATAATGCAATTGCAAAAGATCATCCAATAGACCAAATATTGGGTGATGTGAGTAAGGGTGTTCAAACTCGCTCTAGAGTAGCTTCATTTTGTGAACATTATTCGTTTGTGTCTTCTCTTGAGCCAAAGTTTGTAGAAGAAGCTCTAGATGATCCGGATTGGATAAATGCCATGCATGAAGAGCTAAACAACTTCTCCAAAATGATGTATGGACGTTGGTAGAAAGGCCCAAGGAGCAAAATGTGATTGGTACAAAATGGGTCTTTCAAACAAGCAAGATGAGAACGGACTTGTGGTAAGAAATAAAGCAAGGTTAGTTGCTCAAGGCTACACTCAAGTTGAGGGTTTAGATTATGATGAAACCTTTGCACCGTAGCTAGACTTGAGTCAATTAGAATCTTGTTAGCTTTTGCATCTAGCTTTGATATTAAGTTATTTCAAATGGATGTTAAAAGTGCCTTCTTAAATGGAACTATCTCCGAACTTGTTTATGTTGAACAACCTCCGGGGTTCGAAGACTTGAAATATCCTAATCATGTATACAAGCTCTCTAAGGCGCTATATGGTTTAAAACAAGCTCCTAGAGCATGGTATGAGCGCCTTCGAGATTTTCTTGTTTCAAAAGGATTTAAAATTGGTAAAGTAGATACCACTCTATTCACAAAAATCATCAATAGTGATTTCTTCGTTTGTCAAATATATGTTGATGATATTATATTTGGTTCTACTAATCAAGACTTTTGCAAAGAGTTTGGTGATATGATGTCTAGGAATTTGAGATGTCAATGATTGGTGAACTAAGCTTTTCCTTGGATTACAAATCAAGCAATTCAAAGATGGGACTTTCATAAGCCAAACAAAGTATGTGAAAGACTTATTCAAGAAGTTTGGGATGGAAGATGCGAAACCTATCAAAACACCAATGGCAACAAATGGGCATCTAGACCTCGACGAAGGAGGTAAATCCAGATACTAAACTTTATAGATCTATGATTGGTAGTTTACTCTATCTTACCGCATCTAGGCCCGATATCATGTTTAGTGTTTGCATGTGTGCTAGGTTTCAAGCTTCTCCAAAAGAATGTCATTTAAAGGCCGTAAAAAGGATTTTGAGATATTTAAAACATTCCTATAACATAGGGCTTTGGTATCCTAAAGGTGCTAAATTTGAATTAATTGGATATTCGATTCGATTATGCGGGTTGCAAAGTGGATAGAAAAAGCACCTCGGGATGTTGTCAATTTTAGGAAGATCCTTAGTTTCTTGGTCTTCAAAGAAACAAAACTCCGTAGCACTTTCAACCGCCAAGCCGAATATGTTTCCACGGAAGTTGTTGTGCTCAATTATTGTGGATGAGGCAAACTTTGATGGATTATGGAATCAATTTTGATAAAGTGCCTTTATTGTGTGATAATGATAGTGCCGTAAAATCTCAAATAATCCAGTCCAACACTCAAGAACCAAGCATATAGATATCCGCCACCATTTCTTGAGAGATCATGTTGGGAAGGAGATATTTGCATTAGCCACATCCGGACCGAAACCAATTAGCGGACATTTTCACCAAGCCTTTAGATGAAAGCCATTTTGCAAACTTAGGAGTGAGTTAAATGTCTTAGACTATTCCAACATTGCATGATTTTATGGCTCACTTAAATGCATACTTCTTTGGAGTGGCTTGGACAATGTTGTGAAAAGTTTCTTGTGAAAAGTCTTTAAAATTTGATTAAATGCAAAATTATTTAAAATTATTATTTTAATATATTTAATGCATAATGATCCTTAAAGATGTTAGTTGAGTGCAAAACTAGGGATCATTTGCATACTATACCTTTCTTCTCAAAATTCGCAAGTCCCGGAAAAATCAGACTACCATAGCCTCAAGCGGTACTACTGCTGAGCTGAACTACTGCCGCACGGCGGAACTACCGGATATGACTTAAAAATTCGGGGGGATTTCAAACCCTAGTTCCTTGCGGCTTCTCTCTCTCTCTCTCTCTCTCCCACACAAGACGGTTATTCCGCTCCCTTCACCGCCTCCTTCTCTCTCTCTCTCTCAAACCTCCACAAAACCGAACTTGGATCTTCAAATCGCCGGTTTTTCTCGGATTTTGAGCCTTGCGCCTTCCCAAGGACTCACCTCCTCCATTCCTCAAGGTATTTTGGATCATCCCCATCTTTTATTGTCTCTTTGAACCCTAGATTGATTTTTAGGTTTTTCAAAATGAGGATGATTTCTTGCGGTTTAAACTAGGGTAAATGTTGTATTTTGGTATCTAGAGGTGTTTACACACCCATTCCATGGATTCAATCCAAGAAAAATACCAAAATCACAAACCATTGCTTAACCCTAAAATCGGTCAGCGAAGCGGTACTACCGCCTGACCGAGCGGATTATTGTCGAGCGGTACTACCGCCCCGTAATCCAGGCAGTACTACCGATTGCCCCGATTAAACAAATGACTCTTTCAATTCCTTTCAATTTATTTGATCCATCCTAGTAAGGCTCTAATAATGTATCTTCTTCCTTTAGATGCCTTACTAGGAGAGCGACGAGGAGACTTTACTCCTCCGCCGGACAACCGGAGAATCCTCCGCCGCCTGCAGCCTTCGAGGCCTCTCGAGGCGCCCAGACCGTGGCAAGGGTCCGGTGAGCCTTGAGTCCGAGGAGAGCAGAGCCAGCAGCCACAAGATAGCTCCCCATGGAAGATTCGAGGAGGATCTCACCGAGAGGAAGATCCTCAAATTGACTTGAGGAAGATTTGCAGAAGATTATATCGGACTTCGCCGCAGAAATCAAGATGAGTTACCTTCCAACTCCATCAACCCCAAGTTTCACACCAAATTTCAGAGCAAATTTTGATCACCGTATGGAGAGTCGACAGTCACGATCATAAGTGGGTGGATTGGGAGCACTTGTCCTCCATTGACAAGTATGATGGCACTCTCGTGCTTTTTCGAGATGTGGATCAGATCACCGGCGACACCGCAATGGACTATAATGAGGAGATCATTCGCCGCTTTTATGCTACAAAGGCACATTTCTCCATATTTTCAAAGACATGACCGGATGACAAGCAGCACACAGCTTGAGGCGACCAAGCATGAGTTCGAGCTTGCCTTGAGAGTCGAAATGAGTGGACATGAGAAGGTATATGACAAGCCGCCTCTTGAGATCTCCGCATTTTCGCCTTCTACAACCTCAATGAGAGGTCTCGTCCCCAAGACCTTGGTTGGTCTTCTCCTATTCCTAGCATCATCAATAGGATTATCAACCATACTATTCTTCCCAAGAGTGGGAATTTCGATGCCATAAGAGGACATGCTTGGAATCTTATAGACTACATCATGAGGGGTCAAGTTTGATGTAGTGGACTTGATCATTAGGAGATTGCCTCTTCCAAAATGACAGAATCAAGCGCATTAATTATGGACCTTATATCTTTGCCTTGATTGAGACCAAGTTCGATTTAGAGGCAGCTACAACAAGAGGCATAAGGCGATAAGCCGAGACCGAGCCTCCCATTCCCACCGCCGCCAGAGCTCGACAATGATCCAAAGCGGCAGAGGATCCTCAGACCTGACCGGCAGCTCCTCGCAGCCTGAGAGCAAGAAGACCAGCAGCTTCTCGACCGATGTGGCCACTCTATCTCGTGATCTACTCCACCGCCTCGATGAGAGATTCTCGTGCCGAGGGGTTTGCCTCCTCTCCTCTCGCATGGACTCCCCGGATGGACGTGTTGCACCATCGAAAGGCCCCTGCCTCACCTCCTTCGCCCATGCGCTATACTCGTCGCCTGTCATGATCCTTCTCCTCCCGGTCCCGTGAGTAGCTTCTTTGGTATTTGATGCCAAAGGGAGAAGAATTTAGGGCTATTAGGGCTATCTATCTCTATTTTATGTTTTATGGATGATTGTAATGAACTTGGTTATCTATGCTTTTGATGTATTCGGATGTAATGACTATTGTTTACTTCTATGAAATTGCTTCTATTATTTGTCTCATGTTATGATCTCAATTGTGCATCTTGTCAAAATTGCGATAAAATGAGATTTTCTCATTGTTGTAAAATTTCATGCACAAATTTAGGGGAGTTTTCACCTCTTTGACTTTAAAAGGAAAATTCATATTCTTGCCAAAATGAAAATCTTTGCTAGAATTTTTCTTTTCAAAGTCACAAAAGAATATACAACTAATTATCAAAATAAGTGGTATATTCAAACATTACATTTCCATATAATGTGTTGTCATCAATTACCAAAAGGGGAGATTGAAAGCATCTAGGCCCCTAAAATGATTTTGGTAATTAATGAATTTATATGAATATGGGACTAACCGCTTAATGAGTGTTTAAAGGTTAAGTCCGGTTATGGTTGACAAATGCAAGCCAAAGGATAAGGATGAAGATCAAACATGGTTCAAGATAGAAGTATATGTAGAATAGGATTCCTTTTTCAATTTTACCGGTCTTAGGAGAATGGTGGAAGACCGGATTATAGGGTAAATAATCGTACCATAAAGAGGGATCATGGCAAGTAGCTTGATAGCAATTCTTAAGTGTCCATGGATCAACTAGGATTATGCATTCTTGAAAATCTGTTTTAAAAGCCAAAAGCGTGTTTCGTCTCGACGTGCGGTAGTTCCGTTAGTTAACGCTCGGTACTACCGTCGAGCGGTAGTCTGCATTGAAAAATCGGAACTACGGCGATCGGAAGTTCCAACCTCGCGGACCCATTTTTCCAGAGCACCTCCGGACTCTTTTCCAAAATCGAGGAAGCGGTAGTTCACTGTCGAGCGGTACTACCGGTCCTGTGTAGTTCCGGAGGTGGATCGGACCCTTTCTCCGAGAGCACCTCCGGATGCCCCCGAGTTTTAGGAGAGCGGTAGTTCCGCTATCGAGCGGTACTACCGCCACGTGTAGTTCCGGATGGGAATCGAGCCTTTTTCCGAGAGTGACTTTTGAGCTCGGCTCAGCGGTAGTACTGCGCTGACTTTCTTGGTACTACGGTGAACGGTAGTACCGGACTTTATAACGTCGGTAGTACCGCTACCGACGGACCAACGGTCACCGCAAGCTCGACATAGCCGCCTCGATGCGCCGATAGGGAGCAGATTATCGGGCCTCGGGCCGCCAGAGTTCCGCCGCCCGATTTTTCCGAATTTGTTCCAAACGGCTAGTTTTGGCGGTGGAAGGTATAAATACCGCACTAACGCTCATAGACGAGGCTAGAGACTCTATTGATCATTCTTGAGCATTGGGCATTCACTCCACACCTACTTTCACTCTTGAGCATTCATTTGAGGTGTTTGAGCAAAAGTGCATAGCATTCATTAGTTTGATCCTTGGCACTAGTTTGCAATCAAGCGAAGCTCGTGGTTTGTTACTCTTGGTGCTTGCCGGCACCTGGACGATTGGGAGAAGCTTGTTCGGTGATCTTCTCAAAGAAGCTTGTGAGAAGACCCGCTTTGTGTGAAGGTTGGAGCTCGCCACCCGGAGCGGGAAGAGCTACCTCTAGTGATCGAGGTGCTTGGCTCAATTCGTGGAGCCGGTTCGATTCGTTCGAGCTAACCTCAACGTGGACTAGTGGGAACCGCAAGTTTCGATACCATGGTAAAACATCAAGTGTGCACATCTCTATTGCTTTCTAAATAGTTCTAAGTTTTCATGCTTAGTGCTTTGTTTAGTCCTTGTTATTACTAGTATTGCTAATTGCTTGACTAGTATTGTGTAGGCTTAAAATTGTCTTTCATTCTTGTTCTTAGAAATAGAGAAATTTAGCCTAGTTGAAAAGAAAATTTAAAAACCGCCTATTCACCCCCCTCTAGTCGGTATCCTTGATCCTACAGTCGGAGACCTAAGTGGTCGAACCATTCGACGTGGTTAGGGACCAGTGAGGTCGACAATTGGTACTTTTAACCAACTTTGTGTGAGCGGTTCGACCAGCTCTGTGTGAGCGGTCCGATCAGCGAGCGGTACTACCGGCTCTATTTGAGCGGTACTTCCAATTTGCAGAACATCTGGTTTGTGTAGCGGTACGTTTTTTTCAGAGAGACCCCTGTGTGGAGTCTTCTCGTCCCTGAGGAAATCGGTAGTTTTGCACGAGTGCTGCGGTACTTCCGATGATCGGTAGTCCTGGACTTTGCACGACGGAACTACCGGATTTGCCTGTAACGGCTAGTTTTCTAGCCGTTGCTAAGGGGAGCAGAAGTACTGGTCGTTTACCTACGGTACTTTCAGAAATCCTATTTTTTCTGTCCCAACGGCTAGTTTCGAGGTGTGGGGTAATATACCCCCTTGTGGCCGGTTGGAGAATAGATTTTGGCACTCCATTTTCACTCTCTTGAGCTAGTGTGAGGTCTTCCTCGTAATTGTGCATGTGTTGCACCTTGTGAGCAATGAGGAAGGCTCTACATTGCATGTGTTGTATCTAGAGGTGGATTGTGTATCCACTTGAGCTTGTGCATTCGTTGCACGTGATGAGAGTCAAGCGAGGGGCTTGACTTATTACTCTTGGACTTTACCGACTCCTAGACAATGTTGGAGGCGTCATGCGCGGTGATCTTCTCAAAGAAGGTTGTGAGAAGACCCGACAAAATTGTGAAGGTTAGAGCTCACCTTCCCGGAGCGGGAAAGAGCTACCATTAGTGGATTGAGCTGTTTCGGCTTAATTCGTGGAGCTAGTCTAATTCGTTTGGGCTAACCTCAATGTGGACTAGGGGAGATCGGTAAGTCTCAGAACACCACAGTAAGAAGCAACCACGTCATTTGTGGTTTGTTTTTTTTTTTTTGTGCTTGATTTACATTCAAGAAATTTTCATTCATAGAATTAAATTAATTATTTGTCATCCTAGGATGCAAACCTTGACATAGATTTATCTTGTTAGTGCACTTAGATGAACCCAATTGTTTTAGGAGTTATTTGTGCTAAAACTTTTGAGTTAAGTTTTCACATTATTTGTTTGGTTTAGGCAAATAGAAATTAATAATTAATTGGAGAAGTTTTTTTGACCGCCTATTCACCCTCTCTATTTGGCATCCTCGATGTGAATTCTTTCTTGATGAGCTAATATGATCTTCCTTGCTTCCAGTAGCTAGTGGAGTGAACTATTTGGAATACGATTTAAGGAGGTCGAATTTGAAGGCATCATTCACCTTCTTCTTTGATTGCCATCTTAGATCCTACACACACTCTCCTATAGCCTACAGCTGCACATGTCGCTAGTTTCCAACCTCATCATCTACTCCGACGTCGACTGGGACCGTTGCCCAGACTCTCGCCGCTCTACCTCAGGTTATTGTGTGTATATTGGCGAAAACCTAGTGTCTTTGTCCTCCAAGCGCCAGTACATCATCTTTCGATCGAGTGTTGAGGCTGAGTACCCGTGCAGTTGCACATGTAATTCCCAAATCTTGCTGGTTGCGTCAACTTCTTCAAGATCTACACCATTCCATTGTCTCGGTCATGGTGGTGTACTATGATAACGTCAACACGGTTTACATGTCTTTCAATCCAATTTAGCGTGTCGCACCAAGCACATTGTGATCAACATTTACTTTGTTCGAGAGGTCTCTTTTGGTTAAGTTCGAGTTCTACATGTACTATCGTCCCTTCAATTCGCTGATTAAAGGATTACCTACACAGCCCAGGATTTTTAGCTCAGTCTCTGCGTTTGGCAACCTACAGATTTGACTGAGGGGGATGTTAGCGCATTACTTGCTATACAAGATGTCTAGGAAATTACGGTCTCATCTTCCATGTATAGGAGATTGTAATCTCTTTCTTTTCTAACAATAAGATATGGTTGTTGTACTTGCCTGTTTATTCGGTTCCGCATACAGCTTTATACACACGAGTTGACCCGGCTGTTTGCTATGTCGCGCGTACTTACAAAAGCACAGGCTATTAGTGTGACTATGATCATTAGACGACGACTTGGGGAAAAAATACCACCAAATAGCAAGTGATTCCAGTTTAACTAGAGGTAGAGACGTGATGCCCTTACGATGGAGCTGGACCGAAAATAACAGGGTACACGATGGCCACTGATATGGTCGGTGCTATACGTACTGCAAGAGCGACGGGCACCGTTGCAGGATGCTTTCACGCACCAAATGGCCTTCCCTATCTCGTCCTATGTATCAAGAGCAAGCATTTAATTGGACACAACCATTACTGTAAGCATCCAACTCCAGTCTCCAGCCATCGCGTAGGTTGGCCCTGAGGAACGATGGAGACGCTCCGTTTTAAACAGCCATGTTCTTTGAACTTCTAATTTTTAAAAACTAAAAATTATTTAGAATATGTTAGTTTCTTAACACGACTTTTTTTCTTCTTTTTTCCTTTGTATTATCTGTAGATATATAACGGTATGTTATTATTTTTCTTTAATTGAATATATTAGAAAAAACTAACATCTGTTATAGTGCTATTTCAGCTAAAAGTTACAACCAAAAGTCAGAAAGCACAACACTTTAGAACAGAACCTCAACATGAGTATCATCAGCTTCCTTTTGTTGCAGGGGTTCACCTGAACATAACATCGAACTATGGTCAGGTTCTTTTGGGGTTAAAATTGGTTTATACTTGTACTGTCTACAGTTACTAGCTTTTGAACGATGCGTTTTTTTCAAGACGTAATCAATATAAAAATTAGGGCACTAGTAACATATACTGTGACAACATAATTTGGTTAACTGTATATGGGCATGTTCTTTTGCGTTGCGGTTTTTAGCTTTTAGTTGTTTGCGAGAAAGAGTACAAAGAGAGACACTAGCGTGCGGTTTTGATCGATATAGATATAGTTGCTGCAGTATCTACTACAATTAAATTATAAACTCTATCTTAAAGCTAGATAATATAGAAGAGGCACAACATTAATGTCCAAGAGAATGGACCCGATGTCTGCATGCGCTTCCAATGCTGGCATGGTATGCTCGTTCAGCACCCTCTGTACTTGAGTACTTGTATACCATATTTCAAATTCGATAGGACAAAAAATTATTGAGTTTCATGCATCAACCAGTTCACCCAAAAGCTTAAGCTGATGAGGAAAGGTGGACAATTCACTTATACTTCAACACTCCCCCTCACGTGTAGGCTCCCTTAGACCTAATACGTGGAATAGAAGTGGACTGCAATTAATTTTTTTTAATTGCGTCAGCCAGGTCTTGAACTCGAGACCTCTTGGCTCTGATACCATATTGAGTTTCATGCACCAACTAGTTCACCCAAAAGCTTAAACTGATGAGAAAAGGTGGACAATTCATTTATACTTCAACAAAAATCTCTCCTTGTATGCTCTAAAAAAATTCTCTCCCTGGAAGAATTGGAGCCTGAGCTTCGATCGAATTCCACCGGCCAAACCGAGCTCGAACGATGCGTGCGGCGCGCGGTACGTCAAATTGTGGGCAGAGTGGCAAATTAACCTGCCACGGCCACGGGCAGAGGGCAGGCACGCCAAACCCACGACGACCGCTCCCCCGTACGTACACGGCGCGTATCAACCGGCTCCGCGTGTGCCTCTCTCACCATCTGCCGGGGCCAAACTTCCGGTGCCAAGTGACAGGTCGGTCCAATGGACTTAGGTACGCACGTTCGTCTTTCAGAGCTATGCAATCGAAACAGATACAGATAGATATTATTTATCTGTAGTCTATTTTATAATTTTTTTGGAGTTGAAGTCGAATACGGATAATATCAGAAATCAATTTCTTCATTCCGTATCTGTTCCATAATCTTTCGGACGGTCGATCGGACGAAAATTATTCGCTTCTTTGCACAGAACATTGGACAGTATGATGTAATCAGAACGAACATTAAGAGGCTAATTACTAAGATGTTGAAGAAAGAACACTTAGTACTCCCGTTTGTTTAGATGTGACAATATGTCTATATGTTATTTTATTCCTAGGTGAAGTCACAACAGACTTCCTCATATCATTTGACATATGGATATATACGGATAGATATCACTTATCCGTATCATATTTCATATTTTTTTCTTAGAGTCTGAGTCAGACACGAATAGTACCGGATACCTATCTACTCCTTCCATATCCATTCCAAATACCTTTGAACGATCGAACGGACAAAAACTATTTACACCTCTAGCCATCTAACTACCTCTCCTCCACCTTTCGCCGTGGGAGCAGGCGCGCTCCCAGTCTGAGGCGGCAACTCCAAGTGGACACGCAGCACATCCGTCCCGTCCCCCGCCTACTCTCGGATGGCAAAAACGACCAGCCAGCCGCTGCTACGGCTTTACCACGCCCGGGCGGCCGTCTTACGTGATCGGTCATAGGTTCGGCTCCACAACGGCCGGCCAGTTCTGAAAAAATTAGGTATTTTCGGTTGAATCGCGCATGGAAGAATGCATCAAGCGACGCGTGTTTGAGTAGTAATATCTACTTGTAGCAGTACTGTATGGAGTAGTTTGCATCCGGCTCCACCGCCTTAATATGTTATTCATGCATGCATGATGGAGTCTGGTACAGTTGGTACTCCCAGCTGGTTGACTGATAAAAGTCCACACACGTGATGCGACAATGCAGGGTCTGGGATCAACAGGCCGGTTGCAATGCATGGCGTTAAGGCCACATGAGACATCCTTACTCAACTGACTTTTTTTCGCGAGCAAAACAAATAAGAACGTAGTTTCTTTCGAAGAAAATAACACATGGAGTTTTCTAATTGAAACCTACATGCTAAAGGGCAATTTTTTTTGTTTTTTGACGTAGCATACACCCGCTCGCTCGCTTGCGTGTGCAAAAGAGATCCTGCCGGCACTAATTTATATGTTTAGTTATCGCTTTACGAAGATCATGAGGATATATACACTCGTAGTATTGTTCCACCCGCAACATAATCCTGTGCAACCGACCACGATAGCACGACGCTGACATTCATATGCGACTCCCGACATCTCGGTCATATCACGCGTCACAGATGATCTCAACGTGTGCTATGGTCATTGGAGTCACCTAAAGCT
This sequence comes from Bonia amplexicaulis, assembly GCA_036346245.1. Classification (NCBI taxonomy): domain Eukaryota; kingdom Viridiplantae; phylum Streptophyta; class Magnoliopsida; order Poales; family Poaceae; genus Bonia; species Bonia amplexicaulis. The sequence continues at coordinate 14,818,803 of CM070749.1, read as the reverse complement.
GCAGACATGCACCGATGATCTTGTTGAATCAAAATAAAGAGACCGATCGAAACGTTCGCCTGTCGCAATGGATTCTTCTGATTAGCTCTTTGCTGACCATGGCAGGTTGACAGATGGACCAAGCGGAGTCGCCCACGGGTGCACGTGAAAGCTACGCCTTATCCAACTGCAGAATGACGTGGGCGATCGCGAGGTGGCGGTGCTGCGTTTGGTAGCCACATGGGCCGGGCATGGCCAGAATCTGGACCCCTGTCGTGTCCCGACGCGCGCGGCCGGATCGCCGAATGCGCGCAGCTAGTGAAGCACCGCCCGCCCGGGTCAGGACCTGGCCGGACTACGTGCCGTGACCGCCACCGACCCTCGTCGCACAAATACTGACAGTTGGCTTATATCTTATAGCTGAAAATTTTAATTTTTATCTATTCGTAAAAAAATATAGAGAAAAACACTTATTTACGATTTTAACCAATGTTACCCTTCTCTCTTTCGGTCATGGGCTCATGGCCCCTACGTATTTTTTTCTCTCTATGCTACTCGTACTAGAGTAGTAGTACGTAGAGTCCACTCTCCACAGGTAAGAGTCATTCATATATGTATCTGCGTACCTACCTAGGTCAGGATCGGTTAAAGAGCGCTGGGATGTGGGTACATGCTCGTGAAGGAATCCGGAGCAAAGAAACAGGGAGAATATACACGGATGGAGATTCGCTGTTGCATGCGACTATTCGAATCAACATGCATTGCGTGGTCCCGATCGACTCGATCACGTACAAGGAAAACTAGAACACAAGGGCCCTGTTTTTTTACGGATTATAAAAGTGGCTTTTGGTTTTTGTTACAGTACATAACTTTTAAATAAAATATTTTTTCAAGATAAAATCTACAAGTTAATTATAGTACATATTAAAACTCTAATATCTCTATAATCTCTATCGTAAATAGATAAAATTTTAAAAATTTAATCAAAAATCATGAGCCGACACCAAATGATCCGCCTACTCTATAGCATCTGGCCCACTCACGCACGCTACTGATCCCAGAGAGAGACGAGGGATCGATGGTGGGCCCGGTGGCGCCAGTGAGGGCCACGTGGTGGCGGGCCCACCGGCTTCGCGACGTGGTGGGGCCGTGCACACCCACCCGCTCTGCCCCAACGCTCCCTACGTGGCACCTCCCACTGTGGCTCCTAGGATCCGGAGCGGGGCCCGCGCACCCCCCAAAAATGCCAGATTTGGCTCCGTTCATCGTCGTACGCTGTTCCCACGTCGCTCCACATGCTCGAGCCATACGATATATAGTACAGCTACACGGCTCCAAATAGAGTTGCAGTACTACGCTAGTTCTAAAAAAAGAACTATATACTCTCTATAAATATGCTTAATTTGTTCTTTGAAAATTTTCCTGGTGCTGCACAAAAGTTTTGGTGTTTTCCCAAAGAAACAAAGACAAAAAAAAAAACTTGACACAGTACAGCTATTCCTGGTCGTTTCGAAGGCAACCAGCACAAATTACATGTTCATAATTTATGCATGGTACTGCAGATTCCGTGTGGAATGTGCTCGATCGATCGATCGATACACGAGGTGGTAGCGATTGCCATGACTACTGACGTTCCGGTTTGCATCCAAACTCTGAAGCTCCTGTGAGAGTTCCGAGGAAAACAACCTGACGAAGGAAAGAATCAGTTGACGTCTACCACTCGGACACGGCCATGTATGTTTCCAGCAGTACAGGACAGAATTCTACGAGCTGAGTTTCTTCACCCCCCTTCACTGCTGCCGTACCGGACTTGGTCATGGAGCTCCATGTTTGAGCTGATAGCACAATGCTTTTTCGACACTTTTGGGCTTTTGATTAACCGGAGTACTACTAGAATACTAGTAGCTCTGCAATCTGCATGAGCGTGAGAACGCAGGCCGGAGTCAATCGCGCAAGACTCGAGGAAAAGTTGGCCGACCTTTCTCTCTACTTGTTCTGTGTCACCACAGCTTGTCACGGCCCCGTGTCAAGCACGGCAGTGCTCCAAAGTTTCTTGTCTTTTTGGCGACTAAAAATATACCATAACTGTCGTTAGCTTCTTTTATTAATTAAATTTTAAAAAATGAAAAAATATTTTCATAGACAATACTAAAGAATAAGATAAAAAAGAAAAGATAAAAACGTCTAGAATAAAAAAAAAGATGAAAATAAAAAAGGTAGACGCTAGAAGCAGAAACTGTTGGAGCATAAGTGGATAGGCAAAGACGACGATAAAAGGCTCGAGAAATAATCGTATCGTCGGCTTTCCTTTCGAAGGAAGAAAGAATCATCCGATGGCGTCGGCCCCATCCCACTTTGGCACCTCGCGCTCGCTCAACCGACGTCAATTTGACGCGCCGGTCGTCGACTCGTCGTCGTCGTCGCCGTCCTCGATCGATCCTTGCTTAGTTGCTTTTGCCCAGGGCCATCAAATCGGCCGGATTCCAACTAAAACTGGCAATCCGTGGTCGTCCATGTAAAAGTACGGCGAACGGAAAGAAGCTTTACGAAAGAACCGTCCATACTACGTGCTTCAACGCGTACTGGTTGTACTACTAACGACGCATGCAAAGAAAGTCAGAAATTTCGCAAGGTACAATTCAGTTTCAGCAAAAAATAGTATGGTAGAAGCAGAAAATCAAATGAGCAGAGCCCAAACACCCAGTGTGGCCTACAAGGCTACTACTATGTACAGGTGGACAAACGTATACGGTCAATTTTATGGGTGTCTATAGATAACCTGCGTGATGAAACCTGCAACTACCCAGGTGATCTCGACGTATGGTGTGAGAGGGATAAGGTAGTTTAGCTAACAATTCTGCCCCAAGCTGGATTAGGGCTCCGGATAATGATGACCAGAGCGCCACTAACTTAGCTGCCCATGCTTATATTATTGATGCAACAACTTGAAAGGTGGAGGTTTAGGCCCCGCTCGTTTGAGCCAAATTTTCCGCTTCCGCTTTTTTTTACTATTTATAATTTCGTCTTTTCTCGAACTTTTGGTTTTTTGAGCTTTTTTGCCGGTTCTTTTTTTGCCGTATTCGTTTGCGTTGTTTGTGATGGGCTAACATATTTTTTAATTTTTTTTAAATTTAATTATGTTAAATAAGCCTCTGTCATCTACAGTGTTTTTTCAGCCAGCTACAATGCTTTTCAGCCATAAGCGACCAAAAATAAGCCAAAATAATCATCACCTAAGCAGGAGCATACATTTTATGGAGACAACAGCACACATCTCCAGCCTCTGTTCAGACAGCTTAGGTGCCAGGGTTCAACGACAAACAAACCCAAGGTCTACACGAGTACCAAAAAGAAAAGGGAAGGAGCCAAAAGAGACAGCAAAGAAAACTAGCTGCTACCAGGTACATCCCTGACAACTGATTTTTTAACCAGGGTCGATGTTGAAGTTGCCGCGTCGATCAGCCTGTCGGGTGTGCACCTAGTGCTCAGTTAGGCTAAATTTTAATACCTTATGATTGAATTTTTACTATAGCTGGTTAAAAGTACACTGTAGCTGATGGTGGCTTATTTAGCATAATTAAATTTAAAAATGTTAAAAATAGAAAAAATAGTTAATCCATCACGAATAATACAAACGAATACGAAAAAAAGAACCGACAGAAAAACTTAAAATAAGCCGAAAAATAAAAAAAGATGAAATTCCCTATAATGAACTATTGCAAATATGCCGACAGAAAAACTTAAAATAAGCCGAAAAAACAAAAATCTACGGTTGCTTTTTCCTCTTCTCTCCTCTTCTACGCCTGCTAATTCCCTATAACTACGTTAACTAAATTTTCTATACCAAAAAATAAACTATTTTTATCTACATCTATAATTTTCTACTAGCACTAACAGTAAATACAAAATATACTGTATATACAATATTGCAAATAAAAGAATTATCTAGATTTGATTCTTCCTCTTCTCTACTCCTCCTTCCTCTCATCTCCTCCCCCTCCTCCTTCCTCTCCTCTTCTCCTTCTCGTCGTCTCCCTCACCTTTTCTCTCCTCTCCTCTCCTCTTCTCCCCTCCCTCTCCTTTTCTCTTCTCTCTTTTCTTTCTCTTCTCGACCGAACGACTTCTTCTCTGTTGAGTGAGACGACGATTAGAGCCTATTTCTGTAAAAATATTGCCGCGGATATATTTATGTTATTTCGAATAAAAATAGATTATTCGTACAAAAGCTTTGGCTTTTAATTTTTAGCTGTAGTTTTTGTCTTTTAACTGATTGCGAGAGATACTAAGAGAGTAAGGGACACTCGAATTGAGAAGTCACTTCGTTCAAAATGATAATAACTCTTACAAACCACTTATACAAACTATCTTAAAAGTCACTTCGTTTAACTTTCGATTTCTAAAAATTAAAAGCCATAAATTATTTAGAGCAGGGCCGTTCACGTTCTCTCGATCGACAGCAAAGCCCGGGACTGTTACTATTAGTCGGCATATGTCAATTGCAGGCTGGGGCAGTGGACAGCTGAGCATTCTGAACAGTGCACGGTTCTCTGAATTCAGAAAAGGGAGTGCGTTACACGGTTCACGGCTCTTGGAAATCGTTTTGCTTTCCTTCTAGAATCGGATTCGCCATGGGAACAAGCTTAAAAAGTACCACCCTTGATGGCTTGATTCGAAGACAATCAGGTCAACCAGGCAATAAAATGTAACTTTTGCACTTGATGGAAGTATGATTAATTCTCTAGTGAAATCAACGTATGGTAGTAAATTGAGAGGAATATAGAATTTCTTGTTAATGCCCGACAGCCAAAATGAGTCTCTTCACACTAGACCTGCAGGGCTGGACGGATCAGATTCTGTATTACAGAAAGGTCTCCCAAAGTCACAAATGGAAGACTCCCACTGAAATGGAGGTATTCGCATATCTTTAATCTCGGTGGTCAGATTCACATTGGGAAGGAAGGGCAAACGGTTATGTTGATGGTAAATGCAAGCTTCAAATGTCTCACCGCGTTCTTCCTAGGAATAATGAGTCATGTAATTTTCTCTTCTTTTTTGAGAGAGAGTACAGAGAATACACGCCTACTCTCGGCACACTAGTTTTTCTGATCAAAACATGTAGTCCTAACAATAGAGGGTGGGTGCAAAATGGAATTGGAACAATTAAGCTTTCTTTAGAAGTTGTTTGTTTGTTTGTGGTTGATCTTTGTTGTCTAAGGGCCTGTTTGGCAACGACTGCGACTTATGGTTTTTGGCTAAAATTTTTGAATTTTGGCTGTTTACGGTACATATTACGAAGAGAGATACTTACTTGCGATTTTGGATGGTACAGATGCTGAGCTTTTAACGTGTACATCGTTTAACTTGTAGACATCGTCTTGAGAAAATACTCCGTTTAAAAGTTAGGTACTGTAGCAAAAGCCAAAAGCCGTCAGCTTCGGAGAAAAAGAACATACCCTAAATTCAATTGAATAACCAAAATTGCTACTTCCTATTCTTCTATCTACTCCCATTTGATGCATTTCTGTTATTTTAAAGTCACCACTTGTAAGAGCCTATGAATCAAACCTAATTTTAAGCCCAACTCCAACGATTTCTGTGTCTGGTTTTTGCTTCTTAATTTCGTCTCCTTTGGTTTTTCTTTTTTTTCTCTTATTTATTTGTATTGTCCGTGGTGATATAATTTTTTTTAATTTTGTAAAGTTTAAGTATACTGAAAAAGCTAACCGCACATATAATATATTTTTAATGGCTGCAGGACGAATATTGTAAGCCAAAAAAGCTTTAGATTCGGTCCTTCCTGGGGCCTTAGATTTCCGAGGATAAATTATCATCTGTAAGATTTGAGAGGACATTGAGAGAGAGAAAGCAAGGTGGTTTTTGTCCTCCTCCTCCGATCTATTTAACCCCTCCCCTCGTCCCTCCCAACCTCCCCTCATCCCGACCAAAACCTCTCGTCTCTTCTCTCACCTCCTCCGTTTCGGCGCTAGCCATCTCCTCCTCCTCCCAAAGCAAGAAAGCAACAACCCGCGCGAGCTATACTGCAGAGGCAGAAGAGGCGCTCGAGACGATGAAGTACGTGCTGGTGACCGGCGGCGTGGTGAGCGGCCTCGGCAAGGGCGTGACGGCCAGCAGCATCGGCGTGGTGCTCAAGGCGTGCGGCCTCCGCGTCACCTCCATCAAGATCGGTAACGCCCCGCCGACGCCGCCGCCGCCCGTTTCCCCTCCCCCGCGCTTGGCGCTGTCTTCCTCTTTCCGGTCAAAATTGGAAATAACGTCCGCTTCTCGTTCGTAATGGTGGCCACGTGAACAAACAGGGCCCACGCTTCCCCGTACAGAGCCTGCATTTCGTTTTGTATCTTTTTCTCCTTTGGCCGTTAAACTTGCTAGCTAGGTTCCGTTCTTCTCTCGAGATCACAAATTGGATTCATTTGGGTGAGGAAAATGCACAAAAAATCTTGTTCTTTTCAAAGAAAGGTAGCAGCGTTCCGTCGTAATGGAGGCCTGATTTGGGTTCGTGATGGTCGCCGGGACGGATGAAGCTCTAATCTTTCTCCCTGTCGGATCCAAAGCTTTAATCTTTCTACTATTTCGACAGTCTCATGAAGCGTTTTTGGGCGCTTTCTTGCCTACATCTCGTGAATGCTTTGTACACTTTACTAGTAGTTTCTTTCCTCCCTTTCCTTTCTCTGTTCGTAGTGCATCTCCACCGTGTACAAAACTCTCCTTTCTGATGGCTAGCGAAGTCGTTCCCTCCTTTCTGCTAAAATAATCATTTCGTGTTTCATTCTCTTTTGAATTGCGATTACTCGTCGTTGCTTTGATGAAGTGGGCATCCGATACTGTGTCAGTGACACCGTCTTGGTTCCTTGAAACAGCTGAACTTCTCAGGAGTATTTTATATAGGGTAGTAATACCGGTCAAATTTGTCATCTCGTGCTCTGAAAATTTGTCTTGACTGAACGCTCTCTCTTCATCCTGGGCAAGTGCTGTGCACCTTTCTTGGGTCTAGTTCTTAACAAACTATTTTTGCTTGTCACGTATATCAGCTTCCCTACTTGTTTATTCATTCTTTAGGTACCAAGTTTACATGTTGAATTAGTGAAGGAGCTTATGAAATAATTTGGTTTTGTTGGTGAGGATTGATGACTGCTGATCTTCTTTGTTTGTCACTGCTCATGTGCAGATCCCTACCTCAACACTGATGCAGGAACCATGTCTCCATTCGAGCACGGTGAAGTGTTTGTTTTGGACGACGGTGGCGAGGTACTAGCTGCTTCACCATCTCATTTCGCTTGCCTCGCTGCATAAATTTGTACGTAGTTGGTACTTTCATGGTCACCAGTCACCACCCAATTGTACACTATTGGTGATTTGATGCCATCTTTTTTTCCATCTTTTTTTAGAAGCGTACTTGTATTTTCAAGGAAGTGTAGAGACTGCACCATAGGTTACAGAATGCACGTCAGCACCTACACGATACAGTAACATGTTCTCTTTACTTGAATTATTATCACGGACTGGCAGTCTGTCTGGCACTAGTAGCACTTCATACACTTGTCCACTTGTTAAAAGGACAGTTTTCTTCTCTTCTACGTTTTGGTATTCTTAAAACTGAGCTATGTGATAGCTGTAAGTTTTCTTTCTTCGATTAAATTGGACTTCATTTCGTTCTCCTTTTATCAAAGGTGGACTTGGACCTTGGAAATTACGAACGGTTTCTGGACATCAAGTTGACTCGTGACAACAATATAACCACGGGAAAGATCTACCAGGTGATTGGAATAAACATTCTCTGTCTAAGTGCACATAAGACTTTCAGCATTCTATCTAGTCAAAAATTGTAGTTTATACTTCAGCTTGGCATTTACAGATTGGGAATATTCTGTTATATTTCTTTTACTAATATGGTTGAGTGCTTTGTTACCAGAATTTTCCATGGAACCCACAAATCTTTTCTTAGGTCACTTTATGCTTCATCTTAAGACCTCCTACATTTCAATTATACATGTAGACAATCATCTGGGCCTCTAGTCTGCCACCCTTGTCTGAAGCTATTGGTTGGTGGACACATATCTGATTGAGATTCGACCTGTCATAGGTTAGATTCATTGTAGGATTGGATGTTTCATTGGCTGCCTGTCTGCTTCCTCAAACTGGTGAAGAGGGAATATTTCTTATGTTGACCAGCTGAATTTTGTACATGATGAATTCATCACAAAACAAAAGTACATGGTGTGAACTAAAGTAGCTAAATGGGAGCCTAGGACTAGAAATGTAGTTTAAATGCCAATGGGTAGCTGTTGGCTGTCATGCAACTATCAGAATTTAGGACCACTGGAGAATATGCTATACCTTGAATATGATATCCTGGTTATTATACATAGTACTTTTAAATAAATAAATAAATTTTACTTGTTGGTTTAATCATTTAACAGTAAATAACTTCTCTTCTAATGCTCGAACCACAGTCTGTCATCAACAAAGAACGAAGAGGAGACTACTTGGGAAAAACTGTTCAGGTGCGGATTGGTAATTAGGATGGATTTTCCCTGTTTTCGGTTCTTATGCGAAAAGTACCATTGTTGAGGATGACTTTACTGACATAGAGTTAATTCTCTTTATCAGGTTGTGCCACACATTACAGATGAAATACAAGAGTGGATTGAACGTGTAGCAATGAATCCAGTTGATGGCACAGAAGAGCCAGCTGATGTTTGTGTCATAGAACTTGGTGGAACTATAGGTGAAAACAGCATACTAAACTACCGCGACAAATTGCATCACTACTTAATAACATTACATGCTTTTAAGCATCATAGAATATATTATTTGCTCAATTGTTCCCATAGTTGTGTAAGTATGCTGGTGCAGGAGACAAAATCTTTTCTCCGCATAACGACAGTGGCATTCTTGATGCAGGGGATATAGAATCAATGCCTTTTATTGAAGCATTAGGTCAATTTTCGTACCGTGTAGGTGAGAAAACAGCGAATTCCCTCAACATTTTTCCTATGTCTTCAATTATGCCACCATATCTTGCTTCATTTTTTATTTTGCAAGTAATATTGAACTCCTATTGATGTGATCTTTTGCAATTTGTGTTTCAGGACCTGGAAACTTTTGCTTGGTTCATGTTAGTCTGGTACCAGTTCTAAATGTAGTTGGTGAACAGGTGATGCTTACTCATTTGGAATCACCATAATACTTCTAAAAATATTATCATTGTCGGCAATATGCATTTTCGTTGGCATTGTTTCCTTTCAATAATGCAAACTATTATTGTCTAGAAAACCAAGCCTACCCAGCATAGCGTCCGTGGACTAAGAGGACTTGGGCTGATACCTGATATCTTGGCATGCCGCAGTACTCAGGTATCGTGCAGCGTTTGTCTTGCATTTTCATTTCTTTGGAATCCCGCCTCCTATTTTGAATCCTTCAATGCTGACAATAGCTTAGACATGGTTTTCTCTGTGCTTTATGACAGCCACTGGAAGAACATGTGAAGGCGAAACTCTCACAATTTTGCCACGTTCCGGTAACTATTAACTAGTGTTGCCTGTTTTTGGAAGAGTACTCGATATTGAGTTTTGCATCACGCAACTACAGTGCTGACTTTAAATTCTGTCTAGCAGATTTCGAATATTGTTAATCTCCATGATGTTACAAACATTTGGCATATCCCCTTGTTGCTCAGGGTATGGCACATAAACTTTGCCCTAATGCATGAATACCAATTTTTTATTGTGCTTAACTAGACATATATACTGGTGCTTTTGTAGGATCAAAAGGCCCATGAAGCTATTCTGAAAGTTTTGGACGTTCAGAGGTAGGTCTTTTCGCCTAAAGTACGATAAGCTCATCAATTGAACTCATTTATAGGAATACCAATATGTATTCATGCTTCTCGTACATGTAGTGTGGGAAAAGTACCTCGTGAACCTAAGCTGACCGAATGGACTGAAAGAGCCAGCAAATTCGACAAATTAAAAACTCCGGTTCATTTCTCGATCCTTTAGTCGTTAATTCTAGTAATACATGTATGCCCTTAGCCAATAATTCGGCACTAAATGTTGTTGTGCAAAAATATTTTCAGGTTAGGATTGCCATGGTTGGAAAATATACTGGCCTATCGGATTCCTACCTGTCTGTTTTAAAGGTGATGTTACTGACTTTTTTTTTTTGAACGGGCAGGTGACATTACTGACTTGTTTGACATGCATTCGTGCATCACTAAACTGCTATTCAAGTGCTACTTAGCATGCTTCTCAGCCTGTTGATTTTTGTGAAATCATTCAAGGAAGCTATCCCTTTCTCTTAGAGAACAAAATTTGTGGGCCTTACATAATTTGGTACTTCTATCAGGCTCTGTTGCATGCATCGGTTGCTTTGGACAGAAAACTTGTGGTGGACTGGGTTCCTTCCTGTGATCTTGAAGATTCTGCAGCCAAAGAGGTCAGTTTATTGTTTGCCATTTCAATTCCACTTTCCATACTGGTGAATTTACTGATGCATGGGGTATGGTTGCATTTGTGCAGACGCCTGATGCCTATGAAAAAGCATGGGATCTACTAAAGGTAAGCACAGCATACATTTTCAAGTGATACCATTATGCAGAACTTTGAAGAGTTTTCCACCTCAGGGTGCACATGGTATACTAGTTCCGGGAGGCTTTGGGGACAGAGGTGTCCAGGGAAAATTTCTTGCTGCAAAATATGCACGAGAAAACAATGTTCCGTATCTTGGCATTTGCTTAGGCATGCAAATTGCAGTGATCGAGTTTGCCCATTCTGTCATGAAGTTGCGTGACGCTAATAGCACAGAGTTTGATCCATCTACACAAACACCATGTGTTATTTTCATGCCAGAGGTAATTTACTTTTCCGGCTATTGTATTTAGTTAATTTCTTTCTGCTGAAAATTCACTTGTGACTCCATGTACTTTCAACAATGCTTCTTCAGGGCTCCAAAACCCATATGGGGGCAACAATGCGCCTCGGATCAAGGAGGACATTCTTCCAGGTCAATAGCTGCAAATCTGCTAAGCTGTAAGAAAGCACTTAATCTCATCTTCCATCTCTGTCTTCACATAAATTTTGCATCGACTGCCTGTTTCCCGATTTATGCTATAGAAATAATTCTTCTGAAATTTGTACTGTCTTAGGTATGGCAATGCTAGCTATGTAGATGAAAGGCACCGCCACAGATACGAGGTTTGTCAAGTAGAACTATCCATTTCCGTAACTTCTTTTTATTCTAAAATCGGTTGGTGACAAAACATTTTTCCATTTTTCAGGTGAATCCTGATATGGTCCCAGAATTTGAGAAGGCTGGGCTTTCTTTCGTTGGAAGCGATGAAAGCGGGAGACGCATGGAGGTAGGTTTCTACCCTCCTTTTTTATGAACAACGTACTGAAATGTGTTCAGTTACTTAATGTATAATGCTTTACTGGATGCAGATTATTGAACTGCCAAATCATAGCTTTTTCGTTGGCGCACAATTTCATCCTGAATTCAACTCAAGACCTGGAAAGCCATCCCCACTTTTCTTAGGTAAAACAGCCTTAAAACTCTGCTTCGTTCTGTCTGATATATATGCTGTTTCTCTCGTTTAAGTCAGTTTCGTCTGGTAAAGATAAATACTTTATCTGAATTAACAAAAAATGCTTGCATACCTGACAGGATTAATAGCAGCGTCATCTGGACAACTCGACCATCTGCTGCAACGTTCTTGTGGCGTCATCAGCTCACCAACCGGACGCATCGCCAGTAACGGGAACACGAAACGGAAACCGTACCAAAATGGGCACGTGAAGAAGCCATTGAACGGCCTGGTGACACCGTACTATGCAAATGGCTGCGGTATTCATATCTAGCAGCATAGCGCTGCATGAAACCGTGCGCTTGAGGCCTGCTTCATCGTTTTTTTTTTTTGGTATGGATTCGTCTCTCTGCTCAACCAAGAAGAGATCCAGCGACACGACGGGCCGTTTCCGATGTTTTAACAAGGGAACAATTGGCAGATGAGCAGTCGAATCGAAGCAAATTAGCTAGGGTTTAGTACTCTAATATAATGTTCCTTCTTGTTTGTTTGTTTGCTTGCTTAAAGGCCTTACATATTTATTAAGCTTAAGGCTGGGGGTGTGTGGCTAGCTAGCTCTAGTGGAGCCTGCCATCTCACCTCACCCGCTTGTACATTGTAAAAGAACAACTAATCTCCAAGGACTGAATGAATGAACACACAAGAATTGGACAAACGCACCAATCGTCCGCATATTATTTGCTGCTGTGCAGCTCATGCATGTTTTCACAGCGCAGTTTTCTCCTTTTTATCTGAAGCCGAGAGGCTAACAAACAAAACGAACAATTCCCAGTGCGGCCACCGCCTGCAGGGTGTTGGAGACGAACGGCGGGGTGTTCTCAGCTGCGCTCGCCGATCGGCAGGTGGACCGCACCGCGTTTTCTGGCCAAGTGCGCACGTAGTTGGCTGTTGCGCGAGCAGCGGAGGAGCACGCGCCACTGCTCGACCACGGCCCCACGTTGGGCGTCCGGATTGCCCGAATCGTCACCCCGTTGACGTCGTACTCACCGGAGCTGAGTCTTGCAATGTTATCGCGCAAGTGGCCGGCGGGCGGGCAACTCCCTTCCTCCTCAGCCTTGCCCGCCAGGTATTCGACGCAATGCCCTCCCGCAACCACCTCATGTCCGGCCACGCTTCTTCCGGGCGTCCTAAGGACGCGCTCGCGCTTCTTAGGGCGGCCGACTTCGGCTTGAACGAGTACATTCTGTCGACAGCTGTGGCCGCGACCGCGCAAGTCCGGAGCTATGACATGGGGAGCCAGTGCCATGGATATGCTGGCGGAGCACCCTTACGTTTGCAATGCGGTGCTGCATATGTACTTCCAGTGTGCACACATGGAGGACGCGGTGAAGGTGTTCCAGAATTTGTCCGGTTTTGTTTTGATGCATCTGCATTCAACTCGATGGTAAATGGGTTCCTTGATCGGGGGCAGTTGGATGGTTCAGTCGGTGTTCAGTCAGTCAGTCATAGGGGCGTTAGGAAAGAGCCTGGTGTTAGTTGGATTCAAGTAGGAAGTGAGGCCCATGCTTTCACATCAGAGGACAAGAATCACCCATGGATGAACCAGATCACCAAAAAAACTCGAAAGAGCTGATAGACCAGATTAAAGTGAACGGATTCGTTCCAAACTTTGCAGTGGTACTACATGATGTTGAAGATGAACAGAAGGAAGAACATCTTATGTATCACAGTGAGAAAATGGCTCTTTCATTTGGCATTATTTGCACCCCTAATGAAGCAATTATCCGTACCATGTAAAACCTGAGGATATGTGATGAATTGCCATGTTGCTATCAAACTTATATCACTTGTCACATGGAGGAGAATAGTTGTAAGGGATGCTGTTCAGTTTCATTGTATAGAAGGTGGAGTATGCTCATGTAATGACTATTGTATAGAAGTAGTAGTTGTCAAAATATGATAACAGAAAGCTCCTTGAATCAGTTGAACGAAGCACATTAATAGCCACATGTGTACTCAAATTTAAGAGCAAAGGTAGCAGCTCCAGAGGACAAGTGAAGTTTTGGACATCAAATGGAAAGGTCATCTTATTTTTTACGAAAAGTTAAAACCTGTATATATGTGAAGGATTTCCACAGTTGACAAAGAAAGGATATCCTTGCTCGTCAATTCACTGATTTCTTGACTGAATAGAGAGGGAAAGACCGAATGAGCAGGAATTCACCTGTGGATATGTGAAGGTTATCACAGCAACTTCACTATTTTGATCAATTAATGGATCAGAGGTACTGTGTATAACGTTTTGTCTACATACGTACGTACGTACGTACGTCAGTAAATTTCTGCAACTAACATTATTTCCCCCACAATGAAGGTTAATTTGATAATGAAGTTTGTCAAAAGAATCTCAGTCATCAACTTACATAAACTAATACTAGACATATATCAGGCGGGTGGGTTCTTTTGAGCTGTGGCTTATAGCTTTTAGCTTATGGGCCTTTCCTTTTGGCTTTAGTTTATGGCTTTTAGCTGCGACTTATGGCTTTTTGGCTGTTTGTGTGAGAGAGTACAGAGTAACAGAAATCTGTATACGGTTTTGGCCGATATAAATAAAATCGTTATAGTGTGTACTACAATCAACTTATAGACTCCATCTTAAAAGACAACCTATTTAAAAGCTAGTTAACGTAGAAAAGTAGTTTTTGAATTCTGTCTGTTCACGAGAGAGTATATGAAGAGAGACATAGTCACATGCGATTTTGGTGGACGGTATAGCTGAAGTCGGTAAAGTGTCTACTACAATCGACTTATATATCCGGTATTGAAAAGACACACCGTTTGTAAGCTAATTACTGTAGCAAAAGCCATAAGCACTAAATAAAAAAGAACACAGCCGTTTCCACCGAATTTCTAGAGCTGGACATTTTGATCAGGAAAGGTAAATTTGACTTTCTTTGTACGTCGCACGCTCATTATGAAATGTTTACTGGTTAGCTACGCTAACCTACGTTGATTTTTGAAAGCTTGTTAACATTGTCTCTTTGGATTCAGAGTATGGAATACTATGGCAAGTAACTTCGGAAGTTTGTTGGAGAGCACTGTCAGGAGAGGCTTTCCCCCTTGTGACGCTGGATGGAGGTGGCTTTGGTTAGAGCTAGAACTTGGGTCGTGCTTTTTTGAGTCAGTCCAAAGCATTGCCGATCCGATACGATTCAAACACGACCTGACTCGATACGTGACGGGCTGGGCTGGGCCTAAAAACCGGCGTGGCTACGCTAACCGACGTTGTGGCTGGTCCTCGTGCCCCGGTGCCGTGGAGCCTCCAAGTATGCGTATATGTGAACGAATCGAAAGTGCTGTGTTGTATTTTTCAACTGGTGTACATGTTCCGTGTATGAATTGCGTTCGATCTTGATCTATGCAGTTAAAACCCTCGTGTGGTGGCAAGCTAGCAGTAGTTCACTCGTAGAGCCATCTTTTAATCGATCGACATTTTCAGTCCTTCGATGTGCGAACAGATCTTTTAATCCGTCGATCTTACGAAAGCGACATTAGTAGATCCTAGTACATGCCCAGCGACTTTCGCGCGTTTCGGCGCAGGCGAGGATGATATGGCGACTGGCTGCGAGGAGGGCACGCGTGCCGCGTACGGCCGTCGCGCCCTGTTTGGCCGGTCGCTGCACCTACTGCTACCCGTGCCATCACACCGACGTTACACGAGCAGCTAGCGCCGCGCGCGTGGGCAGGAAACTGAGCCGCGCCGGAGTGCCACGGCTCGGCACCTATGGCTTTTGGTTACGACTTATGATTTTTAAGTTGTTTATATAAGAGATTATAGAGTAACAGAAACTCACGTATAGTTTTTTACTGATATAAATGAAGTCATTATAGTATGTACTATAATTAACTAGTAGATCATATTTTAAAAGATATTTCGTTTAAAAATTAATTACTATAGAAAAACTAAAAAATAATTTTTAAAAGTTGAAAAGAAAGAGCATGAACCGGCCGAACCCAGCTTAAACCGTGAACGAAACAGCCCTAAGAACGAGTTTCTTATTCCAAGTTAGAACTCACGCACACACAGGACACATGCATGTGTATACTTCCTGACGCCCTTGATTTCCATCGTCACTAACTTACTACGTACAGCTAGCTATAGAACATAGGGTCATCGATCTGGGAGAGGGACATCACACGACGGGCCGGACGGAGGAATCGATCGCTTTGCTCGAGCCTCGAGCTTTCTCTGTTCCGGCATGCCACGTACCAGGAGCCTTTCAACGTGCGACTAGTTCGTACAAAGAAAGTCAAACCGCCCCCTGCCACGTACGCCCTCGAATTCAACACAGCGCGGGCCGAGGAGGGGAATGAAGTATCTCCGTGCACCTGTGCGCCCCGTCGTCCACACACATGGTTCGCCGCCGCCGTCCGTATGGAATGGGAAAAATCGAGCAAGGCGAGGTTGAGAAGCCAAAACAAGATCTCCGGGCGTTGATCTTACTAGCTGCAAGCACCATGTCACACCGTGTTAGTTATCATACAGATCAAAATACAAGAGTTTATAATTTATACGGTGTTTTCTGAAAAAATAAAGGCTCATACGTATTTTTTTGATAAAGCAAAGAAAAAACGGAGGATCTGTACGTAATTCTAGAAAAACCGCATGGCTTTATCCCGTGAAAAAAGAGCTCATCCTGGGCCGTGCTTTTATTTTCATAGAATTAAATTGTTTGCTTGTCATCTAAAATTGCTCACCCTGACATAGCCTAAATTTGTTGGTGCACTTAGGTGAACTAAATTGATATAGGCGTTATTTATGCTAAACCAAATTGATTCAAATTTCTACATTGTTTACTTGGTTTAAACAAATATAAAAGGTATTGTATTGTTAATAATAATTTGAAGATATTTTTTAGACCGCCTGTTCACCCCTCTCTAGTTGGCCTCCTCGATCTTATAGTCTCTAATTGTTATTTGATGTAACATATTATTAGATTTATTATTTATTAGAGCGATATTTTATCGAACAAATAAATAATAATCCGTTAGCTGGTATCATTTCTCCCTCAGTAAAAGCACACGTCGTCGCAATCTTGTTGCATGGCAGTACAAGGTTTCTGCTTCATTACTTTTTCAGATTTATTTTTGACCTTTTTTTTACTGCATTCATGTGCATGGTTCGGAGGTTCAGTGAACAATGCGATGGCCTGTCCGCACTGAGAAGATTCTGAGCGGTAGAACGTATCAGGATGAGAAGTCAGCTCTCTCTAAAAAATAACACCATAAGTCGCCTATTCGTTCGTGCGGCCCATAGGCACGGATGCTAAACACGGGATCCTTGGACAAAGTAGAAACCATCGCACGTACTTTGTGGGTGCACCGTGCATGCATGCAGATTCCAGTGTTTCAAATCCCAGCGGCGATTAGCAATTCAGTGCATGGATGCATGCCGTAAAAGCCAGGCTACGTTTGTATGGCCGAATTATGACGGCCGCTGAATCTGGTCTATCTGCTTTGCATCCGATGGAATAAGACGTTTCGGTTTCAGTTTCTGGCTTCTGATACATTCAGCTAAATAAATCATATTCAGCTGCAATAAAATTTTAACCGTTATAGTATAATTTCAGTTATAAATCATAGCTTTTCAGCCCTTAACATGCTAGCTGAAGCCTAAAGGCATACACGTTCCGGTGAAAGCGACCATCTGAGAGGTATAACAACTGTAAAAGAAGGGCTAGCTCATGGTGTGATGCACGAATGCATCGTGCATGCACATGACGCTCGACTCACGAAGGCCAAGCCTTTTTTTTTCTCCTTTGCTGCTCTGCTTACACGTGAAATGTTACAGCTAACTAGCTAGCAGTTGTTTTGTTTGTATGTAGTGTCATAGTGATAGTTCAGCAGAGCTATTGCCATGGCAGTATGCAGCTCGCTGGAGAGCAGGAAACACTGCAATGTTGCGTTGTACTATCATACAAGCTAAGAAAATTACGTATATATATTAATGCAGGCAGATAGGAAAACAGAGGACGATGCTGACAATGTTAAAACGATACTAACCAGCCTGACAGCAATATCCTTTTCCTTTCTTTTGTTAAATATATAGTCAATTTTCGGCATATTTTAATCCAGAAATTAAGTATATACAACATGACAAACAAGAGCATGAGTGATTCAACAATCATGTATTCATATTCGCTAATGAACAAGCTAACAGCAACACCTATTAACATATTCACAGCGCACAGAAATGAATACATCGAGGAGAGTTCGGTTATACCCTCGGGCGGGGCGATGTCGGTGACACCGGATGCGCCGTTACCATCAGTCGACATGATGGCCTATTCGATGTAGTCGATCGAGGCTTGATGCAGGACGAGGCGTGATGCAGGAAGATGTTCGCAGTGCAGTATCGCGAGCAGTTCACCACCAGGATGAAGACGAAGTCACAGAATGAGTAGTCGCGCCAATGCGCTCCCCAAAAACTTGATCGCCCGCTCACCCGTGCGGTACTCGGACGGACGGAGTTTTGAGGCCTACTCACCCGAGCCTTCGCGCAAGGTTCTGGACCGGAGATTGCAGATAGCCGCAACAAAAACAGAACTGATCTTTTTATATCTTTCGTATGGAGAAGAAATGAAGAGGCGCTCAGAATCGCAAAACGAAGAGGCACTCAGTAAACAAAAACGAAGGGCGAATAACCGCAGCCATTATTCGAAAATAAGCTGCGGTCATAACCCACTCGAATCGCACTGCTATCGCCATCCATTCGTTAATGCTATTTACTGCGAGTCGGTGCGTTTCGATTTTCGAATAGATAAAGAAAAACGCGCCCGCACCCGATACGCCTGCGTGCGCTCGTGCACACACACACGCACACGCACACGCACACGCCACGCCACGCACACGCACGGCGCGCGCACGGCACGCAAGACGCGGCACGGCACGACGGCTCGGCTCGGCTCGGCGTGGCGTGGGCGAGGCGAGCGAGCGAGCGAAGGCAGCAGATGGCTCTCTCCAATTTCACAAGGAAGTTACCACATTCCACCTTTTAAAGTGGTGTAACTCCCATTCAATTCTCCATATGGTACTAAACAGCTTTTTTCATGTGGGCCTAGGAATTTCATTTGATTAATTGCTAAATTAAATGGGCCAAAACCCAATTAATCCAACAATCCCCACCAAATTTCAAGGCACACGGGAACTGCTCTCAGTTCTGCTGTTGTTTGATATACCAGTGTTTCGATGGAGACTGTTAAGTTGAACATCCACCTAGGAAAGGAGTTACACTCATCCACAACTGAATAATGGACTATGCCTTGAATTGACAGTTTGTGTGAACAAGCTTTTCCCGATTCCTTTACTAGTACTAGGTCGCTTAAAGCATCCCCTCGGTTGGAGCGTATAAGTCATACTCCAAGCCTATTCATGAGTATCTAGAGATCACCCAAATCTCATAGACCGTGACCAAGATCGAACTCATATAGGTGTGTTCCTTCTAAGATGGCCTGTAGGACGACATCTCTGCTTAAATAAGCCACTCGGATCACATTAAGGTAAAACCATCCTGCCATACAGAATAGGAAAGAAGCGCATCATTGAAGAAATGAGCCATGTAAAGGTCTTTCCTCCCAGTCAACCAACAGCTTGTTTCACCATTCTACTTCACGGGATCTCCGATCACATAGAACATGTTACCACTGTAGTATGACTCATGTGGGTCTCAGACCCATCTCACTCGATGCACTATCTATCACATTACGTGATAAACCCTTTGTAAATTGGTCCGCCAGATTCTTAGCTGTCTGGACATAGTCCAGTGCTATCACTCCGGAGTTTTTCAGCTTTCTGACAGACTTCAATCGCCTCTTAACATGCCTAGATGACTTCATGTTGTCCTTAGAACTGTTCACTTTGATAATTACAGTCTAATTATCACAGTTCATCAGGATAGCCGGTATCGGTTTTTCAACCACCGGTAAATCCATAAGGAGTTCACGAAGCCACTCAGCCTCAACAGTGGCGGTATCTAACGTGTGAGTTCTGCCCATTGTTGACCTCGTTAAGATGGTCTCGCTTGCAAGACTTCCAGAAACAAGACCACCTCCAAGTGTGAACACACATCCACTCGTGGCTTTTATCTCATCAAGATCGAGATCCAATTTGAATCATCAGAGCCCTCCAAGACCTTTGGGTACCCAAGATAGTGAATGCCATAACTCATGGTTGCCTTTAGATAGCGCATTACTCTCTCAAGAGCACGCCAATGATCATCTCCGGATTTGAAACAAATCGGCTTAGCTTGCTCACAAAGAAACGATATGTCAGGCCTCGTAGCACTAGCTAAATACATTAATGAGCCAATAACTGGGAGTATCTCAATTGATCCCTTGTTATTCTTGGTTTTCCTCAATAACACACTAGGATTATAAGGAGTAGAAGCGTGCTTGCGATCACTATAACCAAAGCGACTCAAGACCTTCTCCACATAGTGGGATTGCACAAGTGTAACCCCACCATCACCTTCTCTCAAGAGCTTAATGTTAAGAATCACATCACCACTCCCAAATCTTTCATCTCAAAACTTTTGGACGAAAGTCCTTGACCTCCTCAATCACATTGAGGTTGGTCCCAAAATCGAGATGTCATCAACATACAAGCACAAGATCACTCCTTCTCCCCACCATAGCGATAGTACACACATCGTCGGCTTCATTCACAAAGAAAGCCGCAGATGTCAATGTTTTGTCGAACTTCTCATGCCATTGTTTAGGTGCTTGCTTTAGGCCATACAAAGATTTTAACAACTTGCACACCTTTCCTTCTTGACCTTCTACCACAAACCCGTCTGGTCGATCCATATAAATTTCCTCCTCCAACTCTCCATTTAGGAAAGCTGTCTTAACGTCCATTTGATGAACGAGAAGACCATGAGAGGCACCTGGGGCAAGTAGTACTCGAATTGTGGTCAATCGGGCAACAGTGAATAAGTATCAAAGAAGTCCTCGCCTTCTTTCGAGTATAACCCTTGGCCACAAGCCTTGCCTTGTACTTTTCAATTGTACCATCGGGCCTAAGCTTTTCTTGAAAACCGATTTACATCCTATGTGTTTACTCCCATAAGGACGGTCAACGACCTCCCAAGTTCCATTAGACATAATAGAGTCCATCTCACTCTGCATCGCTTCCTTCCAAGAGTCGAGTCGAGAAGAATATGCCTCTTCAATGGTTCTTGAGTGTCATTCACGAGGTATACAATGAAATCATCACCAAAGGATTTTGCAATCCTCTGTCTCTTACTCTTTCGAGTAACTTCATTGTTATCCTCCTCGAGATTTTCCATAGGCATTTGTTCAACATGTTCTATCGGCACAAAAGAATCAAGGAAATTATAGGTTCTTGACTAGATGAGCTAGGTACATCACATTTCATAGGAAATTCATTCTCAAAAATGTAGCATCTCGGACTCTATGATTGTACCAACACGCACGCGGTACTCCGATTTTATAATTAAGAACCTATAACCCACTGTGCATAGCATAACCAAGAAATACACAATCTACGGTTTTGGTCCAAGTTTACGCTTCTTGACAATTGGCACGTTAACTTTGGCCAAACATCCCAGTGCGCAAGTATGAGAGAGTCAACTTCTTCTTTTCCCATTCCTCGAATGGTGTTACTTCTTTGTTCTTTGTAGGAACTCTATTCGTGACATGACACGCGGTCAATATAGCCTCACCCACCATTCCTTAGAAAGTCCCATGATGTCTAACATGGCGTTAACCAAATCGCTTAGAGTGCGGTTCTTTCTTTCGGCAACCCCGCTTGATTCGGGAGAATAGGAGGCGCCCTCTCATGAATAATTCCATGTTCCTCACAAAATGAAGTAAACTCATGTGAAAATAGTCTCCCCACGATCGGACCTTACCCGCTTGATTTTCCTCTCAAGTTGGTTTTCTACCTCAGCTTTATAGATCTTAAAATAGTCAAATGCTTCATCTTTTGTTTTCAATAAATACACATAGCA
The DNA here is from genome assembly GCA_036346245.1 of Bonia amplexicaulis. NCBI lineage: Eukaryota > Viridiplantae > Streptophyta > Magnoliopsida > Poales > Poaceae > Bonia > Bonia amplexicaulis. The sequence continues at coordinate 14,797,255 of CM070749.1, read as the reverse complement.
AAATCTAGTGCAATCATCTATAAGCGTCATGAAATATTTCTTTCCACCTTTAGTCAATACGCCATTCATCTCGCACAAATCGGAATGAATGAGTTCTAACGGTGCCAAATTCCTCGCCTCTTTTGCTGCCTTGTGAGGCTTGCGAGGTTGTTTCGATTGAACACACGCATGGCACTTAGAACCGTTGACCAAAGTGAATTTCGGATTAAACTCATATTAGCTAAGCGCGTCATACACCCAAAGTTAACATGACAAAGTCGTGAATGCCAAACATTGATTCATCATCATCGTTACACACATGGTTCACAATTTTATTATAGGAATCCATCAAAGAGAAACGAAATAAGCCTCCGCTTTCATAACCTTTACCAACAAATGTTCCATACTTAGACACGACACATTTATTGGACTCGAATGTAAGCTTAAAACCATCTCTACACAGTAGAGATCCGCTGACGAGATTCTTCTTTATTGAGGGACATGTCGACGTTCTTCACCGACGGTCTTTCCCAAGTAAACTTGATTGACCGTACCAACACCATGAACAGTGCATGCGATCCGCTCCCCATCAACAAGGAGCAACCTCGACATGCCCGATAAGATGAAAACAAGGAAATATCGGCACACACATGAATATTAGCACCGTGTCAACCCACCACTCGTGTGATTGACAAACCGAAAGAACGTAGGTAAATAATTACCATACCCCGATGTTCCTCCAGCATCACTAATAACCATGTTGGCAGACTTCTTCTGCTTATCCTTGCGGTCTGGACAATCCTTAGCCCAATGGCCAGGATCACCGCACACAAAGCAGATGCCCTTTCCTTTGCCTTTCTTCTTAAATTCAGTAGCGGCCTTGGGCTTGACAAAAGGCTTATTTTTCTTCTTATTGTGGATAGCCTGAGGGTTCTTCTTCTGCACCAAATTGGCACTAGAACCTCCCTCAAGAGAACTTTCTTGCCACGAGTATCTTTTGCCTCGCCTTCTCTTCAACACCAAGAGTACCAATGAGATCGAACATCGAACTCCTGTCTCTTGTGTTTTAGAGAGGTAGCAAAATATGACCAAGAAGGTGGTAACTTGGCGATAATACCGCCACCACAAACTTGTCCCAGAACTCGCACTTATTATTCTCAAGCTCCTTTGCCATCAATCTCATGAGCTTGTTCTACTACAGAACGATCATCGACCATCTTGTAGTCATAGAACTGCTCCATGACATACAGCTCACTGCCAGCATCGGAAACTCCGAACTTGGCCTCAAGTGCATCCCACATCTCTTTGCCCGTAGGCAAATGCATGTACACATCCACAATGTTATCTCGCCAAGATGTTGACAAGTGCACTCGAAACAAGTTATCCGCTAAATTGAACTTATGTTCGTCCTCGCAGATAGAGGCTCAGCGGGCTTGCCTTGTGCAACATGAAAACATTCCATGGCAGTAAACCACAGGATCGCACGTGCACGCCATCTCTTAAAATTGGAACCATCAAACGGAGGGTGCGGCTTAAGCGACGACGCAAAGCCAACTACCGAAAAAGACCTATCAAGTTTTTGGATTGTTGAATATATAGTCAATTTTCGGCATATTTTAATCCAGAAATTAAGTATATACAACATGACAAACAAGAGCATGAGTGATTCAACAATCATGTATTCATATTCGCTAATGAACAAGCTAACAAAGAACACCTATTAACATATTCACAGCACGTAAATGAATACATCGAGGAGAGTTCGGGTTATACCCTCGGGCGGGGCCAGTGTCGGTGACACCGGATGCGCCGTTACCATCAGTCGACATGATGGCCTATTCGATGTAGTCGATCGAGGCTTGATGCAGGACGAGGCGTGATGCAGGAAGATGTTCGCAGTGCAAGATCGCGAGCAGTTCACCACCAGGATGAACCCCAAAAACTTGATCGCCCGTCTACCCGCAGGTGTACTCGACGGACGGAGTTTCGAGGCCTACCGCCTGAGCCTTCGCGCAAGGTTCGGACCGGAGATTGCGATAGCCGCAACAAAAAGTAATCGATCTTTTATATCCTTCGTATGGAGAAGAAATGAAGAGGCGCTCAGAATCGCAAAACGAAGAGGCACTCGTAATAAAGAAAAACGAAGGGGCGAATAATCGCAGCCATAACCCACTCGTGAATCGCACCGCTATCGCCATCCATTCGTTAATGCTATTTACTGCGAGTCGGTGCGTTTCGATTTTCGAATAGATAAAGAAAAACGCGCCCGCACCCGATACGCCTGCGTGCGCTCGCGCACACACACACACACACACGGCACGGCGAGGCGAGCGAGCGAGCGAGCGCGCGCGCGTATTGGCTCTCTCCAATTTCACAAGGGAAGTTACCACATTCCACCTTTTAAAGTGGTGTAACTCCCATTCAATTCTCCATATGGTACTAAACAGTTTTTCCATGTGGGCCTAGGAATTTCATTTGATTAATTGCTAAATTAAATGGGCCAAAACCCAATTAATCCAACATCTTTTTTCCTTTTTACTTTGTGGGAGAGCAACGTTCACGAATATCTTCGGTTATACGTTCATTCCAGCCTGACAGCAATATCCTTTTTCCTTTCTTTCTTCTTTTTACTTTGTGGGAGAGCAACGTTCGCGAATATCTTCGGTTATACGTTCATTTCTACGTATACTTTGATAGGAGTATCTCCATCGGAACTACCTAGAAACTGCTACGTACGTAAGCAGCTTCTTAAATGGGGAACTCGTATTTCGATCCAAGGTACGCACTATGAGGAACATAGGTAATTGCACAAGCACATAGTTTTGGCATGCATGTGACTTTTAAACGGGGAAAGCATCTCTACAATTTCTTATCATTTGACACCCTTACATAACGACGGAGCAGCTGCACAACTTATCTCTTCTCCCGATACATGGAGCATGCATCATGTATCGTGCATGTTACAACTTTGATTTTAGGAGAAAACCCATTCATCTTAAATAAATCGGGAAAACATGAAAAAAAAAATTGAACTTTTTTATTCTCTTACTTCTCTTCTTTTTTCTTACTTTTCTTTTTCTTACTTATAAAATTGGGTACAAGTCTCATCAATATAAAGACTAAACTCTCCTACTAGCATATGTACTCGGACTTTAAGTTAGACTTAACTTCAACTTAAGTTATACATGAAAACGGACTCTACTACATCTTAAACTCTAAGTCAAAATTATTTCTAACAATGCAAGCTAAAGAATAACTCCTACTCCTAGGCTGGGAAGTAAAAGGAAGGAAATGCTTCTGTGCGTAACCAGTGACAGCGGTTGGTTCGTTGGAAACGCGGAGATTTTTATTAAATTTCTGTGAAAACTGAACTATCTTTACTATTATAAAAGAAAGAGTTGGTGATTGGTGCGGCCTCTCCCACCCTTCCCACCTCTCTTGATAAAAAAAATACTTTGTCTCGACGTGTGGACCACCCACCCTCCCACGCCTGCGCGCCTGCATCCCCCACCCCACGAACCCGTGCGCTTCTCCCCCTGATTTCTCCCTTGCCTCCTCCCCTCCCTCCTCCGCCTGCATGTTCTAAAAAATTTTACCACCCGTTAACAGAACATATAGTATGATCAAATTTTAAAATCCGTAGCAACGCACGGACATGCAGCTAGTTACCTATAAAATTCCTGTCTTTCAAACCACCGGGACTTGATTTTGGGACATTTGCCGCGCACTGCTTAGCACCGACTGCTGATTGCAATAGTAACATCTAGGGTAAGAAATGGACATAAATTATTCATATTATTCATATTACCATATTCAATAGGATATAAAAAAGATATAGATTTTTTTATCCGATTAACCATTTCGCTCATATTTGTATTTGTATTTGAATTTGTAAAAAAATTATGGACACAAATATGATATAGACTTTTATCATCCGAAATGATATTTTATCAGGACTATTCATATGTATTCGTATTCCGTGAAGTAATATATATATTATTGTAATATGAGTACTTAGTTGGACAAGTTTTTTAATTCGATATGAATTCGTGTTTCTATAGGTGAAGTAAATGAATTAAAATAATTAAGTATGACTGTATAAAAATAAATTATCATTAATATCTTTATATTATATAAGCTATAAGGATGTCTGGATCCGACTGAATGGAATAGATATTCGATTTAAATTCGTTATAATATTTGATTTGTATTTAAGAATATTTAAATTTATATTTATATTACGATAAAAACACTGTTCAATTCTCACCACACTCGATCCCATATCTCTCCGAGCCAACAATTGCTGACTGCAAGGACCGGACAAGAGAGCTTCCCGTATAGTATCTAGCTCCATGCTTTCAGAGGCCCGGCCGTCAAAAGTTCAAAACAGGCAATGCACTGTTTGCGAAGGTACATGGTAGTGCCAGTCGTGGCAGCGGCTTGGGAGGGCGTGCGAGCACGGACCACGTAGAGAGAGAGAGGCATGGAAGCAAGGGACATGCCTCCGCCATCACGGCGCAGGCCTCCACGTCGCCCGTAGTGCCCTGTCGCCGGAAACGGAGCCCGAGGCAGCCCGCCCGCCCGCCCGGCTCTTCCACTCCTGCAGGACATAAATAAGTATTTATTCTAAAGAGAAATAAAAAAAATGAAGTTATAAGATATAAAGCAAAATTTGTTGTATAAGTTTTCATCCCAATGACCAGGAGTTGATTATGAAGAAACATATTCTCCGGTCATGACAGTGTTACTTTTAGATATTTAATCTTAAAGGCAGTAAACCTAAATTTACATATGAAGTTGATGGATGTGGTAACTTCATACCTTTATGGAGATTTCGATTCGGACATTTATATGAAGGTACCTGAAGGTATCCCTGTCCCGGATCAAGACAGAGCAAATTGATGTATGTGCAGTGTGAAACTCAGAAAATTATTGTATGGATTTAAGCAATCAGGCAGGATGTGGTATAATCATTTAAGCAACTTTCTGTGCAAAAAAAGCTACATAAACAAGGATTATTGTTTCTATGTATTTATATGACGATCCTAGGATAAATCTTATATAATCTTAGTGTATAAAGATAACGTAAATATCATTAGAATCTTGAAAGATACAGAGGATAGGCCCACCTATCAATAAATTTGTGCGAAAGAGAGCGAGAGTGGTGTGGGAAAGACAGCGCGGTACTTTATTTAGTTTTAGATCTACTTTAAAAAGATAATAGGTCCTAAAATATGGGCGATAAAAAAGTAAACCTAACGCCTAAATGATGCGGAGATATTTGTGATGCGCTTCGAATCTCTTGCTTGCACGTAAGCAGCAGACATCTGCCCCGCGCGCGGCAGCCACAGTCAAACCGCGCGGCATGCCCCACCCTCCCTCGTCCCCCTCTCGCTCCACGTACCCCCCTCCCGGGTCCCACGCGTGGCATAATGGTCCAAACCTACAGGACCCCTCCATATACGGCACCCGCGGCGCTGTCGCACATCCGACCGTCCATTCGAAACCCTACGGCATCTTCCTGCCTCGGCGTTGGCTCTATTAAAGAGGCCTCCTCCTCGTCTTGGCTCCTCCCCCACCTTCCTCCATTTGCTCTCCGAGGGAGGCGTCACGGACATGAGGGAGACTAGGGCGAGAGATGGGGAGGCGCTCGTGTGCGAAGTTGTAGCGGGAGGCGGGAAGGTCGCCCAGGTAACGGGCTCTGCGCGGCGTCGGCGCCGCCTCGTGCTCCCGCGGACGGCGTCGGACTCGTCGATGGATATGGCTACCGGGAGCTGGCCGGCGTGCCTGTCGCACGGCGCGGTGTCGGTGATCGGCCGGCGGACGGAGATGGAGGACGCCGTGGCCGTCGCGCGGACTTTCTTGTCGTCACCAGATGCGGAGCCGACGAAGGGAGACGTGGGCGGATGCGGGGAGGATGAGGAGGACTTCTTCGCGGTTTACGACGGGCACGGCGGGTCGAGGGTAGCGGAGGCGTGCAGGGAGAGGATGCACGTGGTGCTCGCGGAGGAGGTGGGCCTGCGCCGGCGGCGCGGGAGCACGTGGGGCGACGTGCTCTGGAAGGAGGCGATGGTGGCTAGCTTCGCCAGGGTGGACGGCGAGGTCGTCGGAGGCGCCGCCGCGGCCGCCGGCATGGACGTCGACGCCGAGTCGGGATTCCGGACGGTGGGTTCCACCGCCGTGGTGGCCGTTGTCGGGCACCGCCGCATCGTCGTGGCCAACTGCGGCGACTCGCGCGCCGTGCTCTCGCGCGGCGGCGTGGCAGTGCCACTCTCCAGTGACCACAAGGTACGTTACGTGCATCGAGCCACCGACATCGATAGCCCTCGTCTACTAGTCCTAGGAATCTCGGATGCACACCGATTGTTTGATGATATCAATATCCATGTGTTCCTCGTGTGTTCAATGCTTGCTTGGGTTGCTAGCAGCTAGCCTAGTCCTACATTTGGAGCAGGATTTTGGAGTAGTAACTTTGTTACTGCACACAACATCTCTATGCCGACGGTTGGATCTAATTAACATTTCTGCTGAAACGGTACAGCTTTAGCATGCTTGGTAGTTTTTAATCTATCGAACGTTCCATTCGGCGAATTAACTATGTGGCTATGTCGATTTGCTCGTGGTGCCAAAGTTGGCTGGTGTCGGCCAGGCCAGTGGCACTTTGTTTGCTAATGGGGACTAAAGCCCGTGGCACTTTTCCTGGCGCGATGCCTGGGGTTGTTGTGGTAATTAAAGTGCTAAAGACGCAGCTTTTTGTTGAGCAGTACGTCCGTTGCTTATGGCGTTCCACGTAGATGGTTTCCCTTGACCCTTGGGTTAAAAAGGTAAAGAGCCTGCTTGTTTTGTTTGTTTTTTTTCTTTGGCTTATCCTAACATTAAAATAAGTAAGACGATTTTTCTAATCAATTTCTTAAAGCTGTTTCTCTAAACGGTTTTCTGAGTTTAAAACTATGGCCCTATTCTTTTCAGCTTCTAAAAGCTGTTTTTCGGTTTTTCTACAGTAACTAATTTTTAAATGAAGTATTTTTTTAAGATATGGTCTACTAGTTAATTGTAGTACATACTTTACTGACTTTATTTATATTGGCAAAAACCGTATGTGAGTTTCTGTTACTCTGTAATCTCTCGTGTAAACAGCCCAAAAGTCACAAGCCACAGCTAAAATCCATAAGACACAGTCAAAAAGAACAGGCCCTATATACATGATTCATATCGGTATCTTTATCACCCGTGGCTATTTTTTTCATTGAACAAAGATGGAGATAAGATGCTGACACGAATGTAGAAAAAAAGGTAAAAGAGCAAGTTATTTTTTCTTTTGTTTTTGGCTACATGTATGATGTTTTAATTGGTTTCTCGAAACTGCTTTTTTAAACAGTTTCTCAATTTTAAAACTATACAGACTATTTAGATCGATATCTCACTAATTTAAAAAGTACAAATAAAAGTTATTAGCTTCCGCGGAAGGCACGAGCAGCAAACAAAGGGGGTGTTTGGCGGTGAAGAAGTCGGTTGGCTTCTCGCAGCTGCTACAGTATCTAACTTTTAAATGGAGTATTTTTTTAAGATGAGGTCTACAAGTTAAATGTAGTATACGTTAAAAGCTTAATATTTGTATTAGCCAAAATCGCAAATAACTATCGATTTCTCTGTAATCTGTATCGTAAACAGTTAAAACTTAAAAATTTCAGTGAAAAACCATAAACCGCAACAAAAAAAAAAGTACAGGCCGAAAAGAATGTAGGAGAAAACATGAGAGCTAGTAGCACTGTACATCAATGAGGTGTTTCGTCGATGCCTCTATAAATGTGCCAAAAGTTTGCTGTTTGGTTCAGTGATCACTTTGCCCCCACAAGAACGTTTGTTTTTTATGTATGCTCCAGCGCTCTTATCATTTACCAGCGGTAGGCGTGCCCAGGCTTGAGTTAGTGTGCCCCTGTCTTGTCTTCTTCTGCCGTCGCCGTGCTAATGGGTGCAGTATATACCCTGTTCCCTAGTTCAGTCGTTCGGGTAAAACATCTGCTCTCCATTGAGGCATTGACCACGTATGCAATTTCAGAATTGCTAGTAGGTATCTCTGGATGTCCGAAACTCCAAATTTGTCTCCTCGTAGCAATGTGCTACAGAGTGGGAATCAGATTCTGAGCACGACTCACCTCAAACAAGGAAGAAATTGCTTGATGTGTTGGCACCATTCTCTCTCTGTCGCTTACTCTCTGATGTTTGATGTGTGAAGTTGGCCAAGCAGTAAGTTCTGTCTCATCATTTTTATGACTCCGTTGTAATGTACATGTCTCTAACTAGTTTTATTAATAATTAGGTACATGGTTTAAGTCTTTTGGTTATTGACATATTGTTGTTCTGAAGGCCAGGTGGAGTTTAAGGTTTGGTTTGTGATCAGGTCTGTAGCAAAAATTAGGGCGAATGCTCTGAATTACACTACTACAAAAATCCTAATACTAGACATCACATCACAGATGGTTACCCAAAACTATCAGTATTAAATACAATCATAAACGGTTTTAGTTTAGAAATCGTCTGTGTTGCTGTAAGCGCTAAAATCTATCTGTGAAGAGGTAATATCATAGACTGTTTATGGTGAAAGCTGTCTGTGAAGTTTTACAGACGGTTATTAACAAGAACTGTCTGTGATGTCTGTACTTATCACAGACGGTTCTAGTTAATAACCGTCTGTGATAATATTTCAACTTACCTGCTATTGCTGAATTTGAACTTCTCGTTCATCTTGTTGTATTTTCTCTTTAAAATGGAAGCTCGGCTGTTCTTCTTTCTCCTCTCCACTCTTCTTCTCATCTCCTCTTCTCTCCTCATGTCCTCTTCTCTCTTCTCATTTCTCCTCCACTTTTCACCAAATTTTTCTTAAAAATAGAAGGCTCGGCGGCTCTTCGATCTTCCCCTCTTCTCTCTTCCCACTTCTCCTTCTGTACTCCTCCCATCCATCCAGAGCACCCCGTCGCCGTAGTCTTCTGTCCATCACCGACCATCTCTGGTAAACCCCATGCCCACCAACGTATCGCTCATTTTCTCCTCTTTTGTTTGGGGCACCTCGCTGCTCACCACCGACCACCGGAGCACCACGCGACCGCTGCCCCGAGTTGTCTCCATTGCAGTCTTCTTCAACTGCTACAACACTCTCTTCCGACCGCTCTAAAGCCTTTGACCACCCCAAGTCCCAACCACCCCAAGTCTCCATTGCAGTCTTCTTCAACTGCTACAACACTCTCTTCCGACCGCTCTAAAGCCTTTGACCAACTACTGTACCATTCGACCATATAAGAGCCTTTCGATCAGTTACTATAGCTTTAGACAGGTACTGTAGCTGTTGACCACGCATAGCATTCGACCGGTTACTGTAGCTTTAGACTGGTACGATAGCTGTCAACCACGCATAGCTTTCGGCCCGTTACTGTTGCTTTCAACCAAATATTGTAGCTTCAACCATTGTAGATTCGACCGGTTAATGTAGCTTCGACCACTATAGATCCAAACCATGGTAAATTACTCACTTTTTTTAGCTCTGGTACAACTATCAGACGGTTTTTACGAAGAATAGTCTGTGATAACGCACGATCACAGACGGTTCTAGTTTCGAACCGTCTGTAATCCGTTTTTTACAGAGGGTTTAAAAACCGTATATGAATAACTTCTATTATCATTGATCCATGAAGTCAGATTGTTCAAGGAACCGTCCGCGATAATTTTTTCTGTGGTTGTGTTATTCAAAATAAGTCGATACAGATTTGAATCTCCTGGTATTGAATGTTATGTGAACCTCCTCGCCAGTACGTGCGGTAGGTACTCGGAGATCGCAGTGACATACTGGCTTTCATGTACTCAAAAGTATTGCCCGCTTATTTCCACAGGAGTATATATGTTATGTACACAGAAGCAAATTTTGCTATGTTATTGTCCGTACCTAGTTTATGTTAGGGAAATCACCGCCCATCATCACTCCATTGCCAACCGTCCTATTTTCGTTTTGCAATTGACGTGCAATGTTCAACAAGAGTTCTCACTTGTTTTTTTTTTTTACTACGCAGCCAGATCGGCCCGACGAGTTGGAAAGGGTGGAAGCAGCGGGTGGCAGAGTCATCGACTGGAACGGGTGCCGTGTCCTTGGAGTGCTAGCAACCTCTAGATCCATAGGTAAGCATTCTTCCTTCTTGGAAAGGAAACGGTATCCCCAGATGCTGCCACGTGGCTCCCTAGAGATGTTCATGGGCCACGTGGCACCACCTGCGGGAGGGCCTTACAATTTCCTTCCTCTTTTTTCTTTAACGCAGCTATGCTCATCACAATTTAATTGGCGGTCTTCTGAATTTCTTTCCCGTCCTGCCAATTTCAGGAGACCACTACCTGAAACCATACGTCAGTGCCGAGCCAGAGGTGACGGTAATGGACCGGACGGACAAGGACGAGTTCCTCATCCTGGCGAGCGACGGGCTGTGGGACGTGGTGTCCAACGAGGCGGCGTGCAAGATCGCGAGGAGCTGCCTGAACGGGCGGGCGGCCTCCGTGTTCCCGGAGTCCGTCTCTGGCCGCACGGCGACCGACGCGGCGGCCCTCCTGGTCGAGCTCGCCATCTCGCGCGGCAGCAAGGACAACATCAGCGTCGTCGTGGTCGAGCTGAGGAGACTCAAGAGTAGGGCAGCCTGATGCTGGCATCATCGTATTCGTACGTGAGACGGACGAACATGCGATGATGGTGTGGTGTATGTACAGAGCTCTCCAATGTTGTTGCAACTCTCCGTTTGCTGATTCTATAGCTTCGTGATCCATGTTCTCTTCTTGGTTCTTTCGTTACATCGTACGTGGTGAGAAGCCGGCGATTACCTGATTGGGCCCCCAAGAAATGAAGCTGGTGATCGGGATGGACTTAGGAGGAGTAGGTACTAGCCGAGCTGATTGGGCCTGGTTAGTGCACGGGCCAGATCCCTTACGGCCTGGCAAGTTCATGTCACCGAGCACCGGCCTTTGTATTTTATGCGATGGATAATGATTTATGGTTGTAGCTGATGGTTTTTAACTGTAGCTAATAATTTTTAGTTGTGTCTGAGATGCTGAAACGGACGATGGATGCTACACTGTTGTCAATTACTATGAGTTACAAAGGAATCGATGGCAAAAAAAGGCAAGTTTCGACTGTGCTATCTGCCGTCATGTCAAATGGAGTAGTTCTTGTATGGGCCTACTCGGGAGGCACAGTAATTTTGTCAAAAATTAACTGTGCTACAGTGTCGTCAATTTCTGTGAGGTTACTAGAGAATCAAAGGCCACGATCATATCTAGGTTTTGTTTATACTTTTTTTACTATTATTACTGCAAGTCGTCATGTTGACCTCTAACGCAAAGGATAGGATTAGGGCTGTGCACTAGGTATTTTTTGGTAAAATTGGTTCCGTAAATATGGTATATTCGGCAAATACGATACTATTGTTTCGTAATATATGGTATTTTTTAAAATACAATTTGGTATCAGTAAATTCTGATTTCTTTTGGTGCGGTATTGGTAAATATTGTATTTACCAAAGTTTATATAAATTATGAACGATATAGTGAGGTGACAATATACTGGCAATAGAATTAGAACTTATAAGCACTCCAAATCTCCAATGGAGTATGAAGATTTGACGGTGTACCATATATGTAAGACTAACGAGTAAGTTAGTTCGAATATGCTACCTATCTTGAAGGAAATCCATAAGCTTAGCATGAAGTTTGTTAGCTTTGAGTTGTATTACATGGGGGTATGAAGCTACATGGGCTGCGCCTGGCCGCGTGACTGATGGGCTGCGCATGGGCCGAATGGGATGCGGTGGCCTGCGCTAGCTCTACTACTAGTCTACTAGACAGTGGTTCGTTTTTTTTTTTTTTGGAAAATCTTCGTACGTACCGAATTAAAAGGTAGTAAGATTTTTTGAGAGATTTCTTGACAGAGTGATTTTGTTTTGTCGGTATTACGTGTGCTTACGTCAAATCTCAGATAATACAGGCTCAACTGCATCATTGAACCTGTGGTTCCCGTTCGGCTGGGACGACACGCCACGCATCTGCCGATAAGCTCGTCACGGACAAACTAATTAAGCTAGCAACGGGCGATCGAGCAGGTTGGTGAGATGCTACAGCAGCACTAATGTTTCTCCCCTTTTGACCAAAATGGCAGGCTGAGATCGACGTCGATCGCGAAGCACGGTTTTGTTTATTCGACCAAGAGCCGACCTCTTGACCGCGCACCTGACACCTGTAGTGCCGGTAGCTCATCGTCTCGTCTCATCCTGCCGCGAGGCCTGGACGACGGAAAAGGTCGTGTAAATACGATCCAAAACGAACCATTGCTGCTGCGGCCGTTTCGCTCGACCGGATTAATCGCCGTGTCTATCCAGAGCGGAGGTGTTGGTCTCGGAAAAAGCGTTCTTTTGGCTGTGACCGGCGCGGCCAATCGAGCGCGACGGCGACCGCTTCCTTGTTCTCGGCGCCGAAATGGCCCCGTCTCCGATCCCCCGGTGTCTGCGTTTCCGACGGCGCTGGCGCTGCGGGGCGGTCACCCGGCTCTAATCCCGTGCGAACACGTACGCGCCACGCGACGGCGACGTTGCTGAGGTCCCCTCTCTCGCCTCCATCGATTTTGGCCGTCTACTTCTGCTACTCCGTTGATCCCTGCGGACAACTTACCATGCATGGCTTGGTCCCGTTGTAGGATTGGACGCTGCGCTCAGTGCTGAGCGTCCGTGTTCAACAGTTGTGCGTATCAGATCGACCATGAGACTGACTGACTTCTCTTCGGCTTACTGCTTATGTCCTTTGATTTATGCTATAGTGATTAATTTTTAAGTGATATATCTTTTTAAGATAGAATCTATAAGTCGATTATAGTAGATATTATATCGTCTTCATCTATATCGGTCAAACTCGCACAAGAGTGTTTATCTCTCCGTACCCTCTCTTGTAAATAGCTAGATTTCAGCAATTTAAGCCAAATGCTGTAAACCAGTGTCCAAAAAAACCCACCTATGTATGTGTGCCGGAAGCTAGAAGTGTCCATCTCCAGTGTTTTATGTGGACGGGATGGCCAATACGAGTGGAGATAAACCATGTTCACGGCAGTTTTTTTTTTTACTTGCTTCTGGCAACTTCAACATCGACACAAGTCTGAAAATACATCTCATTCCCTGTCAGATATGACAGCATTGATTGTGTCGCGGTTAGGGGTGGCATCCGGCCTAGGAAATGGGGTGAACGCAGAGCCCGTAATCCACATGTGGCCTGTAACACACAAATTCGCACGAACACAAGAATGCTAACCCAACAGGCGACAGGGCAGTAATATACAATCTCTCACCTTCTGACTGCACTCCAGTTCAGACATGCATATAATCCTTGCAAGTTAGCAGTACTAGAACTTTAGACTAGATAGAGCTTCAGGGGTACACGGATTAAGCTTGAGTGATGTCCAACTTAATCAACCTAATTGCAAATTAGACCAGCAGCGAAGTCAAAGAATTGCAGACTGGATGTGCTGTGGCTACAGCGACAGATGAGCCGAAAGGCAGAAGCAGAAAGGTTTGGCCGCTGCATCACATGAAGGAAAGAGCAGTTCGTGGCCGTGCCCTTCACGGGCGGTTGCTATAGCTGCTGCCTTTTGCGTTTGAATGCAGCTAGTAGGTCATAGCTCAGTTCGACCCTAAATCTCTCTCTGAGAGTGACGCTTCAAGATTTGACCCTACTTTTGTTGCCTCTAGATTGGGATTACCGCATACTACTGGACAGTAGTAGCATCGATCCACAGCTAGCGGCCTGCTCGTAGCAAGCAATTGCAGTTTACAGAATCACCAAACAAGGAGAAGTTCAGTTCAGTTTGATGACCCAGAAGCACTTGACCAAGACTGGGGCAAACACCATGTGAACAGCTGAGTGGCACGATCAAACGATCATGAACCATGCATGTTATCTAGATGGTCAGTCATCAGTGGACCTTGCAAAGGACAGAGATGATCGCGCTCCCTGTCTCTGGGACGTTCTTCAGATGATGACATGGCAGGAGGTAGGTTGGGGTCGGCCGTGGAATTGCGTAGCGTACAGGGAAAGCGAGTCTTGGCCTCCCTTTGACTTGCTAAGCATCCATTCCTAGAGATCGATTGAGCTGGCTGGCAAGCACCGCCATTTCGCTACTACAGCGACATGTACATGCCGGATGAATAATTGCCAATCGTGTTCATTTTCTTTATTTATTTGAAATTAATTACTTTTCGATCAAATCCCAACGAAATACCCTCTTGCTGGATAACAGGTTGTCCGGTATGTAATTACGTACGTGTCATTTGTACATAGCCTATAGAGCTAAGGAAATGACTACTATAATGTCTTCTTTTTTGTTTCCCCCCTGAAACACAATTTTGTCTTTCGACCATGAAAGGGAAACAGGCTAAATGTGAACGATCTCGTCCCTATATGACAAATGAGTACTTTACAATGGGGCCTACTCATTTGGGGGGTTTTTTTGTGTGGATTATGACTTATTTTATATTGTAACAGGTTAATTTTGTGCTGTAACTGCTGGTGGTTTTTTTGACATAATTAAAATTAATTTTTTTAAAAAAAACACAGGTTAGCCTATTACGGATAATACAAAGAAATATAAGAAAAAGGGTAAAAAAACCTAAAAAAGTGTAGCTGATTACACTGTAGCTGATTACGGTTTATTTGACGTAACTAAATTTAAAAAAAATAAAAATAAAAACAGGTTAATCTATCATAAATAATACAAATGAATAAAAAAAAAGCAAAAATAAAGAAAAAATAAAATTTAAAAATAATAAAAAAAATTAAAAAAATTAAAGCTCAAATTAAAATAAACAGGGCCTTAAGCTTGTGCAGCAATCAAGCTAAGTACTTGTTTGGTGCCACAAAAGCTCCTGACTTTTTCGGGGCAGCTCTGAAATCATTTTGCAGCGAGGCGAGATACGCGGGGCTGCCGACGTGTCCCTGGATCACGGTGGAACGCGTCTAATCAAATAATGGACGATGGGTTCCGCACCGCCTCCACGAGAAAGGCTGCTGTCACAGCAACTAATCCTCATAAATGCCAAAAGTTTGCTTTTGGCCCTTCACGGCTATCTTCCCTTCCAGAAATACATTTTTGGGTCAGCACTAAAAAGAGAAATTTGATGATTCATCTTAACCTTTTAATTTTACATAACTAAATTTAAAAAATTTTAAAATAGAAAAAACATGTTAGCCTATCATAAATAATACAAACGAATATGAAAAAAAAACCGGCAAAAAAAACCAAAAAATAGAAAAAACTAGAAGCTCAAGCCAAGATTTATTGTTTCAAAGGATCATTTGCTCATTGTGTTGTACATTTTTGGTTATTTCTAATCTCCTATGAGCATAGTAGCACCAAAAAGAATGTTAGTACAATTCACGGATGTTTGACAAGGGGTGAACTTGAAATGGTCAAACTTGACGTACCTACAAGTATGATGATCTAGTTTTTTTTTCCCAAAGATGTTAGAGGTTTGAGTTAGGGCAGATCTAGATTTATGATAGTCTAGGTTTCAATCTAGGGTGTGAGATATTTACCAGTGCAGACCCTAGGTAAACCAGTGACATAAACTTTTTTTAACCTAGGTAGTAGTAGTTTTCAGCCCTGTATAGCTTAGAATGTGATAAAATTCTGGATCCGCCACTCAAAGTGGTTACGATGATGGGTGTAAACATGTTTAGAAGTTGACCAAATGGTGTCATGTTAACTTCAATGCAATTACTCAAGCTTACAAGCATCTTGTTAGCCATAAAAAGATCTCGAGTTCATACATAGCAAGCCAGGGGTATAACGGTAAGACCGTGATGCATTCCTGGCTTATATAAGCCACATGGCACACACCTCTCAAGCAAAACAAGCACTAATCACAAGTCATCTCACCCAAGACCAAGAATGCGCTTCCCGCCTTGTCCGTAACATCCGCAATTACCAACTTACCCCACTCCGGAAGGAATCCATGGACGCCAGCCTCCGCACACTGTCTCCGGCCAGCTTCCCCGGCGAGGTCCGCTCCGCCGTCTCCTCCCTCCTCCTCTCCCCCGGCGCCAGCGCCCTCGACACCGTCTTCTCCCACCTCCCGCCCCCCGTCACGATCCCGCCGCTCGGCTCCAGCGTCTACTACCGCCAGAGCGAGCTCCTCCGCCACTTCGCCGCGTCGCAGGCGCAGAGCGCCGCCAGTTCGTCGTCGGCTGCGTTTTTTCCGGCGGCGGACGATGGAGCGCCCCGGAAGCTGTACCGCGGCGTGCGGCAGCGGCAGTGGGGGAAGTGGGTCGCCGAAATCCGGCTCCCGCAGAACCGGGTGCGCGTGTGGCTCGGCACGTACGACTCGCCAGAGACCGCCGCGCACGCGTACGACCGCGCGGCCTACAAGCTGCGCGGCGAGTACGCGCGCCTCAACTTCCCAGGGGTCATGGACGGCCCCGACTGCCCGGACAACCTGCGGAAGCTCCGCGCCGCCGTCGACTCCAAGATTCAGGCCATCCGCGTCCGCCTGGCGCGCAAGCGCGCCCGCGCACGGCGGCAGCGCGAGGAGAGCAAGGAGAATCCATGCACCGACGGCGCAAAGGCGCCAATGGCTGCGCGCCCGGTCGTGTCGGAGGGCGCAACGTCCGAGACGACCACGACGTCGTCGTACGGGTCATCGGACGGAGTTCTCTCCGTGAGCACGGCCTCAGCCGACGCAGAGTGCTCGCTGGAACGGATGCCGTCGTTTGATCCCGAGTTGATCTGGGACATGCTAAACTTCTAGCTGTCTGGAGGGAGTGGAACCATGGACACAAACCAACCAACATCAAGGTGTCCATGCATGGACATGGTTGCAGTGTTTGAGCTTTTAGACTTTGCAGTTAGGTGTTGGGGGTTTTTTTTTTGTGATGATACAGCCTATTATTAGAAGCATATGAACAATAAAATGCCCATGAAAATTGGGTGTCCTAGCGAATACTAATTAGTAACTGTATACTGCATCTGTCGTGGGTTTTCGCATCGACAAGTTGTAAAAAACTAATCTCTGAATTTCTTCTAGCTCAGTAGCTCTACATAAGTGTTTCAGTGTTCTTCGACTAGTAGCATTCTTCTCCTCTGTTTCTTGTTCTGTTTGTTCTGTAACCCCAGTCTTATGCTACAGTAAGAGATGCTTATGTGTGAAATTTAGACAAGATTACACTGAGTGATAGTTTCCTTCGTTTTACCGTACCTTCCAATTGTCGTCCATGGAGATTACTGACAACAGCATGTGCACGATTTTTCTCTGGCAAGCATGTGCCCCAAACAGTAGTTGCTTGAACTGGGCTCCGCTGCTTAATCAAACCCCCCCAAATCTGGCCAGTACATGCATGATTGGAATGTTTGGACAATAATAACAACAACACAATCCTAATTGAAAGCTTCATCTTCTCACTCTGCCCCCACCAAGTAAATTGATCCGGTTGGAGTTGTTGCTTCATGACATTTTAACATTCAGAAGTGGAGTATAGTAGTATTCTCTTACTGAGTAACTTCTGTAAGGAACACTGTTCACATGTTTCAGGCCAATAGTCCTATCCAACATGTTGAGAAAGAGGTGACCCTAACCTGCTAGGACTTAAAAAGAGGTATGCTACAATGATTCATATATGAATCCTAAGGGCATCCATAGTGTATATAACCTAAAAGGTCTTAAGGTGGGTCTCATCTAAACCTTAAGGCCAATGCTGTAATGTATATAACCCACTAGGTCTTAAGATGGTCCCACTTGTCAGATAAAGAAAAAATGTATTTTAATGCTTATGGCCAGGTCTTTAGCTTGAGGACTGGTCTTAAGGTTTTTTTGCTTATGGCCTGCTTAAGGTCACCCCTGTAATGTATAAGGTCGACCTTAAGGTGGCTTAAGACCCTCTGTTTTTATACACTGTGGATGCCCTAATAGGATTAGAATTCTAACTTCACTTTAGAGGAAAACTAGGGGGCATTATATAAAGCTACGAGAGATGGTCATGGATAACCTAAGCCATAAAGCAGCTAATCCAAAGCAAAAGGTGTATGAGAGAATTAGAGGTTAAGTTATTCTTTAACACTTCTATGACCACTTAGTCGTAATTCTTGCTACACTAGATAAGTCGTAAGTACTTCTAGACTACATAGTCGTAAGTCTTACTACGACCCGATAGTCATAAGTATTTCTACGACCACTTAGTCGTAAGTCCTGCTATGACCAGGTAACTAGTAAATACTTCTACGACTACTTAGTCGTAAGTCTTGCTACGACCAGATAAGTCGTAATTGCTTCTACGATCACATAGTCGTAAATCTTGATACGACTAGATAGTCGTAAGTACTTCTAGAACCACATAGTCGTAAGTCCTACTACGACCAGATAGTCGTAAGTACTTTTACGACCGCTTAGTTCTAAGTCTTGCTATGACCAGATAAGACATAATTACTTCTACGACCACATAGTCGTAAGTCCTGCTACAACCAGATAGTCGTAAGTACTTCTACGATCATGTACTCATATAATCTCCTACGATCACCTTATGGTCGTAGACCTTCCCACAAGTCGTGTATTTCTGATCGACTTATCTAACGACGTGGGGATGTATGATAAGGTGGTTAGAATGGACGCTTACCTCTAATAACCGCATATGATCTCCCTCTGACAACAATCGTTGTATGGCGAACCGCCTCCACGTCTCTTTGACAATAACTTTCGTTAGGTTGTTATCTCCCGAATCGATGAGACATCTTTTGGTGCAAGACAACTGCCATCATTTGGTCAATTATATAAAGGATTACGTCGGAGAAGAGATGGGAGATCAAAGCGAGAGATATTGCTAGGCATTTTTGATTACACACTTCATAACTTTCCTCTCTAAGCAATAGCAATACAGGACGTAGGGATATTATTCTTTTAGGAGAAGGCCCGAACCTGTATGAAAATTCTCGTATTTTCCTTTTGCATTACCAGATATTAGAAATGAGAGTTTCCTCCGAATCCAAACAAATCATACGTAAGATCGGTATTAAAACACCGATAATGGTCTTTAAAAATTTGGAAAAGTTTTTTCATAGATCACAAATACAAAAGAGTTAAGACTAGGGTTAAACATTTTGGCAAAATTTCAGTAATTTCATTTGTTTCGGTGGGTGCCGAATTTTTAGCCGAAATGAGAGAAATTTCGGTATTTCGTCGCTTTAGCCGCCCTCCTATTTTTTTTTGCAAACTGAATGATTTTTCCCTGGTTAAGGCACAGATACAAATGAAGTGTTATAATCAGAGGTATAATGGTCTATTTATCTCTAATTCTCCCTCTTATGGTTTCTAGAGCCAACATGTTTGCCAAACGCTTTTCAGGGGAGCTCCAGATTCCCAGAAAAGTATATTATCAGATAATCAGGAGCAGAAAGTAAAAGATAAGAATCATATGCTCTACCAAACATGCCCTAACTTGATCAATAAATCATCTCTGCGCAATCAAACAAAAATAGCCAAATCTGCACTGCTCGCTGATAAATCAATCCATCTCATGTCGTTAGTTCGCTCAACAATCTCGATCAACCTTCAAGAACACGAAAGTATCTAGTGGCATGCACGGTGCATGAGCATGTGGCGCTATTCCGGATCGATTTATCTCTTAGAACCTCCTGCTGCAAGTGACGGACCTGCAGATGGAATGGAGCACCGCCTTACCCGTCCTCATCGCAGCCGCCGCCTTCCTCCCTCTCGGCCCCTTCGCCTTCGCCGGAGCGCGCTCCATCATGTCCGGCAACGCCGATCCCCGCACGAACGGAGGTGGCTGTCGAGGACGCGGTACACCGACGCGAGCTCGAAGGAGTTCCCGCAGTCCCATGCGCGGAACACCATGGCACCTTCTCCTCCTCCTCTCCCGCCATCTCCATTAATCGGCTAGTTCACCCCCTTCACCGTGGAATCCTTTACCTTATTATTATACCAAGCCCAAGCAATTTCCACGAGAGATTTCTGAGCTCAAGTGCGTGCATCGGTGCATGCACGCGGTAATGAGCAAGTAATTGATTGCTAATTCGTTTCCCATTCTGCTGTTCTGCTGCGATGTGCTGGCCGGTTGAACGCAGAAACGCCGTTTGCGTCACCGAGTACGTACTTTCGATGACGCTGACAAGGACAATCGCCAGGCGATCGAGACAAGTAAGTAAAATGCTTTGGATGGGCCTACGGGCCTGTAGTGACAGCACGGCCCATCTGAACGCGTCATCCTCCCGGGAGCAACGCGAGCCACCCGAGCCGAGGCGTCCTTCTCCTTCCCCACGCGCAAATGCTGGCGACCGCCTGCCGCGCGCCGCCGTGCACGCTGCCGCTCCCCGCGGCGAGATCTAGGAGCGGATATGGACTCGGGCGTGTTCGCATCCTCGAGCTGAGAGCGCCGAGGAGGGCGGCGGCGCGCGGGGTGGTGCGGTGCGGGCTGCTCCCCGTGGACCCGTGGGCGCCCACCATGGACTCCCAGAGCGTCGCGTCCCAGCTCTTCGCCGTGTCGCTGTTCCCTTACCTGGGATTCCTCTACTTCATTACCAGGTCCAAGACGGTGCCCCGGCTCACGCTCTTCGGCTTCTACTTCCTCCTCGCCTTCGTCGGCGCCACCAGTACGCGTCCCCCCCTCCTCTCGTTTCACATGTCACTCATGGTTCCTTGGTTCTGCCGTTGACAACCTTGGGGAGAATACATTTGGAAGTGATGGTTGTACAGCACTATAAAACCGTGACGGCACCTGTGAAAGTAATGGTGGTGCAAGAGCTTTCGTCTTGTCCATCGATTGAACACTAGTAACTTTTGTTCACATGATTTGTTGCTTGGATAGTCTGGTGATTTTTACAACATGAATACTTTGCTTGTCAGTAGAGATGATGCACATCGAAGCTAATACTTTGTACATATACTTTATCATCAGAAATTGCTCGAGTAATTAGAGGAGAGGTACGGTGGGGATAACTCGAGAAAGTAGGGCATAAGTTAGTATGTGCCTATTGGCTGTCAGCTGTCAGATACATCTGAAGAAAAGCTCGATGATTAGGCTACAACGCAAATTGTATTTCTTAGGGTCCGCTCCAACTGACTTACGGCTTAAGTTTCTAGCTGTAGTTTTTGACTTACAGCTGAAAATGCACTGCAGCGGCTGTTAGCTTTTTCTAAGAAAAATAAAATAAAAATCGTTATATCGTCACGGACAATGCAAAAGAATAAGAGGAAAAAAGGCAAAAAAACTAAAAAACCTTTAAAAAACCGAAATTAGACGAAATTAGAAGCCAACGTGTTCTAAGAGACTTTTAGTTTAAATAAGCCGAAAGCAAAAATAAACCAGAAGTTGAAACCGTTTAGAGCGGGGTAAGATGGTCCATAAATACCCTGCTCCAAACGGCTTCACCTTCTGGTTTATTTTAGCTTTTGGCTTATTTAGGCCAGAAGCCATTTGAATGTGTTGGCTTCTAATTTCGGTTTATTTTAGTTTTTTAGGGGTTTTTTACCTTTTCTTTTTTGCCTTATTCTTTTACATTGTTCGTAACGATATAATGGTTTTTTCTATTTTTCTCAAAAAAAGTTATCAACTGTTACAGTGTAATTTTAATCATAAATCAAATGCAATAACCAAAAGCTTACGTCGTAAGCCAATTGAAGCTGGGTCGTTGTAAGCCACGATATAGGTTTAGGTGCCGAAAGTCAACGCTCTGTGGGATGGAGGGGGTTGTAGTTTTACATGCTCATAAAACCAAACAAACACCGGACTAGTCGATGATTAACATAATGTTCTGTAGTTTAGTCATTTTTAGATGATAATTGGTCTCTATCTGAACAATCTGTCAATAGATAATGAAGATGGAACGGGAAGTAATGCACAGTGACTTTCTTATGCAATTTTAATCATATCAAGTTTGTTGCTGATTTAAGTATATAGAATTGAAGTGTGATAAAAGATGAAAGTAAAAGATCAGTAGAAGGCAGAATCAACTGAAATGAAGCAAACGAGTGGTGCAAATAAAACCAATTTGTTGCTAGATCCCAATTAGCCTTGCAATGTTATCTAGACCTAACTGTTTGTCCAGTGTCATCATCCTTAGTACGCATAGCCCTCTTCTAAAAAATGTTTGCTTTCTGTTTTTTTTTGCTACCTGGCAGAAAATTCTGTCCCTATGATTAATTCCTTTCCTGTTGTTTCATGCACTGGCTTTTATCCCTGGAGCAGTACCTGCTGGGATTTATGGTAATTGCATCGTAAATTTTAATTGTTCTTACATACCTTGCCTATATTCACGCAATTGGTACTTACTGATACGACGACATCCTTTGCAGCAAAAGTCCATTATGGAACCTCGCTGTCGAATGTCGACTGGCTACACGGGAGTGCAGAATCGCTACTTACACTTACCAATTTATTTATCGTATTGGGGTTGAGGGGAGCCTTGAGGAAGTTGGAGGACAGAAAGGAGAGTACTTCTGAAGCTTCTCAAGACAGTAAAGAAAAAAGTTCTGTCTAGATAGTTTATCAGTGTCCTTGATGGTGCACGTATTGATGTAAGATTGTATTTTCTTTTGCTTAACTAGTTTGTAAGGGTTGTGTTATAAGAATCTTCACAGATTTTCTTTGTGCATATGCTGATCCAGAATAATGAAGCTAGCGCAATCCTGTATTACAAGTAATGCTACTACTGCTTCCACAGCGTTAACTGCTCATATTCTAATTGTGCCAACGTGATTACTGTATCTGAATTTATGCTTATATTGATTTTTGCTGATGGTTTTTGACTTTAGCTTATATGTCTGTTCTTTAACGGCTTCTAAAAATGGCCTTTAGCTTTTGCTACAGTACCTAACTTTCAAACAGGGTATTTTTTCAAGACGGGGTCTACAAGTTAATTGTAGTACACGTTAAAAATTCAACATCTGTATCAACCAAAATCATAAACGAGTATCTCTCTCCATAATCTCTGTCGTAAACAGCTAAAATTTATAAATTTTAGTCAAAAAAACATAAGTCGTAGCCATATCAAACAGTCTCTATGAATAGTAACAAATTATAGGGAGTCGTACGAAGAGAGAGAAATTCACGTGCGATTTTGATTGATATAAATGAAGTCACTATATTGTATACTATAATCGATTAGTAGTCATCGCTTTGAAAAGATAATCCGTTTGAAAGTTAAGTACCGTCAAAAAAATTATTTACTGTAGAAAAAAAGTTTTTAGAAGTCACCATAAATATGGCCTAAATTGAGATGGCCTGGATGCATGGGCTGGCCATGTCTGGTTGCATATTTGCAGGCTATGTAGTCCTGGATTGTCAGGTAGCATCTTTGGCTAACGTTGAACATGAAAAATGTTAAACCAGGTTGCAGTGGGAGGTTAAGGAAGCCAGAAAGGCATGGACCGACCACCAACTTAAACTTTAGAATAACTAGTTACATACTAGTGCGTTGCAACGAAATTTATTAAATGTATAGAGAATTGTGCTATACAAGATAGTTACTTTGATTGGTTGAAAAGTGGAGAATGACAAGAAGTTAAGGAAGTAGAGCGGTTAGAGAAGAATAGACGTACAACCACTAACTCATTTTTTTATACTAGTAATGTGCCCGTGCGTTGCAACGAAAACATAAGAGATAACATATAAATGTAATTAACGTCAACGATGATTCACTGATTAGATACAATATACATCATTTGCATAGCAAATTAATGTAGGCAGTTAAAAGGGGTGGGTTGTGTACGCTACCGCTATAGCATTAAGTTACATCCGGTTTTAGGAAGAGCCTATCGAAACAGGGACAATCTATGCCATCATTTTGTGAAATCTATCCCTACATCTTGCTCAATTAGTTCGATCCATGGCACAAATATGATAGGAATGATTTTTTTGCCCCTGCAAAGATCAAATGAGTATTCCTAAATTGGAGTACAAAACAATATCAACAAAAAAAAATATGGATCCAAGAGTAAAAGCATTAAAGCAAATGGAATGAAGACAAGGTAAATTAGAACTTTGTTATTTCTACGAGCAAAGGACACATGCCCATTGAAAGGAAATCGAAAGCTAGGAATGTGTTTGTACGTTGTAACGGAAAATCAAATTTTGCAACTTGTTTGTTCTATCATCCAAGTTATAGAAAGCGACGAAGGTTCACAAATCAAAATACAAAGGCATACTTACTTGGACAATTAAAGGACACATGTAACAGTTTAAGTAAAAATAAAAAGTGTCAGGTCTTAATAAGAGATTCTTTAGAGCTGAGCCTGTAACTCCTCCACAACAAACTATCATAAACGCATAACACATCTAACAATAAAGTATTCAATGAGACAAAAAAATGATAAGATAACTTTGAGTTCTTGTTAGCTTTAGCACCTAAACGCCCATCATTTCTCTGAATCTTTCGATCTCCATAGCTTTCTCCTCCAAAACGAAATGCAAGAATCCATACGCTACCAATTGCGCAATTCTTGAATATTGGCTTCTAGCTCCTTAACATCACAGAAAGGTTCCTCCATAGCACCTATACACAAAACGTAATTTCTGAAAATCAAATCATTCCTTATTTTCCACAGCCCCAAAGGGTGTAAAAGCACAGACAGAAATCGAAGCAGAATGTTTTGATGCACTAACCCACCACTGAGCAATGGATTAAAAGAATGTTTTGATGCACTAACCCACCACTGAGCAATGGATTAAAAACAATCTTTGCCCAGGTCTTAGCCAACAAATCTGCAACTCTTTTCTAGGTAATTTTAGCCACACAGCAATCAAAGAAAAGTTTATTCACTGACTCTTGGTCAGAAGAAAAAACACAAGTAGTATCTCACCAGTCTACTTCCTCTTCGTCAAGTTTTGTTTTGTCAACAGCTTGTTTTTAGACAGCAACCAACCACAAGGAAAACTGAACTCCAGGAAGCACTTAACTTCGACACAATTAGAGTGTGGATAGGAATAATCCTATGGAGATTAATCATGCCTTAAAACAGAATGGGATGAGTAAATACCACTCCTCTCATATATCCAAAGTGGCATATCCTACTCACTTGATAAAACAAAAGAATGTGCAATTCACTGAGTTCGTATTAGAGTTTTATAGGTCATCATTGAAGCATCTTCTGAAAGAAATGTTTCGGCTGTTGTGCATCCCATACTTCAAGCTCAATTCGTCATTCTGTTTAGATAGTTACTTATTCCAGCTTTACTGTACAAATGAATACCCTATTGAGCCATTGAAAATATAAATGATACAAATGTTGATGGATGAAATCATCACTAAATGAAAATAAAAGAACACCAATAGTCTATGAAAAAGGAAGAGAAAGACAAATGCTCAACCTTGCGAAGCACTATCTTTTCACTCAGGTTGTAACTTCTCTTGTGGCAAGTAGTGTGAACAAAAACATCACAACCGTACTGAACTATCATATCAGCCTCCAAACATGAGATCAAAGTTTAGATAGGATAGATGCTTTGATTAAAATCGATGTGTACAATTTATAGAGAAAACTAAGAATTAAGTAATCAGCTGGAAATATGTGGCTGTAATAAGTAAAAAAGAAAAAGTACCTGATAGACAGTACAACACTTTGTCGTAGAATCTTTCTTAGAAGTACCTGATAGACAGTACAACTCTTTGCCGTAGAATCTTTCTTAATAAAGCAAATGAATGTGTATATGCTTCTATGTTTTTCAAGTTTGTCACATTCCATAGCCTATTTAGCCATCAAAAGAACACAGAAGTAAACTACCAAAAAAGCCACATGACAACAGTAAGAGAGGGATAATCCATGGCCAACCAACTTGAGAGTCAGTTTTCCAATGCAACTAAATAATGCTAACGCATACACTTGAAGATTAAACAAAATGCAATACATCCCAGGTAAAACTACCTGCAAAATCCACAATACTACCATGAGGGAACAAAGCAGCAACAAGTAGAGCCCCAAAGAACAGTTGCCCATCCGGTTGGAAGCCTTGAACCTGAAATAGAAAATTGCAAGAAAAAATAGCAACAAAACACGCTAATCAGGGGGGTTGCGAGATTACCACAGAGAGAGAGAGATTGAGCCAGAAATTCGTGCGTACCATCTGGGGAGAGGGCCGTGGAGGAGGAGCATAGCCTATTTAGCCATCAAAAGAACACAGAAGTAAACTACCAAAAAAGCCACATGACAACAGTAAGAGAGGGATAATCCATGGCCAACCAACTTGAACAGTTTTAACCTTTACGGATGCAGGCCATGGAACAATTTTAACATTTACAAATGGACACAAAAATTTGGAGCTGATTTCAGCCTAAGTAAACTCATAAAATTCAAATCTCACCGATGGAAAGCAACTTTCAGAACTGCGTGGTGGCCTCCAGCTGCACGGCGCTGTCGTCTGAGAGCACTGTTTGCACCATAGCCGGCAAGCCCTCCAACTGCACACGCGTATAGAGACAAAACAGATCCGAAACCGTTAGATCGAGACTCCCCAGCCACAAACCCTAGCAGACCAATCAGATCGGGGACGAGCGAGTGGAGGATCAAAACTTCTGCTGCAGCACGGAGGAGTGGGTCATCTGCGGCGCGGCGGTGGGCGGGAGCTCGTCGTGGCGCTTCTTGGCGAAGAGCTCGTCATTGGACACTCAACTGTTACCCTAGCGCCCACCCAATCTCGCATTTCCCATCGCATTCGCGCCGTGGTGGAAGCTAGAGGGGAGGCGATTAGATCGAGAGAGGAGCGAGGCACAAGTCGGATGAGGGTGGAGCAGAGGAGGCGGCAGCGCGGTGTGGGTAGGAGGAGGGCGGGCGAGCGGGGAAGGAGGAGGCGAGGTGGATCGGAGGAGCGGGGAGGAGGAGGAGAGGCGGAGCGGAGGTGGATCGGAGGAGGAGGAGGCGTCATGAGCGGCGGAGGCGGGAGGAGGCAGCGGTGGCGGGTGGGGAGGCGTCGGTGGAGCGGGAGGCGGCGGCCTGGGGAAGCGAGCAGTCGGCGGAGGAAGCGAGGCGGAGGAAGCGAGCGGTTATGCGGAGGAGTGAGGGTGGAGCAGGAGGCGAGGGGAGGAGGCGAGGGGGAGCAGTTCTGCGCGGCGATGGAGGAAGGGGATCGGGACGGGCGGAGAACGCGTGAGTGGAGAACGAGGCCACGCGGTTCGGTTGTGAGGGGGGTTTCGGGAGGACGGACGGACCGTCACCAACTCCAATTTTTAAGTAGTAAAGAATAGTAATGATAATGATATTTTGGAGAGGGCGTGACGACTGGGCCTGGTCTGGTCTGGTTGGGCCAAATATTTTCGACCTGAGATGACGGTTCGTGATTCCTTCCCGCTTCGGCCCTACTGAAAATACTTATATACATGAGCAGAAAGCCCAGTTAATAATCTCCCAAATATTTTGCGGCCGCCTTAAGATGATGTTCACAGCAAGCAGTTACTTTTCTTCGGACTGCAGAGTACACTGTGAAAATATTTGAACACCAAAGTATAGTTAAAATGATCGGACCCACTGTCACGAGTGGCATATCATCAATTTTCCTTTGGAAAGAAATGATTGAACAGTGTTTAGCTTTAGTATTTTGGTGACATGGCGCTGAGCCTGGAAGCCTTCGTCGCCACCTCATCATCACATACATATTGAAACTATTCGTCGGTCTTTTAGGTATAGTTGATGATTTTTATCTATATTTTTTTATGTGATAAAGACATCATCATGCATACTATTTTAGGATAAAAAGCCATATAAAAAACCACTTAAAAACCATTATATTTTGATTTTAAAAAACGATAAAATTAAAAGCTAAAAATGAACAGAGCCGCCGACTGATTGCGCGCGTCCATTAGAATTGGGGAAATCAAAGACGCTCGCGAGCCATGACACTGCTTTGCCTTTCAACTGTATCCTGCACGCTAAAGACACGGGAAATCCCATCCGTCGATAGCCGGAACATTATGGGGCGGTGGTCCTCATGATCGCCGATCACCGGCACATTGACCGCGGCAGATCACGATGCGAACGACGATGGAGAAGGTAATACCAGGGGGAGGGTGAGAGGTAGCATCAGGGGGCGGCCTCACCCTCCCTCACGCTAGTAATACTACTTCTCGCAAGATAAATAATGAAGTATACTCTTTCAGGTTCCCCAAGGCTCAAAGAGATGACGACATCCTCATTTCTTTTAATGAGAACCAGTCCCTGACGTAAGCAGCCGCTGCTAGGGGTACTATAATTGTCATCTTCTTGGAGCGAGAAACAGCGGTCGAAATGCAAAGCTCTGTTGGAGTGGAGTATTGTGGGTCTGTTTTTTTTTGTGGCTTGTGATTTTTGACTGCGATTTGTGATTTTTGGGCTGTTTATATGAGATATTAGAGAGTAACAGAAATTTACATACTATAAAAGAAGTCAATAAAATATATACTACAATTAACTAATAGATCCTATCTTGAAAAAATACTTCGTTTAAACGCTAGTTACTGTAGAAAAATCAAAAAACAGCTTTTAAAAACTAAAAAGAATAGAGCCACAGTAACGCATTACTGGAGGCGAAGAAAGATGACATGTCCTGGTAAGAAATCAGCAAACACCCATCCTTTTCTTCGCAAGCCGGCTTCTGCTACGTAGCACTCTACCGAATCCTCCCACGGTCAGATGCTGTTTCTAAACAGGAAATGGAAAAAAGCAAAAAAAAAAAGAAAAAGAGAAGGATGGAAAAAAGCAAAAAAAAAAAGAAAAAGAAAAGAGAAGGATAAAAACGAACGATGGGAGGCGATAAGCGTCCGCGCGTGCGTGCGTGCCGCACGCCACTTTTCTTTTTCTTTTCTTTTCTTTTTCCTCACCAAAGTACCCATCTAATTATAATCTCCTTTTGTTCCCATACGACAAGTTTTATATTTGCATGGCTAGGAGGATTCGTGTTCGATATTTTTTTCTTTCTATTGGTAGGACACCTGGTAGAGGGGAAATAATTAAGCCCACTCTAAAAGCTTTGGGCTGTCATTACAATAAACTTTACACGTACATAACTATATATAGTAAGGACTAGTTTGGAACGTACAAAAGTCATCGGATTTGAAAGCTTCACCTTTCCACGGAATTCCTGCAAGTTTTCCACCTCGGGCAATGCCTTACATTGATGCTGGTAGGAAAGGAAAGTAATTTAAATCTTGAAGTGCAAATAGAAAAATGTAACTACGTTTCTGTGTTGAAATCCTCGTAGAAATCATTTGGAGACTATGGCTGAGTTCCTTTGCATTTAGTCTTTGGCTTATATCTTATTCTATAGTACTTAGTTTTTAAATAGTATGTTTTTTAAGACAAAATCAACAGGAAGATTATAGTAAAAGATATACTGAGTTCAGCTGTATAGATTAAAATCATATAAATAGCTAGAGAAGAAATAGCTAGAATAACGTACAAAGAAAATCCACCCTAAATTTACCAAAGCGTAGGATTTCTCCCGTAATTTGACCGAAACAAGAGGCCAGGGTTGCTGCAAACCCATCCGGATAGCGTGAGGCGTGAGCGGTGGAAGCCGAAAAGAGAGGGGGGAAAGAGAGAGCAGAGGAGAGGATTAAGCACCCGAATTTTCCCAGGAGTTCCTTTCCCCATCCGCGATCTGTTTAATCCCACCCACTTCTTCCTCCTCCACAAGTCCGTGTACTGCTTCTCTCTTCCGCACACCCGCAAAGGGAAAAAAGAAGGAGGGGGTCGCGAGAAAAGGAAACCTAACCGCCTTTCCGTTTCGGGAAGTTCTCGGGCTCCCCTGCGCGCCCGGCCGCGATTCCCTCGCGGATTCGCCGTCCCCGGCGGCGCGGGAGCTCGACCGCGCGGCGCCGTCGGCTTTTCCGCGGTACGCTCCCTATTGGTAACGCGTGGCCCTCTTTTTTGGTACAAAGTGTCGCTGTTTGGGGTCGACGACTCCTAATCTCTGGCCTAACCTACAGCCAATCTCGTGGGATCGTCGTCGCTCTGGGGTGAGCTTGTGGTGCTGAGATGGCCGACACTAGCTTGTGGGTTTGGGTGTGCCCGCCGCGAGGTATGGCTCCCAACCACTGAATCGGCCGGAGGATGCTTTGCTGTGGCGTGACCTTATTGCGAGGGTGTGGGTTCGGCCGCCCGGTTTTGGTAGCCTAGGTTTGGGTGCCATGGAAGGGACGACGGCGGCTGAGGTGGCCGGTGCCGGCGGCGGCACGGCCGGCGATGTGCAGATTAAGGGCAGCAAGGAGAATGGGCAGGCCGCGCAGCAGCCGTCCGGCAGCGAGGCGCTGGAGATGCCTGCCACGCTGCTCCCCCTCCCGCGGGACATAGATTGGTCCGAACATTTCTCCTTCTTCAATTCGTCGGGCGGGTTTGCAGGCAGCACAGATGGTGCGAGGGGATCGACTAGTGTTGGCCTGTCGAATTCTGAGTCGAGGCCAGACAGTGTGACCCAGTGTTGTTTGAACAATGCAGATGAAAGGGTGGAGGAGCTCACGTTGAAGAATTGCATCAACACTGATGATCAACCTGAGGTTTCTGCTGGTGGAAGCTCAAGCAGTGGGGGGAGACCTACTGTTACGAGGGGACTGTGGGGTAATTTTACGCGGATGGCATGGAGAACTAGTGATGCGGCCAGCAGGGAAAACTTAGCAGTGAGTCGGGGCGACATTGCAAACTTGAGGACTGGCGATGTGGCTAGCAGGGAAAATTTGGCGGCGAGCCTTGGAAACAATATGGTTCCACGGCATAATGATGCATCTAGCAAGGAAATGGCAGTGTGCCGTGGCAACAGTGTGAATGATGAGTTCAACCTGACATTTGTGAATCAGCAGCCTCTCTTATCTTCACGGCCTAATCAGACTGAGCAGCGAGTTGAAAGGGAGGATGCTCTCAAAGTGAGTAGCTTTTCAAATAGAATTCTTGATCAGGTAAGGAGTAAGACTGTAACACCTTCAGCTGGGGTTCAGGGATTCCCATTTAAGACTGTATTGAAGGGTAAAGGGGTTGCCTACCAAGGTGCTCGGGAGGAGATCCAAGTCCAAGCTAACTCAAGGCCCAGAATCCATATGGATAAGATTCCTAACTCACCACATGATTCTATGGCCAGAGTGGATGGTATCTTTATCAACAGTGGTGGAAATGTTTTAGAATCTCAGTGTGAGCGAACGAGTCTGAGGGAACTAATTAAGCCTGCATGCCAAACAATGAGCAAGTTTGAGAAAATGCATTTATTTAAGCAGATCCTTGATCTCATAGACAAATCTCATGCACAGGGTTTTGCTTTACAGCATTTGCGCCCATCATATTTTACAATCTCATCTTCAAACCAAGTAAAATATATTGGTTCTTATACTACACAAGATTTATCAGCCCCGGACAAACTGGATATCGCCACAGATGATGTTTTCAATAGAAAAGGATGCTTTGATCAGAAAGTTGAGCACCAAGAGTCTAATGGCAATGGCAATTCAATCCTAAAGTATCAAAAGGTTGGTGAGCAACGCTCCATTGCTGTCAGACAGCCCATACATACCTTTCGGGCTGACCACAGAGGGGGCAACCAAAGTGAAGACATTGATCCAGGTGCTTCATGGCAGAGAAATTCTAGTTGCACTGTCAGAGAACGTTTTAAGTTTGGTAAACCATACTTTGGCAGTAATACATCGTATGCCCAAGGTCTATCTAATTCTGGCAACCAACAATCAGTGTTTGAATTGAGGATGCTGGAGGAAAGCTGGTACAGAAGTCCAGAAGAGCTCTTTCAATTGAAAGGTGTACTCCCATCAAACATCTACAGCCTTGGGGTTCTTCTATTTGAGGTATGTTGATAACTGTCATGACATGTCCTGCAATAGTATTCATAGGGGATCTCTGAACACTTTAAGTGCTTATAGAAGTGAAGTTACATTGTGCAAATACTATTTGTTTGCACCTCAAGAGGTAATATTATAGTCGGTTTTACTTTAGTCATTTAACAACAAGTTCACATGTCTTCTAGTTATTGAATTTACTTATGAGTGGGTGAAATTTTGACACCCGTATATTATAGTGCTTCCTACTTAATAAAGAGTTTGATGGGTATGTTGTTTCTATGTTTCTTCAACAACAGTTGGATTTCTGAAAGCATCTGTTGCTATAGCATAATCTTTTTCCTACAAATTGGAGAATCTGATTGAGATGTGCTATTCTGATTGAGACCATGTAATAGTCCTGTTGTTTGATGGCATATTAAGATATTCTCTGCTTATCTAAGTTGTATGAAATGGCAGATTTCTATCCTTTTTTTACCATATTCAATTAAATCTTATCTAGTTTCTCAGTATTACAGCCTTGCAGTATATTCCACTAGTAGCGTTAGCATGTGTGCACAAACAATTGATTATATGCGCTGCTGGAAATCACATTTGAGTTTACTAGCTTTTCTAGTTTCCATGCAATTCTGTAGATTCTATCTTCAGCCTAGCAGGTAAGGTATTTAATGACCTTATTTTTTGATCAGTTATTTTGCTGTTGTGAGACATGGGAGGCGCATTGTGCTGCAATGTCAGATCTTCGCCATCGGATTCTGCCTCCAAATTTTCTTTCAGAAAGTCCTAAGGAGGCTGGTTTCTGTCTTTGGTTACTGCATCCAGATCCTTGTTCTCGACCAAAGGCAAGGTGAGCATGTTCATCTCTCTCCTTGGCACAAAACAAGACAGTTGCTTACTGATTAGGTGAATAGAACCAAATGTTCATTGGGTTCCATTATGGTGAATTTTGCAAGTTACACGTAAAGTCTAAAGCAGTTTATTTCTCCAGTGGAATGAAAGGAAGGGATCTGAATACATAGTTATTTCATTATAAATTGAGCACGTGTTATTCTTGGCACCTATATTACCTTTGTTTGCTTCTGTTTTCCATAACTGTACTTGGAGGGAATTAGATGGTGTTTCTTTGCCATCTGCAGACTGGACATAATAATTCCACATCAATTAATGCCTAATAGTCATTTTGCTTTTTCGCTAGAGACATTCTAGGATGTGACTTGATAAATGAGGGTCGAGATTTGTCCTTGTTAGATCAGGCACCAGTTGCTGTCAATGAAGAAGACACAGAATCTGGTTTGCTGCTGAATTTCCTTTCTCAGCTGAAAGAAGAAAAGGAGATGCAGGCTGCCAAGCTATCAGCAGATCTTGCAAGCGTACAAACAGATATTGCAGAGGTTGAGAGAAGACACTCAATGAGGATGGGATTTAGTTTAGAGGGCATGGATGTACTGGCAGATTCTAATGATTTGACAGGAGCTTCAGCAAATGCCCCGAGAAGTGCATTGTTGTCAGGTTTGCTACCATCATTGTGTAGGTCAAGCATATATGAGGAGAGGGTGATGAAGAATTTGGATCAGCTTGAGAATGCATATTATTCCATGAGGTCCACCGTTGACACTTCTGAGACTATTGTAACCAAACGTTCGGATAATGATGCCTTGCGGGTCCATGAAAACTTTTACCAACTTCACAGTGATGCTGATGCTATGAATGAGCAAACAGACCGTCTTGGATGCTTTTTTGATGGTTTATGCAAATATGCCCGGCATAGTAGGTTTGAAGTACGAGGAATTTTGAAGAATGCAGATATACTTAACTCTCCAAATGTGATTTGTTCTTTGAGTTTTGACCGGGATGAAGAATATTTTGCTACTGCTGGAGTTTCAAAGAAAATTAAAATATTCGAATTTGATGCTCTTTTAAATGACCGTGTTGATATTCATTATCCATTGATAGAGATGCCTAGCAAGTCCAAGCTTAGTTGTATCTGTTGGAACAACTACATAAAGAACTACTTGGCATCAACAGATTATGATGGCACTGTTCAGGTACGTATCTAATGGATGTGTTGCTACATGTTTCCCAAGATACTCCCCATATGTTAGATGCTGTTTGTAAGCATGGCTTATCTGCTATGATCAAGTGGGCATATTTCTTTGGTTTCCAAAAAAAAGTGGGCATATTTCTTAATTCTTATTCCCTCATTGCAGTTTTTTCCTAGCTGTCTTGCAACAGCAGCATTTATCTGATTCAGTGAGGTTTACATGGATCTTGGGTAATTTGGTGATTTTGTTATCATTTAAGTACCAACTGCTGACTTCCAGATCTAGCATAGTGCCGATCTGCTAATATTGGTTTATATTGTGTACATCACATCAGTATTCAACAAATTCTCTACTGATTTGGGCCACCACATCCTTATAGTTTTAGCTTTGGGGAGGACAATTTGATGTCTGCTGTGCCCATTTCCTCTGTTTGGGTGCCTTTTTTGTTATCATTAGGATTATGATCTGGAAGGGAGCACAAGTAGGTTGATTGTCGAAACAAGTGCTCTGAAGGTGAACCTGGTGAGCTTCAACCTTCAGGCTATGCTTAGGAAACAGCAACACACTGTTGTTTTGTACTGGTTGAGGATAGCATTTCCTTGTGCTGAGTTTCTCTCAAAATCTATTCATCATTCATCATTTAGAGTTAAATTTTCATTCTACCGGGATCTCTTTTTGGGGGGGCCAATAGTATTTTACCCATGTACACTGGTTCATCTTGTAGTTATTTTATAACAAAAAGAGCCGTACTGGTTTTCTATTAGCATTCAACACTTCCCATTTGCAACTCAGAATAACCATGTTCCGTTTTGAGCTGTTATTCCTTTCCATAAGCTGTCGTTGTTCATTTGTTCTTCCAATGGTGTGGATGAGTCATTGCTATCTTTTACATGCTTCAACAGGGAGCACAAATTAACCTCTCTGTTATAAGCATCAGACCAAGAACCGCACTGCATATTTTTCCTTTCTTTGTGTCATTGGTTTAATTATTACTGTGGAATGCAGTTATGGGATGCAAGCTCTGGTCAAGGATTTACACAGTTTACGGAGCACCGGAAAAGAGCTTGGTCTGTGAGTTTCTCAGAGGGGGATCCAACTAAGTTGGCAAGCGGGAGTGATGATTGTTGTGTGAAAGTTTGGAGTATTAACCAGGCATGTTACTGAACTACATAGTTTGTTCTACTTTTTGTTTAACAAGGTGATCTTAATTAGTCTCTCTACTCCAAACGTGGGTGTTATATTACTCATATTTTTCTTTATCTTGGCGTTCAGCATGTCAGATAATAGACAGTCAAGTGAGACAGGGAGTTATAAGTTAGAAATATTAAATTGTTAAGTTATTCCTATCTGATTGGCATTGCATTCCCATCAGAAAAGCTGAAGCTAGTCCAGGTTGTGCTGGGTTGGGTTGTGTTGGCTAAACGCTTAAAAATGCCATCAAGTTTTTTCTGTACCCGAGATGACATGGCTTCTTTTACAGAGTCAGTCAAGCTTTGAACAATACCGAAAGAGCCCAATGACTCCTTTTCTTTTGGCCATTGCTAAGCAACAGTCGTCATACATTTGCAAACTTTGATCTTGCTCCATTCGCTCTTTATTCCATCTTCCATATGTACATTTTCATGTTCCTGGTACCATTTTTTAATGTTAGTCAATGTCTTGTTATTACCAGAAAAATTGCATTGATACAATCAGAAATGTGGCCAATGTGTGCTGTGTGCAATTCTCCCCATACTCCTCTCGTATGTTAGCTTTTGGCTCAGCTGATTACAAGATATGCTGTTATGATCTGAGGAATACAAGAATCCCTTGGTGTACTATTTCCGGACATGGGAAAGCTGTCAGCTATGTAAGATTCTTGGATTCGGAAACGCTTATCTCTGCATCGACTGACAACACCTTGAAGATATGGGATCTCAACCAGACTAATTCCAGTGGATTATCTACTAGTGCTTGCAGTCTGACATTGAGTGGTCATACCAACGAGAAGGTATGAGAAGGTCTTATATATTGATTTTTTTTCATTTGGTAACTCGTTTTGGAATCAATGTATAGTCAACCTCACAAATAATTGTCCATGCAGAATTTTGTAGGATTATCTGTTCACGACGGATACATAGCATGTGGTTCTGAAAACAATGAAGTGAGTATTATATTTAATGCATATATTTGCCTTGTGCTGCACTTGTATTTTTTGAGATACTGTCAAGCTAATTCAAGTTCTGTTGAGTGCAAAACTTTCTTTGGAACATCAGCCACGGTTTTTGTTAAGCAAATTATTATGCCCTTGGAGGGCATTGTAAAATTTTTAATATTTTGGACAACCCCATGACCCTTGTTCATAAAAAAAAAAAAGAAAACATGCCCCAACCCCTCACCCTGCACAACCCCCACTAATATTGTAACTTCAGGCATTCTGTTTTGCCCCAATTCCCCCCAGGGACAATCATCCCCAGCCATGCCATCCCCTCTGTAGGCCCCCTCCCCCAACGTTATTAGTGAACCATTGAACCCTCTAGTGTTGATGGATTGATGCTGTCGCCCATCTCTGCAACACCTTAACTCAGGTGATATGTTGCAACTCAGAATAAAGGCACATAAGTGTTTGTAATTCAGGATGATTTGAGTTCAGATTATGCTCTCTTGAAGGTTTAGCTTGGAACATCTCATGTGTTCATGTGAGGAACTCTATTAATTCACGAATGCTTCAAAATCTGAAATTCAGCTCAGAGCTTTATTAAACTTTTTCTTAGACACAGCTAGTGGGTCAGTTGAAGTGTGCTAATTAATCTTTTAGTGGAAGAACTACTCATGTATTTGTTGTTGGTGTGCAGGTATTTTCTTATTACAAAACCTTTCCCATGCCAATAACTTCTCATAAGTTTGGTTCAATCGACCCCATTACCGGACAAGAGACAAATGATGATAATCAGCAGTTTGTGTCGAGTGTTTGCTGGAGAGGAAGGTCAAACATGGTAGTGGCAGCCAACTCTAGCGGCAGCATTAAAGTGCTCGAGCTTGTGTGAACAAGCTGATGATAATTTTACTGAATGAGAAGATCTGAATGCTAAGGTGCCATGCTGCCCTGGTGATTCTCAGGTGCCATATTTCCTTGAGTGTTCTGCCTTCTCAATGGAACGCAACTAAAGCATCAACCATCCTTCTAGGTCTGGTTTTTATTGAACCATCAGA
This sequence comes from Bonia amplexicaulis, assembly GCA_036346245.1. Classification (NCBI taxonomy): domain Eukaryota; kingdom Viridiplantae; phylum Streptophyta; class Magnoliopsida; order Poales; family Poaceae; genus Bonia; species Bonia amplexicaulis. The sequence continues at coordinate 14,760,235 of CM070749.1, read as the reverse complement.
GAAGTTGCAAGGCGCAACTGTCCTATTCAAAGCAACCTACAAGGCCAACTTTGATGTTGACTGTTTTGATTTGAGACTCCCAAGCGAACTGAGCAATTGGAGAGCGTATGAAAGGCCTCAGCATCTATTGTCAGCAATCGTCAGCATCTATTTGTTGTGTTTGTATGGCATTTTGACATGGTACTAGTCAGCAAGTTAAGGAGGGCCTAGGGGTCTGTACAGATTTAGGGGCTCCAACGGCTGATGTAATATATATCTTGAAACTGGATGCACTTTTGGGCTAAAGAGCCTTACGCTATAGATTTTTTTGTACGAATAATCTTTTTTTATTTAAAATTACAGAAATATACCCGCGGCAACATTTCTTATACAAATAGGCTTCAGTTGTCCAACCGAGGGTTGACTGGAGACAATCGTTCAACGGCTAGATGACATGTGGGCAATTTGTCGGTTGTTGGGCGAATCATTGATGTCGCCAGTGGGGGGCGACTTGAATCCAATAGCCGAATGGTTGGATGGTTGGAGCTCTAGTCGTTCAACGGTCGGGTGATTGGGGAGTTAAAACAGTCGAGCGCTCGGCAGTTGTCGTCCACACATAAGAAATCACTCGTTCGTTCGGCCGAGAGGAGAAGAAGAAAAGAGAGGAGGGGGAGGAGAGGGAGAGGAGAGGGGAAGAGGGGGAGGAAGGAGTGGGAGGGGAGAAGAGGAAGTACTAAATCTAGATATGTTTTTTATTTGCTATATTATATTTGTAGTATATTTTTATGTAATATTAGTATTAGTAAAAATTATAGATGTAGATATAAGTAGTTCAATTTTTAGTATAGGAAATTTAGTTAACGTAATTATAGTAAATTAGCAGATGTAGAAATGGAGAGGAGAAGAAGATGCAACAATAGGTGTAGATGTAGACAGAAATCTTGTATATGATTGTTATTGTTAGTAGAAAATTGTAGATGTAGATAGAAATAGTTAAATTTTTTGTATACAAAATTTAGTTAAAATGTAGTTTTAGAAAATTAGCAGCCGTAGAAGCGTGTAGTTGTGTATAAATTAGGGAACATAGTTTTAGAAAATTAGCATCATTAGGAAATTTACACGCGTACACGCGTAGGGGGCAGAGGCTAGCGAGAGGGAGCGCGAGAGAAAGAGGGAAATGGCGACCAGGGCAAAAGAGGCCGCCGAGGAGTTCAACGCCGAGCTGGCAAGGAAAGAAAAATAACCCTGGTCCACACAGTAGTTCGTACGAGCAGTTGGGTAGGTTAGTCGCACATGATGCTATATATTATACATGTAATCAAAAAGTACGAGACATATTACTCCCAACTATATTATGCAATCTATTTAAATTCAGACAAGTTTACTATCTCGTCTTTTCGCATTCCATTATTTACATAGCACGTCATCTAACAACATTAATATACCGGTTTTCTCCGTATACAAATTCCCAGTAACATTACAATATCACTTACCATCATATTTACCGATCGTTCTAAGGTCAATCATTCTTAAAAATATTTCTAAATTTTTTTACGCACCTACAACATACAATGACCATAAATTTTTATTACAAATCGAGCAGATTATTTTTCAGTTATAATCTACAAAATTGACAAAATATACAAAATTCACGGGGGACTGAAACCAGTCACCCTCTGGGAGGGCGACTTCACATGGAGTCACCTTTTGTTGGGCTCCCAATGGTCAGGCGACTGGAGCTCTGCCGTCTAGCCATTGGGCGATTGGCTCCAGTCGCCCTCCCTGCGTTGGGCTACTGAAGTCTATTTGTGTAAAAAATATTACCATATGTATATTTCTGTAATTTTAAATAAAAAATAGATTATTTGTACATCTACTCAATCAATATCTCATGGGAATTAACTCGGTTTTGATGTGCCATGACTGACATTGTAGTATGATGGCTAGAGCAAGCAGCGGTAAAAAAGTGACCTTGTAGTTTGAAGAAGTCGTGCATTTGAGATGCGTGTAAGGCAACGAGGGTTTGCCTACTTTTCTAGTCCCCTTATTTGTTTTGAACAATAATGTACTACTGTATATAACTAAAATGCTTTGAGAGGCTAGAAATTCTCATATTAATCGAAGAGAAAACGATTAAAGACCAATGCACAGTAGTTCGATATAGATGTAAGAGTTGCTTAGTAATGTGTGTGTCTAACTTTTTTCCCATAATCAATATAGAACTATTCCCAACATATGCTTCTAACCGATTATTAACGGTAGGTTTTATTGTTGGTTTTGGAGAGGATGTACGTTTATTAAAAGAATTATAAAAGAATGAAACAAGTGGTACGTCCGTTCTCCTCTAATCGTCTCATTCCTTCGATTTCTCACCACTCTCCACTTCCTAACCAATCAAAGCAATCCTCTTTCATAGCATGATTCCTTATACATCCAATAAATTTCGTTGTCACGTACGGACATATTACTAGCATTATAAGAAGCATGAGTTAATGCCTGTTCTTTTTGGCTTCAGATTATGGCTTATGACTTTTAGCTGTTCGTGAGAGAGATTACAAAGTCACAAATAACTCGCATGCGGTTTTGGCCGATATAAATGAAGTCGCTACAATGTGTACTATAATCAACTTATAGATCTCACATTTAAAAGATATTTTGTTTGAAAACTAGTTACTATAGAAAAACTGAAAGGTACCAAAAAGAAGAGACCAGTATCTGCAAGCTATGTTCGTTTGTAGGCTTGGAGGATATACGGTATGTGCGCAGGGCTAGGTGGTGTTGGTTTGGGCATTGCAAGCGTTGGCGATTGGCTCTGGTTCAGACTTCTTCTGTATCAATGTTACCTGTAATTTCTCTAAATGAAGAATGTGTAATTACTACACTGGCTAGTTTTGAGTTTGTTTTTGTTACAATCCAATTACACTAGTTTCAGCTGCTATATCTAAGTAAAATTCATCTGTACAGTAGCATACAATGATGTAGACACATACTGTAAATTTTCCTCTTTTTTTCCTTTCATAAAAAAAGAGCAGTGATCTGCAAAGCCAGAGTTTTGTTGCTGGGGACAGGCGCGATGCAACCTAAGAGGTGAAGATATATTGCAACTACTTCAGAGGAAGCATATTCTATAGTAGACCTAGTGTTTCATCATTGCCAGGCAGATTCCAACTTCCCTGGAAATATGATATTGCTTAGTTACTTCCATGCTCCCTTTTAGCACAAAACTGTGCAGATACTTGAGCATCTTGTGGTTAAATTAACAGCTTATACATAATCACCCTCTCCAGTCATTTTAAGAGAGCATACAAGCACCTTCATGCCCTTGCGCTTTTCTCTGAGTGGAATGGAATCTACATTATGATTGTTTGTTTCTTGAATGCATATTTTGCATCTGAATTGCTTGTATATATGTTGCTCTCTGAATGAATTCCTGTTGCAATAATTCGTATTTGATTGTCAAAAAACCATTCTACACAGGAAGAAGAGAAAAGAAAAGAATACTATACTACCCTTAAAACTTCTTGGCTAGCCAAACATAGCAAAAGCACATGTGTGCACTCTTTGTTGGCTGCAAATTTGTGATTCCCACACACTTGCCAATATTAGGGAAGAGAGACAAGAACCAACAACAAAAATAGGCAAGCTTCCATGGATTCGACTCCCTAATTTCCCTTAAGTCTTCTTCCTCCCTGCTCTCCTGCCCCGTCCCTACGGCTCCCCTTCCGCCATTACAATCTTTTCTTCCACGAAGGGAAGGGAAGGTTCTGGCCTAGGGAGGGTGGGAGCAGAGGAAGGAAGAAGCCACCACAAACCAATAAAGAGGCAGCGAGAATGGCGAGCAAGGCCCACCGCGCCTTCCTGCTCCTCTCGGCCGTCATGGCATCCCTCGTCGCCGGCTCGACGGCCGGCGTATACCACATCGTCGGCGCCGGCAAAGGGTGGCGGATGGCTCCCAACAAGACCTACTACGAGGACTGGGCTCGCACGAGGAACATCAGCATCGGCGACAAGCTGAGTAAGCTTCTGCTAGCCAGTAACATCCTGATCCTGTGTGATCTTTGCCGGCATTTTGCACTCGGTGTAGTTCTTCACGTGTTGGTGCGTGCAGTGTTCCTTTACCGGAGCGGGGTGTACAACATCGTGGAGGTGCCGACCAAGGAGCTGTTCGACGCGTGCAGCATGAGCAACATCACCAACCGGTACCAGAACGGGCCGACCATCATCGAGCTCACCCAGCCAGGGCCGCGCTACTACTTCTGCGGCGTCGGCGAGCACTGCGAGGGCGGGCAGAAGCTCGCCATCAACGTCTCCGCCGTCGCACCGCAGCCGCCCGATGCGCCCAGCACCAGCTCGGCCGCCGCCGCCGCCGCAGGCACCGGCGCCGTCCTGTTCTACTCCGCCGGCCTCGCCGCGTGCCTGGCCTCCGCATCGCTCATGTAAATTGGCACGTCGCAACTGCTGGAATCGGAACTGGCTGCGTACGTGCGGCTTGTTGGCTGGGTGTACATGTCTGTGTCCTGTGATTGTCGTACGTGGTGGGACGACTAGGAGCCTTTGGCTTTGAGGGCAAGTGTACCTGCAATTTTGCATTCCATCGTTCGTCCGCTGCTTGCTCTCGTCTAAGTCTGCACTGATATCTAATGTCTCAACCACAAGATCTAGACCAGTTCAAGCAAAAAAAAAAAAACGGCTCGTTAATATTCTCTCTCGAAATTTTAACAGACCAAAGCATGCTCTTGAATCATGCATAACGCCAACGCATTAGCAAACCTTTCCAGACGACAAGCTTCGAACAAGGTTACTGTGCAAATCTAAGTAAAATAAGTATACGAGACTTAGATAAGATATAATTTTTGTCTACAACAATATTAGATTTAGCTAGGCACGCATTCACCTCTTGTTGTATTTGCTTAGTACGGTTCCTAGTCATGAGACCCAAATAAGCATCTTTTGTAGAAACTTCAACCTGCAGTTGTGTAGAATCTTGTGGAGTAGATAATGAATGAGTTGAGCCAGGGATGTCCTCATCAGGTGGGCTTGTCGTCAATATCATCAATGACAAAATGTAACCACAAGCTTTTGTGTTTGTGTGTAACTAGCAGATTTACCAGCGTAGTTGTATGGCTAGATATTATAATATAATTGTCTTTGATATACAACTCTACTTCCTATCATTGAAATATGTATTTGTTTATATAACTCTAATATCTATATATAATTAATCTGCACCGTTATAATCTAGCTCCACCAAAATAAGTGGTGGATATACTTCTCTTTTTCTTTCGATTAATATGAGAATTTCTAAGATTTTTTAGGATTATTATAGGATTTTTTATCCTCAAAACGAAGAAAATGCTTTAAATATTACTGGTTATTTTTATTTATATAGATGTCACCAGCTTATTAATTTTTATAGTGTGTTGATTAATGGAGACAAGCTTGCCATTTGAATCGTAGTGATTAATTATCCTAGTTCCCACGAAATTATGCGGCTACATGCTACAATACATAACTTTATATTTGCAAAATGAATTTGTATTCTTTGTATAATTCTGTTATCTATGTTCAAAAAATATTGTTGGAGTCGATATACTCGTTAACAACTTTGATATTGTATATACGTCGTTATAATATGGATTTTCACACCAAATAGGTTGTGTATTTTTTTTCCTTTTTACTCCGATTAATCTAAGATTTATAGGCAGCGTTCAATATGGCTTAAAGCTTATGACTTAAGCTTATTTTTGTACTATTCATAATTTCGTCTTTTTCTGAACTTTTAATTTTTTTTGAGCTTTTTTGTCGGTTCTTTTTTTTCCCGTATTCGTTTGCGTTGTCTGTGATGGGCTAACAAATTTTTTATATTTTTTAATTTTTTTAAATTTAATTATGTTAAATAAGCCTCTCACATTCTGATATTTTTTCACCACCACAAGTGTTTTCACTATAAGCTTTCAGCTTTCAGCCGAACCGATCACCACCATATGGCACCCGGTTGGCGCGCCGGCGCTGCCTCCGACGCTGGCGAGGGCTGCCGCGGCTCCCGGCCTCACCACTGAGGTGAAATCGCTTCGGGATTTGAGTTCAAAGCTACAGCTTAATTATTTTTTAAAGTTCAATTCCCTTTCAATTGAAAGTTTAATATTTAGTGGGCTTTCACGATCTTTCAATTCAATGTTTCAATCCCGAAATGAATGTTCCCCGAATCCCAAATCGATACCTTCCTAATTCGAAGTTTCCCAAATTGAAAGTCTTTCAATCCCTGTTGAAAAGTTGAAAGTTCGAAATCTCATTTCGAAAGTTCGTGCTGAGAGGATGTGGTGGAGGGTAGGTGGCGTCCTCTGCCTTTGGTGGCAGCGGACGGCCACCGAATAGCGATCCCTACATTTTGAATAAGAGTGAAGCATGCTTAAAAAGAAAAAAGAAAAGGAAGACGAGATCGAAGCAAGTCTGATTTTTTTCGCCCATCACATCTGGTTAGGTTGTTATCACTCATTTGGACCGAATTAATTGTACAGTCCTAGTTGGAAAACTTGGAGAGACTTAGCACACCATCAAATTAAGTAGTAGTACTGGTAGACTTTGTACAGTTGTAACTTTAATACATGCCTAGTATCACACTCCGTCCATAAATTTAGATTGTTTTTTATTTTTTATTGTCTCTAATGCAACACTTTAATTATAATTTATTATCATAATATACTAGCAATAATTATAAAAATATATATTATGGAAGAATTTTATAAGATAAACCCAATGATATTATTTTTATGTGGTATATACTTTAACTTATATCAATGGTTAAATATTGAAAAGCTTGACTCCATGGAACTTACGGTGACCTATATTTATGCACGGAGAAAGTAGTCGTTATCAAGACCCCGGAGTCATCGTACAATGCTGACCATTAAATTTTATATTAGTTTTTAGGTACATTAAATTTTACAGTTGCGTGATAAAAAGGTCAAAAAAAATCTAAGACCATTTAAATAGCTTTGATTGAAAATTTTCAAGACTAGTTGCCATAGCAGAAAAAGTTTGACCACTAGACTAGAAAAGGTTTTACTACCACTCTCCATCTCCTTAATTGCAAGTAGTTTCGTCGACCCTCAGTGCACAGTGCACAGTACTGACACTTGGTTAACTCGGTCTACCTCTATATAAAATGCTAGCCATCGATCGGTCACCGATCGTTAGAGACACTAGCAGTAAGAAGTTGCAGTATCTTGATCCTACTCGTGTACATTTGATTTCAGTCGCTGAGAGTGTCGAGATGAAGTCTCAGCTTCTGGGAGCCGAGGAGTTGGTGCTAATGCTGGCGCCGGCCGCCGCGTACTGGCTCTACTCCGGCGTCTACGAGGTGGTCGGCAGGACGGAGGCCGCGGAGAGGTACAGGCTGCACTCGAGGAATGACGAGGAGACCAAGAACCTGGTCTCCAAGAAGGACGTGGTCAAGGGCGTGCTCCTGCAGCATGCTGTCCAGGCTGCCATCTCGCTCGTCGTGCTCAAGGTGTTGATATTCCATTCCAACCTGCACTTCGAATGTAGTTCTGCTTGCACTATAACGATTGTATTGTTCATGATGATATAACATTATTTTTTATTTTTTTTAATTGAATGATTCGGCAAAAACTAAGACGCTATAGTTCAATTTTAATCAAAAGCTAATAGCTAAAGCTAGAAGCCAGACGTTTAAGCTCTTTTGAGCGAGCCTAAGACAAAAGGTAGATGGTAGGCCAATAAAAGGTGGTGCTCATTTAGATATGGACTTAAAACTATTTCCAGCTCGTGGTATGGATATGGACTTAAAACTTTACAGCTTACGCTTAGCATGGTAGTGGCGTTGATCAAAGATACCAGTCGACACTGACAGTCTTAAGGGCATGCGAAATTAATCTTGGGAGTACACTCTTTCTGGTAACGTTTAAGGTGCTGCTCTGCTGATCTGTAGTGTCTTGGAGTGCCGGAGTTGCATGCCTAGCTCAGATTAAAAAGACGTTTTGTCTCATTCACAAGGAAGATTCTGACGCTGGCGAGGCAAATGTCCCCAAGTAAGGGTATTGTACAGACGAATTAAATTTTTTTATCTTTTAATCATTTAAAGTTATATTCTTAATTATTTAAAGTTACATGTGAAATTTTTGTAGGAGAACTGTAATTTCAGTTGATTGAGAGTATAATTTTAGTTGCACTTTGAATCACCTGAAGTTACAGGTGTTTTTTTTATAAAGGCTATAAGTCCAGTTGATTAAAAGTGTAATTTCAGATGACTGAAAGATAAAAAAATTTTAGTCGACTGTGCAATAGCAAAACCGCTCGTGTAAATAGGAGAACCTAGGACGTGCAGTAGGCGCGAGGTTCCCGGCTTTTCTGACTGATACAGCCGCATTGATGCGTTGCAGATTTTGCTCATTTATGAGGTCGCCTTCGGCACTACCTAAACTGCAGTTTGGTCAGATAAGAGATGTGGAATCTTTTATATGGTCGATTTAGATGGTGTTCAGTTCGGCTTATTTTTGGTGGTTTATGGCTGAAAACACTGTAACTGGCTGAAAAAAACACTGTAGTTGATAGAAGCTTATTTAACATAATTAAATTTAAAAAAAATTGAAAAATATAAAAAATTTGTTAGCCCATCACAGACAACGCAAACGAATACGGGAAAAAAAAGAACCGGCAAAAAAACTCAAAAAAAAGCCAAAAATTCAGAAAAAGACGAAATTATGAATAGTGCAAAAATAAACCAGAAACCAGAAGCTCAAGCCATATTGAGCGGGGCCTTAGACAGGCAACTAGCTAATATGCTTTTACAGCAACTACCTAAACTGCAGTTTGGTCAGATAAGAGATGTGGAATCTTTTATATGGTCGATTTAGATAAGCGAGTTCTGAAATCTGCACTCAAATTTGTCCAACTCTTGGTGGTATGTCCACAGTTAACAGCAAGCAAAGACGGCAGCGAAGTCGAAACCGGCGCAGGCTACTACTCCGGCTCGAGCCGGCTCTCCTCCTTCCTCGTGGAGGCGGCCCGGTTCGTGTTCGCCATGTTCGTGTTCGACACGTGGCAGTACACCATGCACCGGTGCATGCACTCGAGCGGCTACCTGTACCGGCGCTTCCACTCTTGGCACCACCTCGTCGCCGCGCCCTACGCGTTCGCGGCGCAGTACAACCACCCCGTCGACGGCCTGCTCACGGAGACGCTCTCGGGCGGAGCCGCGTTCCTGCTCTCCGGGATGTCGCCGCGCGCCGCCACGGCCTTCTTCGTGTTCGCCACCGTCAAGGGCATCGACGACCACTGCGGGATCATGGCGCCGTGGAACCCGTTCCACGCGGCGTTCCGCAACAACACGGCGTACCACGACGTGCACCACCAGCTCGCCGGCGCCAAGGTCAACTTCTCGCAGCCCTTCTTCGTCGTGTGGGACAGGCTGCTCGGCACGCACGCCCCGTACACCGTGCAGGAGAGGAAGGGTGGCGGGCTTGAGGTCAGGATCCTCAAAGACCAAATGTGTTAATGTACTAGCCAGTTTTCTGTATGTCGCAGGCTCATATATAGCTCTTCTTTCTGAACCAAGTGTGATAACAGAGCAAACTCTGTAATCTACATACAGCGTAGGACTAGTAGTAGCCAGTATTGTTGAAGTTGTGAACTGTGTGGAGTATTCTGCAGCAGGTTTGCTATTGCATACAGTGAGCAGGAAGCGCGATACTACCATCATATATTCATATTCAGAAACCAGGTCACAACAACAACATGTTGACTCTGGCACAGATTTAAATTGAGCTGCCGACTGATCATAGAGGAGACTACTGATCTCATGTACAAGAAGAAAAGGTGGCACATACTTTTCATGTCAGATGGCTATAGTATAACATTGTAAATTGTCACACTGCATGCTAGATGATACCGGGGTGATCAAGATGATCGCTGCAGTTTGTCGATGGAACTGCAGAAAGCTCAAGCTTCCCTGTCCACTCCTCCCCAGGTTTCAGTGTTTTTGATCTCTCCACTGCAGCCGCATCAACACACAGCATCTGTTTGTACTCCTCATCACCGAAGTCCACCATAGTTTTCGATTTCTTTTCCCACGGATTCCACACAACTGACAGGCGCAAAATGAATAAGATGGAAATTCCAAAGTACTGTTACCGTGGTTTTGCTGGAAGGTGGCAACCTACCGGTGTCAGGAAGTCCTTCCTTTCTTACGACAAACGTGCGTTTCTTCTCATGGTCAAGAACTGCTATTACATTTGGTGAGCTAACGTAGACTCGATCAACCTGCAAAACATTTGCACATAGATCAGGCGTTACCACCAGAAATCTTAAGAATCTCAGCCTAAAAAACCTTCAGAATCTGATATTCCAATTATAGAACAAACGAAGATTACAGCTCAAAATTATGTCTAGTTTAGTGAGTACGGAGCACTGATGCTTTCCATATCCACAAATGCAAGCACGTACTACACGCATGCCCCTACTGAAGACGCATGCCGGTAAGACCAATTTTAAATCCTAGCCATCCATCTTAGGAGGTTAGTAATGGAATTGTATGTCATGGCTTTCTACCAAGAGTTATGAGGTCATATCTAAATTAAGAAAGTTTGAAATGGAATGTGAAGTATGTTTCTTTCTTTCCTTCGTTAATTCCTGCATACCATGAGTAAACACGAGACTATTTACTGAATTTGCACATTCAGTGGACAGTGTTTGTGTTGTGTTGTTTTTTTAGCAAATATCAGAAACCAATAGGTTTTGTGATCCATATGGCGTTCTTATGGTCTTATAATTTCACAAAACCTCACCCCTAGTAATCACCGTTGGCGGAGCCCCCCTCGCCGTCGCAGTCGCCGGTCACACCACTGCTGCTCATGGCCGTGCACATGCCCCTGCTCCCACACCCCCGGCCACCGCGTCAAGGACGCACAGTTGAGCACACGCCTAGCCAGGACACCACCGTGGCCGTGTTTGGGTTCGTGAGCGCGCAGGCGTCGCCACTGGAATGTGACATGGGAAAGACTATGGTGGGGTTGATGACGGTGGGGGACTCACTGGATTTGACAAATTCAGTGATGGCAATACTGTGACAAAGATGGATTCGATTCCAACAAACTGCTATGAGAAAATTAAATTAAATTAGGGTAGTGATGGTCAAGACTTGGGAACACGAGGTGACGAGGTTGGAGTCTACAGAAACTCACCAGAAATGGAGATCGAAGTGGTGGAGTGGCGGCCGGAGCTCGAGAAGAAGACAATGATGCTAGGGATGGGGTTTTGTGAAACTACAAAACTATAATACCTAGGGTTTTTACCACATACCGAAAACCCTGAGGATTTTCTACCGCATGGACCACAAAACCTAGAGGTTTCTGAAATTTGCTCTTTTTTAAAAATCTCAACAGAAATTTTTTATGTGCAAAGCACACTGAAAATAACCAGCCATTTTGTGTGCTACAAGTTTGAAAAGTAGAAATAATTACTCATTATTTTGCTTCTTTTACCCTTTTCCATAGTCTTTTATTTGCAGGGAACTTTGCCATTGTTGAATAAAAGACTAGAGAGAAAAAGGCACGATGTGTAGTTGTAAGTTTATTTTTAGAATCACATGTAATTCTAAGTTTTGCTTTGCAAAATTTTTTCAACCGTTCTAATTTCATGGAATCCTGAGGGGAAAAAACAAATGAGGCAATTTGGAGCATGCATGGAATCATTAGGAGAAAAAAAATATTAGTTGGCATCATCAGTGCTTTCCTTATGTACGATTGCGCTTTAAATGACAAATATTAATGGTATTATTTGCTCAGAAAAAGTCCTTATTAACCTTGATAGGGCCAATCTTTTACCTCCTAAATGGTAATAGTGATATCATCCTTTGGATCTTACGGAATCAACGGCCCACATAATAGTGGTTGCACCATAAAATTTCCCAAGTAGTATACATTACTGTTGAAGTATCTGTAAATATTCACCTCTGATTCAAATGTTATGGCATCTCCTTGTTCTGTACAACGTTCTCGCTGACTAAGATTGTCGAGATAATCAAGGGTCTCCAAACCTTCGATCCTCACCTCGCTGGAATTAGCGAGACATAACATATCATCTTTTGGGAATCATATGGCATCGATGAAAAGTAATTAGATAGAGAGGTACAAAAAAAACTTCTGTTGGGTAAACAAAGCCTGACCTGATGTCAGAAACAGAGAGATATGTATGATAAGCAAATGAGAAACTGAATGGCTTCCCATTAACATTTCTGACGCGCGATACTAGTGACAGGTCCCCATCCTTTGAAAGAGATACTCTCAAGCGGAACTCAAAACTGGAATCAAAATCATAATATATCAGGTAATGCATGTGAAGGAATACAAGTATGAAATACAACTGAGAATACATCACAAAAAAACCACCCTCCATTCTCATAGCTTCAGCATCTCTACTCTTCTTCTTTTCTTTTTTTTTTGAAAAATCAGCAAGAGCTCTGCTATTCTTTATAGAAGGAGAACAAAAGTAACAACACAAAGGGCATCAAACCCCAGGTCCAGAATTACTATATACCTATAACAGTTGGTACAGAGTACCATTCTCCATGGGAGACATGGCACTAAGAGAGTTAAAGAGAGCTGGTAAGTAAGAATAAGTGGATCTGGCCTCTTCATACCCCTCTTAGGAGTTTATACACATGAGTGGGATAGAATAGAAAATTTCTATCGTACCCCTTAATAATTATAAAATATAAGAGTACATTGGTACATTCCTCCATACAATTAGGCCTATTATATATCGGGCTAGTTGCAAGGCCCAGTCACGGAGGGTTGAGTCATCCCTGCTACAACAGTACTCCCTCGATAGCAATCGCAGTCCCGATGGGCGAGCTGACTTGACCAACTATCTCAGGCCCCCGTCTCCTGCCAAGCACGAAGGTCCCGATAAGCAAGCTGATCCAATTGGTAGCTCCAGCCCCTCCGATGCCGAGGTTGCGGCTGTGCCATCGAGGTTGTATTTCCACGTAGGTGGCACACAAAGGCGTAGACATCAATCGCGCCGCTTCTCCGAGGCAGTGCCTTCGAGGAGGGCGGCGAAGTCCCACGACGTAGCCGAAGGTGCCCCGTCGAGGTCGGGTTTTTGAAGCAGAGTCGTGGGTCTGGCCGCCCCTCCGAGGCGATGGCTACGAGGGTGGCGAAGTCCCGTGACACAGCCGAAGGTGCCCCATCGAGGTCGGGCTTTCGAGGAGGAATCTGAGTCGGGCTGCCCCTCCGAGGCGATGGTTACGAGGACGGTGGCGAAGTCCCGTGATGCAGCCAGAGGCACCATGTCGAGGTGGCGCTTTTGAAGCAGAGTCATCAGAATCTCGGCCGCGAAGTGGTTGGACGAAGTCATGCCCACGAGGTGGTCAGATGAAGTCTGGACTGTGACACGGTCGGACGAAGCGTCTATGACCACCAGGTGGTCGGACCAGGTCCCGACCATGAGGCGGTCGGGCGAGGTCACGATCACGAGGTGGTCGGACAAAACATCAATGACCACAAGGTGGTCGAACGAAGTCTCGACCGTGAGACGGTCGGATGAAGCGTCTACGACCACTAGGTGGTCGGACGAGGACACGACCACGAGGCGGTCGGACAAGACATCAACGACCACGAGGTGGTCGGACAAGGTCAAGACCGCGAGGCGATCGGACGTCACGCCCACGAGGTGGTCGGACAAAGTCTGGAACATGAGACGATAGGACAGAGCGTCTACGACCACTAGGTGATCGGACCAATCATGACTGCGAGGCGGTCAAGCGAGGTCACGATTGCGAGATGGTCAGATGAAGCGTCAACGACCACGAAATCACGACCGTGAGGCAGTCGGACAAAGCGTCAACGACCACCAGGTGGCCAGACGACGTCACGACTGCGAGGCGGTCAGACAAAACGTCAACGACCACCGTGCGATTTTTTATACTCCGTAGAATTGCCTAGGACAGCTAAGTTCCCAACGCTTTATACTCCGCAGAGTACGCCGGGACGCGTGGTCACTGTGCGATTTTTTATTCTCCGTAGAGTTGCTCGGGACGGCTAAGTTCCCGACGCTTTATAATCCGTAGAGTATGCCGGGGCGCGGGGCCACCGTGCGATTTTTTATACTCCGTAGAGTTGCCTGGGACAGCTAAGTTCCCAACACTTTTTACTTCGCTGAGTACGCCGGGGCGCGAGGCCACCCTTTATACTCCGCAGAGTTGGTCGGGTCACGAGGGGATCCCAGCGCTGGACTCAGACGAGCCAGGAATGGTGGAGAGATGTGTACGGTCATGAAGTGGTCGTGGCGAAGCCCAGGACGAGATCATGGATGAAGAAAGGGTCTACGATCACGAAGTGGTCAGGGCAAAGCCCATGACCCTATCGTGTTTGTAGAAAGGCGTACGATCATACAGTGGACATGACAAGACGCACAATCATAGCATGTTCGTACAAGGGGCCTACAACCTCGCGGAGGTCGTGGCAAGGCTCACGACCATATCATGGTTGAAGGAAGGGTCTACGATGCCGCGACCACTAGGTGGTTAGGCGGTCGTCGACGACGAAGTCACGACAAGGAAGTGGTCGTAGAATACCCAGCGGAGCCAAGGCTGATGAAGTCGGAGGTGCGGAGCCGAGACCGCCGGAGGCCGGAGGGCGCGAAGGCCGACAGAGGCCGCACGAGGTCCGGCGGAGCTGAGGCTGATGAAGTCGGAGGTGCGGAGCCAAGACCGATGGAGGCCGGAGGGCGCGAAGGCCGGCGGACGCCACACCAGGTCTAACGAAGGCCAGCGGAGGCCACACGTAGTTCGGCAGAGCCGAGGCTGATGAAGTCGGAGGTGCGGAGCCGAGACCGACGGAGGCCAAAGGGTGCGAGGGCCGGCGAAGGCAACGCAATGTCCAGCGGAGGCCACGCGAGGTTCGACAGAGGCCAACGGAGGCCACGCAGAATCCAGTGGAGCCGAGGCTGATGAGGACACGACCACGAGGAGTCGATCGAGGGCCGACAAAGTCATGAGTCGGACGAGCATCGACGAAGTCACGACCACGACGTGGTCCGACGGGCGTCGACGAAGCTTCGACCCCGAGGGGTCGGACGACATCGCGAAGGTGCGATAGGTGTCGACGAAGTCGGCGGCGGGACGAAGGCTTTGGAGCGGGCGCTCCATCCCCACATTTCGGACTGGCGTCGATAAAGTCTCGATCGCGAGAAGGTCGTAACTGTCGGCGAAGAGTTGACCACGATGCGGTCGTAGACAAAGCCTTAAGCGTCTACGACTACGAAGCGGTCAGACAAAGTCTCCGACCACAAGATGGTCGGATGGGCGTCTACGACTACGAGGTGGTCGGAAAGTCGTGGAGGCTCGACAAGCTATGGCCAACAGCCGGAGCCTATCTTTACTGTGCACGGAGGTCGACTCCCTGGTGTCTGGCGACGAGAAACGCCGCTCCACTTCTGCAAGTGCGATGGGGTAGCGGCCGGAAGTAGCTCGGATATGGCAGCATCTAGGGTGCTCGCGGCACGAGCACTTTGGTGATAGCCTTCTCTAGCGTCTTCCCTTGCACAGCTTCTTGCGCGATCCCCACAAACGGCGCCAACAGTGGGTACAGAATACCCTTCTCCATATGAGACATCACTAAGAGAGCTAGAGAGAGCTGGTAAGAATGAGTGGATCTGGTCTCTTCATACCCCTCT
Source organism: Bonia amplexicaulis (assembly GCA_036346245.1). NCBI lineage: Eukaryota > Viridiplantae > Streptophyta > Magnoliopsida > Poales > Poaceae > Bonia > Bonia amplexicaulis. Next base: position 14,744,560 of record CM070749.1, on the reverse strand, counting down.
TGGGTTTATATACATGAGTGGGGTAGGATGGGAAATTTCCATCATACCCCTTAATAATTACGGGGGTTGGGTCACCCCTACCACAACATTAACCATATAAATTAATTTCTCTTTATTTGGTATTGATCTACTCGGGTTATCCGCCTCTAATGCTGTAAGAGTAGCCTTGTTCAGATTTTTCCACTCAATAAGCAAAGCCATATGTGTACTGTCAGAGAACTTTGACATCTCACGCTCATTTAGTTGTAACAGAAACTATGTACTGTCAGAGAAAAGCAGAAACAAGTCAGTCAAAACAAATGCATACCAATGTGGCCAGTACTTCAGGTCATCTTCAGATGGCTTTAGTATAAGGTCAACAGAAGCTTTGCTGCAGTTATCATTATGATTTAATGGTGGATGCTCATCATCTAGGGTCCATATCCTGTTCCTTGCAAATCCATGTCGCTCCAATGTGCCACAATTTCCAAACTGCAGGTAAACATGCATGTAGTTATCAGAACACCAAGTGGTGACTAGCAGCTCCATTCTCAATTGACACCTAATACTTGTAATCTCTATAGCATGTGTGCAATCTAATAGAAACCTTCGGTAGTATGGAATACTGTGGTACCTGTGGAAAGCATATCGGAATTCCACCACGCATCGCCTTTGGCGGCTTGAAGATTGCCTGCACGTCAAAAACAATACTCATGGAAGTGCTTAATAAAACCATTGGAGCAAATAGTGGACGATTACAGGCCCACATGTGAATCATGATGAATAAAAGGGCAGAGCTCAAGAACTATTAAGAAAGTCATATATGATTTATGAACTTTTAGGACCACAAATTAGACCCAGCACAAAGGGACCATAGTGAAAATAATTTCTACTTTGTCTTCTCCAGCCATCATTGTAGATCATGGAAAGGATGACAGGTGTATGAATCCAATTTTGTGTTTTCAAAGCCTATTTAAGCAGTCGTCCTTCCTCCAATGTAAATTTCAGAAAAATACACACAGGAATGATCCAAGAACATCCACCATATTAGCAAGCAGTAAATGGCAATTATGAGATGAAGAGTAAAAGGTAAAAAAAAAACCTCACCTTGCTGCTGGTGAAGAGGAGCTCCTCGCCGCGGTCGTTCCTCCAGGAGACGACCTGCCCGCCGTGCAGGCTCACCTGCAAACACCGCGACGGCAAATTAAAACCCCCCATCAGAATCACACCAAACCAAGCAATGCCAAGCCATAGCTCCATATATATATATTTAAAAAAAATCCACAAATCCTGAGAGGCGCACCCGCGCGGAGGCTCCCTTGGGCGAGCGGAGCACGACCTGGGCGACCCCGTTGCAGTCCTTGACCACCTCCAGGTCCGACCTCGGATCCGTCGAGTTGGTGCAGTGCCCCATACCCATCCTCAGCAAGAAGCAGCAGCGCGAGAGAGGAGGCGTGAAGAAGCAAGCACGCACGCACGCACACGAACAGAGGCGCGCGATAAATAGAAACTGCAACCTAATGCGGAGGAGAAACTATGGGGGTCGCCATTAGGACAGTTCGGCTGTTACACCCGCGCGGCGGCACTTTCCTTGTGAGTAAAAAAGGCGGCCTAAAACCCGTGAGCCACCTAGCGCGCGCTACTCCTGCCTTCCTCCCTTGCTTTGCTTGTCCTGAAGCCCTCCTCCTCCTCCTCCTCTCCTTTTCCGCCCAACCAACCACACGCAGGCCGCAGATCAGCAGCAAATCCACAAGGCACGGCAAGAAACCGCTGCCGCGGCGCCAGAAATGCCCGTGTGGAGACAAGAGGTCAGAAGCGCAGCAACCACCTCGCCTCGCACCGTCACATTGCCATGGGAAGAGAGGGAGGGAAGTGACGGAATGGAGCTAGCTATCGCCGCACGCCGCGCAAGGATCCAAGACGAGAGCTCTGCTGCACGGTGGAACCCGAGAACCCGGAACCCGCTGAAACTCAACAGCAGCCAGTAGCGTGCATGTCGAGTCAGATTCTTCACTTATCGATTTTTTGAATCTACTATAATTTATTTTAATATTATTTTATTAATAGTTTAAAAGTATTTTTAGAATCAAGCTAATGAGCCAAACCGAGCTGAACCAAAATAATATTTTATTTTATTTAAAATCAATTTATTTAATGTATATTTTAAGAATTTTGAATCGAGCCAATGATACGGGGTAACAGTTTTTTTCCCACACCTAGCGGCCATCGCCGCGTACACGTGCAGGGAGGCTTAAAAAGGCACCACTTTATGCAGAAAAGATGAGGAAAAAATATTTTGAAGGACTATGTGAGAAGATCCATAATATTGTTGTGATAAATGAAGTAACACGAGTATTAATACGGTAGTTCCGCTTTACAGAAGTACAAGGCATAAGTACGGTAGTACCGCTCGATGGAAGTACCGGGTTGAGTTACGGCATGGTAAGTGCAGTACTTCTGATCTTCCCAGAAAAACAGGATTTTGGGGAATTGAGTCATGGATTAAGTTGGTTTGACCTAAGTCATTGGATTAAGGGTATATGATGCATGTCTTGGCTAATGTAGGTCAAACTATGAAAAACTTGGCCTGAAAACGATTTCTTTATCTTTGGATATGCAGAGTCGTTGGAGTCAACCATTGTCAACGGTGGGACTAGAACTAGGCTCGTGGAGAAGCTGAGGCCTAGAATGGTCGAGGATGCGGGGTAAGACGGTGAGCTCAAGTATGGCACGAGAAAGGCGGGAAATGTTGAGGACGAGTTTGAACGGTGGGATGATGCCATGTAGCTTGCGCAGACCAAGTGATATGTGGTTCGGTGAAACCAGGATAGGAGAGCTTTGGCGACGTGTGGCAAGCTAGTGGTGCACCTATACGTGGCAAGCATGGCGATTGCTTGTAGTGGTTGGTGATGACCGGGTAAGGAATGATATTTTGGTAGTTTGACCAAAATACCGGAAACCATCTTAGATCAAAACCGCAGCGCATGGGCGATGCGTTGGAGAGCGGTTTAGGTCAAAATGGGGTTGGTTGGATCAAGGATAAGGATTTAGCGGATGCAGACTTTTTGCGCTTAGAATAGCGTATATAAGTGAACTTGTGAGAGTAAAATCTGTGTATGGGAGTTAACAGGTTTTCTCCATTGTAATAATGAATAAGATCTATTAAGGGGTGTAAGTAGTTGGTTGCCCATCTATAAAAAGGGTTGGGATAGAGATATAATGTTAACTATCCAACACATCTCTTGTGCTCTCTTCTCTAGGGTTAGTGTTTAAGAGTGAGTGACTTGTGTGCTCTTTGTCCTCCAAGGTGGAGTGGCTGTAAAATGTACCTTCTTAAGTAAGCAATACATCAATCATTTTGCATCTCTTGTATCTCTCTTGTTTTTTATTGGTGTGCTTGACTTTTGGTTGGTTTTGATGTCTCTTCTTTCTCTCTTGTGATCTTGTTGTGTCAAGAATGTGTAAGAGATAGAGATAATCTTTGAGAATACATCTCCACCTATCTAGGCACTTTAATAGCAAGATTTATAAGAAACCCTGGTTTTGCTTGATTTTGGCCTCTGTGGTCCATCTCTTGATCCGAGGATTTTTGGCTGGGATTTTTCGGTGTTCTAACTTGCTGTGACATGTAGGAATACATCTAGAGTCATCTTGGCCATCATCTACCCACGAGTAAGTTGTATTCACAGTTTGGGATTTTGGCTCGGTTTTAGTGCAACCTTCCAACAAACAGGAAAATGTCTCAATTTTGACCATGATTTTCATGATCGTTTGTTGAAATAGGTTCCTGATATCTTAGAGAAGGTCTCTACAAAATTTCATATCATTTGGATATATGAATCAAAAGTTCTCGTAATTTTCTTTTTTGAAACCGTGTTGAAAATACTATTCACCCTGATTTTGTTGTAGCAGCGGAAGTACCGTGATTACTACAGCGGTAGTACCGCTGATTCTTGTAACAAGCGATAGTGCGTGATTCTTGTGGCAAGCGGTAGTGTCATGATTCTTGTGCAAGCGGTAGTGCCGCAATTACAATGGCGATAGTTCTGATTTTGCTAAATTTTCTTGAGTTTTTAATGTCTCGAATTACTAGTTTTTGTAGCGACTTTCCATTCTATTATTCGTAACTCCGTAGCTATTGAAGTGAATGATTTGTGAATACTTAGGAAAATTAGAAGGCACCATTCACCCACCTTTATCGCCATATTCGGTTTTTCACACTTAAAATTGGGTACGTGCAGAGTGCAGATTCATGGCAAGATTTAAGAGGCTAGTTTTTATTGATGGTTTTTGACTTTGGCTTATGAATAGTATCAGTTTGTAGAGAGAGACTCGCGTACGATTTTGTTCGATATAAATAAATTTATTATAATATGTAATATAATTGATTAATAAACTCGTCTTAAAAAAATAACCTATTTAAAAACTACTATAAAAAATTATCAACTGCATAAAAATGGTTTTTACAAACTAAATCGAAGGTAGCCTAGTCTCATCCTTGGTGTAAAGAGACGGAGGCTAGTCAGCACGCTAAACGATCCAGTCGCTGTCCAAGACTACGAAAAGGTCAAGTGCTTAGTACGGCATTCCCTTTCCTTACATTATCCCTTTCATTCGGATCAAAGCCCGAAAGGACGTTCTCGTACTGACTTGAGTGACTTGTGGCTGCTACTTGACTCCGAGTAAACCCTAGCTAAGCTACTGCATCAAATGCGGTCATCACATTGCCTGTGCGCACCATCACAAAAGTGCTCGAACACCCAAAAAAAAATACTGCGGTTGGTGTGACACTGAACTGACCGCAGGATAAAATAATCAAGCGTGTTGATCCTAAGGTTTCCAGCTCAATCTTCGAAAAGACGCTTAAGGCCTGCTTAATATAGCTTAAGCTTATTGGTTTAAGCTTTTTTTTCACTATTCATAATTTTGTCTTTTTTGAATTTTTTTATTTTTTTGAGCTTTTTTGTCGGTTCTTTTTTTCTCGTATTCGTTTGCGTTGTCTGTGATGGGCTAGCATATTTTTTTATATTTTTATTTTTTAAATTTAATTATGTCAAATAAGCCTCTCTCATTCTGATGTTTTTTCACCATTACAATGTTTTCAGCCATAAGCCTTCAGCTTTCAGCCTAAATGTTAACAAAAGGTCGTGGCTCAAAAGACTACTGTAAGGACTACTACGATCAACAAGAGTAGATCATCATCGGGTCATAGGGATGACTATGTACGGGAAAAACGGCACCGCATAATATACACTAGAAGCATAGGCGCGGCGCCACGCCGCGCCAGCCACCGCACGTAAAAAAATAAAAGAGACGGTAATTCGTTATGAGTTTTAAAAAAAAACGGGTGCAAAAACGTAATTTAAGAGAGTCAAAAAAGTAAAGGGTTTTTTTGGAAAAATCGAGGACTTGTACGTAAAAAAAACGGGACCCGTGCGCAATTTCCGAAACCGCGGGGGGCCATCCTGCAAAATAGAGGGACTCAAAAAAAAATTCCAGGGGTGAAAAAAAAATTCCAAGGACCATTTTGCGAGAACCAGGGACCTATACGTAATTTCGAAAAATCTGGAGGAAAATGCGTCGGTGGTCAGTCTGAAGATTCCCCCACATGCTTGTGTATGTGGGGACGTGGAGGCTGGGGCGGAATCCCCCCGGCTATAAGGGGCTTTAGCATACGGTTGCGTTTACTATCCTCGGCGTTAATGCAGATTTAAGATTCGTGCTACCTAAATTAGATTTAAGGCAAAAGTGATGCGCTTTGCAGGTGACATTAGCCCCTAAATTTTGGTTATGATAATTAATGATAATATTAAGTATGAGATTAACATGTGCGCTAAGATGTCTTATAAGGTTTTAGTTTCGGAGCATGGATGACAACTCATCAATGGCATGCAAAGTACTGTAGGATTGACATGGTGCAAGAACAAAGGTAAAATTAGCTTTAGGTCCCTTTTATAATTTTGCCGAGCTCAGTGTTTAGAGACTGGATTTATAGGCTAGATGTCGTACTATAAAAAAGGATCATAACTAATAGCTTGAGAGTTAAATTTGTGCCATTGTGATCAACAAAACCATGCATGCATCTTAGACAATTTTTGAAAATCAACTTCCAGAAAAAAAAATTGGTAGCACTGCAGCGACTCTGATTAAACACAAAAATCGAAGACACTGATTTTTAAACTGCATGGCCAGCCGAACTTAGTTAACGATGCTAATCGCCTTGATCAAATCTGAATACTAGATTAAACTATGATGACATGAGTCATAGCCAGACTTCACCTGCCACTGAGAACAATGAAAAGCATTACTAAAAGATGAAAGATCTTCACATGCTTCTCTCGGTCCAACAAAAAGCATAACAACAGCTTCTCCTCACATCGCAAGGTGATGGTAATTAACGCACAACTACTCATCTATAGATAGATGGTACCTGAAGGCGCTGCTAGAAAAACAGAACTGAGTTCAGCGATGCACGCGCGCATGGGAAACAACGCTGTGATTACTTTTTGCGTGTGAGTGCACAGCGATCAAGGAACATAGACGAAGCCGATGATGCCTCAGGAAGCAAACGAAACGAGATGCGCTACATATTTTTCTTCTTCCCGATAGATCTAGATTTTATTTGGTGGCTATAAAGTACCTTTTCTGACACCTCTAAATCGTAGCACAAAATTAATATCTCTAAAAGTCACGGGGTTAACCTCTAACCCCATATCTATTTATAGTCTAGTGATCCTAAACCGACGAGTTCTAATTCAATTCCAACAGCAAAGAGACCCGAAACTCTTTCTACCATGGATTTTCCAAAATTCCAACTTTACTAACTTGTCACGTGTCGAAGCCTCCAGGACCGCACCTCCCGTAGCTTCTCCACGCATCATCCACCACGTATCGTAGCCTCCGGACCGCACCTCCGTAGCTCCAACACGTATCATCCATCTCTGATCTCCATACGCCTCAAGCATGAGCTCGATCATCTCATGACATCCTTAACTGTCTGAACCTCGGATATCACCTCTGTTAAGGAGATAGAGATAGAGTTATATTAGGAGATAGGGTTTGGATTCTATTCCATATATGCCTTATCTCTATATGGCATATCTCTTGTACTCTCTATATATATGGCCCTTTGGGTCTCATATCAACACACAATATTTATAATATGGTATCAGAGCTCTAGGTTTAGATCCTAACCCTAGCCGCCGCTCGCTTCCGCATCGTGCGCCCCCGGGGAGATCTATCTCCGCCGGGGGCAGCGCCTACAACTTCGTCCGCCTCGACAACTTCTTGGACAGGTGACGTCGAGCACATCGGCCAGCATGTGCTCCATTCTTGCATCCTGTACGTGGAGCATCATGCATGTGTTCCTGTGCGTGGAGCAGGTCGTGGCCATACGAGACTCCGCCCGATACGCCATCCTGTACGTGGAGCAGGTCGTGGCCAACAGCGAGGAGACGCTGGCCGCAATCCGGAACCTGGACAACGCGCACGAGCTCTACACCGTCGGCCTCCTCGTCGCGGCCCGCGCTGCGGTGCGCCTCGCGCTCTGGGTCTACGCGCCCGGTCGAAGCCTCCGCGTCGAGTCGGCTTCCACATCTACTGCGCCCACTTCGCCTCCGACGTCGTCCTCTCCGTCAAGGCCGCGCAGGCCATCGGCGCCACCCTCATCGGTCGCGCCTACCTCCCCGTCCAGAAGCTCCTCGCCGCAACATCAACCGCCTCGTCCTCTTCGCCGCGCGCAGCATCCCGGCCGGCCGCGGCTTCTCCTTCGCCTCCTGGCCGCCGCCCTTTGCCGGACTCGGCTCGGGCTCGGCCTCGGCCGCCTCCTCGGCCGTCGCCCGGCCGCCTCCGGATCGATCGTCGGCCTCGGCTCCGCCTCCTTGGCCGCCGCCGCCGGACTCGGCTCGGCCTCGGCCGCCTCCTCGGCCATCGCCCGGCAGGCATCCGGTGGCCGCGGTGCGCTCCGGGCGGATCATCCGCGTCGATGTCTCGCTCACCGCCACGGCGTCGCTAAGGACCTCTTCCGCCACCTACCGCCTTCTCGCGACCCCAACGTCGTGCTGCCGGCCTCAACTCCACTGTCGCTCCGCCGGCCTCCTCCCACCGCGCCGCACGTCGGCCTCCTATTCTGCGCCGCGACGTCGGCCTCTCCGCATGGCTCGCTGTGCTCGCCGCTTCGCCGGCATCTCTTTCTTGTCGCTTCATTGCGCTCGTGGTCGTCTTCCTCGGCCTCGTCTACCGCTCCGGGCCCACCCGGCGCTCTCACGTCGCTCTGCCGCTCAGTCATCGAGGTCGGCCGTCACCGACCCCGCTCGACTCCACGGTCGCCTCGGCCTCCCATCGTCTCTGCGCAGGCTGCGCCGCGCTTCTCCGCATGGCTCCGTCATGCTCGTCGCCTCCCGGCCGCCGCCGAGGTGTCGGCCTCTTCGCCGCCGATCCGGTCTCCTCCGCATGGCTCCGCCGTGCTCGTCGCCCTCCCGCCGCCCGGCGGCGGCCTCTTCATCGCCGATCCGGCCTCCTCCGTTGCGCCGCACGTCGGCCTCCTCTTCGCGCCGCACGTCGGCCTCCCTTCTGCGCCGCACGTCGGCCTCCCGCATGGCTCCATGGTGCTCGCCGTCAACTCCGGCATCCTGCCGAGCTACATCGTCGACTTCGCCTCGCCGGCCTCTCCGGTGTCTCCATGATAGAGATAGAGTTGTATTAGGAGATAGATTTCGGATTTTTCTTGTTTTAATGTTAACTTCTTTTTCAAATGCAATGCTATTGCATACGCTTTGCATTTGAGGGGGGGTGTTAAGGAGATAGAGATAGAGTTGTATTAGGAGATAGAGTTTGGATTCTATTCCATATATGTCTTATCTCTATATGGCATATCTCTTGTACTCTCCTATATATATGGCCCTTTGGGTCTCATATCAACACACAATATTCATAACAACCTCTATGCTCAACCTGCACATGTAAAGATCAAAGAACATTTTTCGGCACAAGTTCGTCCCAACTTGACCAACATCAGTCCACACATACGCCACACATCTCAAGTAACAGTAAGCAACATCATCAATTATTCATCATAAATTAACTATTGTCAATTATTCATCATCAAAATATCCTAGACCTAGCCACATGGTCTAACAATCTTCTCATGTATCTGCAGCCCCTTTAGAGCTTATTCATACTAATGTTTGGGGGCCAACTCTCCCATCAGTTAATAATTTCAGATACTATGTTTCTTTTGTCGATGGCTACAGCAAATTTGTTTGGATCTATTTCCTGAAATACAAGTCCGATGTTGAACACATCTTTATACAATTTCAAAAACATGTTGAGCGCCTTCTAGGGTTCAAAATATGTGTTGTTTAGTCCGATTGGGGAGGTGGTGGGTATCATCGACTCCACCATTACTTTAACCGTGTAGATATCACACATCTCCAGTCCACATATGCACCAACAAAATGGAGCCATAGAACGAAAGCATCATCACATTGTGGAGACCAGTCTTGCACAAAATGGAGCTTGTTATTTGATCAACAGGATGCCTAGCCGGGTTATCTCTCATGAAAAACCATTGTGTCGACTTCTTGGTACTGATCCTAATTACTCCTTTCTTAGAATATTCGGATGTGCATGCTGGCCCAATTTACGAGCATATAATTGCAGGAAACTTGATTTTCAAACGAAGTAGTGCGTATTTTTGGGGTACATTGCATCTCATAAGGGTTACAAATGCTTTGATGATGCCAATGGTCGAGTATACATTTCTCGTGACGTAATTTTCAATGAGACTGTGTTTCCATTTGCAAATACAGCAACCATCATGTCCTCTTCACCAAACACATCACACCAACCTACAATTTTGCCGACAATGTCTTAGTCTTCCCTGTACACTGAACAATCACTCACTAACACCACTTCAGCTATAAACTCTTCTGCTACCAATCCAACAATAGATGATTCTCTTGAGGGCAATAGTCCAACCAAAACTGTTACTGATTTCTCTGGTAATGGTGTCTCATCTACAGGTTCAAGCTCAGTTTTTAGTCCACAGTCCTCAAGGTTTCGAGTTCAGAACCAAGTCCAAATATTAGTCCACATGTTGCTATCGAAGAAATCTCTGCACCTAGTGTTTCTAATGTGCCACGACAACATCCCATGATTTAGTGACAATACTTAGCAACCAAAGGAGTTTAGATGGGACAATGCGGTATCCAGAAAATGCCAGAAGCTTTGCTGCTACTATCGCCGGTCAAACCACTGTTGCGAATTCAACAACAACGTTATCTGTGGCCGTCTCTGAACCTGCGACTTATCAAGAAGCATTGCAACATTCAGAATGGAAAAAGGCCATGGATACTGAATTTTCTGCACTACTCCGAAATGACACCTGGGAGCTTGTGCCACCAAAGAGAGGCATAAATCTCATAGATAGCAAATGGGTGTTCAAGCTCAAAAGAAAGGCCGATGGCACAGTGGACAGATTTAAGGCGCGACTGGTGGCCAAAGGATTCAAGTAGTGTTATGGGATTGACTAGTTTGATAATTATTGTCCAGTTGTTAAGCCTACTACTGTGCCAGCTATCTTGTCACTTGCGGTATCAAAAGGATGGCTCATGCATCAGATTGTCACTCAAAATGCATTCTTACATGGACAGCTCCAAGAAGAAGTTTATATGAAGCCACCTCCGGGGCATAAAGATCCTTGTCAACCATCCAATTATGTTTGTCGTCTCAAGAAAGCTCTGTATAGACTCAAGCAGGCTCCACGTGCCTGGCACTCTCGATTGAACAGCAAACTACAAGAACTTGGCTTCAGTTCGTCCAGGGCAGATGCTTTACTCTTTGTGTTCAATCAAGGTGGTGTGAGAATATATATGCTCGTCTATGTAGATGACATAATCATTGTGAGTTCTTCCTCCAGTGCCACAAAAAAGTTGGTACAGCCACTGATAGATGAGTTTGCCATCAAAGATCTTGGCTCATTAGAATATTTCTTGGGTATGGATAATGGAGGTTAAACCATACAGGAATGGATTGTTGTTGTCACAGAAGCGATATGCTCTTGATCTTTTGAAAAGAGCAAACATGGAGAAGTGTAAAGCCATCTCAACACCAATGGCGACCGGAGAGAAATCGTCAAAGGCACATGGCATACCTCTGATCGACAATGGAGTTTTTCAGTATAGGAGTATAGTTGGAGGCTTACAGTATCTAACCGTAACACGACCTGATATATCCTTCGCAGTAAATAAGGTATGCCAATTTCTTCAATGTCCTACTGATCATCATTGGGCAGCCATGAAGCGTGTTTTGCGTTATGTCAAAGGAATTGTGAGCAAGGGACTGAAACTACAGAGTCCATCTTGGTCAGGGTCTCCGTTTGGTTCTATCTGCTGCAATCTCAACTTGCAATTTCCGAATTGCGATTGAAGGGGACTATTAGAAAGATTACACTAATATGTGTGTACTGTTGTAACGTTGTGTTTGTTAAGTTTGGAGCTAGTCTTTCAGCTCCATGCCATGTATGTAGGCACGTTCCAGTAACGAAGAACATGAGATCTGATTTCTCTCTTCATAACTTGTTTCTTTTCAACTTTTAAAAAATACTTTTTGACTTTTCCACAATAATTACCTATCAAACGAAGTGTCTTTTCAAAACAGGATCTATAAATTAATTGTAGTACACATTATAACGACTTCAGTTATATCGATCAAAACTGCATGTTAGTTTCTGTTATTCTGTACTCTCTCACGAACGCCGAAAGACCCTAAGCCACAATCAAAATTCATAAGCAAAAAAAAAAAAAACAGGCCGGTACTCCAGATAGCACGAGGAGCATCAGAACGATTTCAGCTTCAGCTTCTGCCTGCCCGCCCTTGAATGCGCATTGCAGTGGTCCAGTGTCCTTATCAGACAAGGATGCTCAAACAAAGCTTGCTTCTAGCGTCTCCTAGAACAGCCCCCTTTTCTTTTAGAGATGGTAGAAACATATTCAATGGAGTGTACTGTAAAAGAGCTCCAACGCTTAAAGCAGGTATTTATGCTCCCATAACCCCTTGCATACTGTCTTCACAATTTCAATTTGTATAAACCGAAAAGGTTTAGAGATCTCAAAAGGTTTAAGGTTGGCATGCAGAACAACACCCCTATGTTACAACACTGCTAATTAAGCCCAAAATGAAAAAAAAATCCATGGTACATGAGTCTCAGGCACTCGGCATCCATGCCTGAGAGCGTAGTTGGAAACCACCATCTGCAGTAGATGATCACTGGTGTTCCTGAATATACTCATCAATACCTACACTGTAACGCTGATGTTATGTGAGCAGCATGAGCTTGCAAAATCCCCAGGCCACATGCATATATTAGTCTCCTCTATGCCAGGGAAAGGCAGACCAGATTTAGCTTGCAGCTACAACATCAGTCGCCGGACTGGAGCCGAGGAGCTGGCGAAGCTTGGGCTCACCGTGCTCGGTGTGAGTGCCGATGCCCAGCTTGTTTTTGTCGTCGATCATCGACAAGAAATTCTCCACAACACGAGGAGAGGATGATGCAGCTGTTTTCTCCAGAGACACTTCTACGTTGTTCGGTGCCGCAGTGTCCTTCAGTTTCACCTGAGAAATGATGTGCAGTTCCATTAAAGGTAGACTGAAATGCTGCAGTGGGAACAAAATATAGAACATTAAGTGTATCAATGGCATCACCAAAAAGGTTCGGTACCATTAGAGCGGAATTCTCTGATCTGAGCTTCTTGGAGCTTTCTGTTAGCCTGCTGATTTCAGATCTAAGGGATGTGTTCTCTGCCGTAAGGGATTCTACTTGTGTAGCCAGCTCCTCTGCCCCAGCCTGCATCAAGAGCACAAATATCATACAACTGATGCATTCTAGTATTCTACTACAATGCAAACATTTTTATACAATTGTTACGAGTGATAAGCCAAATTGGGTTTCATGTCCATGTTTCAGGGATATTGCTCCCTTCTGTTAGAACTGGATATTACTCGTATTGCAGCTGTTGATCAAAGAGTATGAGCAAGAGAGCCTCTCCAGTTAATTACAATGAATAAAATGGCCAATACACTATACCTGCTTTTTCAGCCTTGACCGCCTAGCAGATTCCCTATTTGATTGCTTCCTCTTTTCACGTTTTAATTCCCTCTCGTCCTGGCATGGAAGAATACCAAAAATGTTAATGCCTGGACAAAAAAGGTCTAGTATAGACTGTCAAAGGATCAACAATACCCTCCGTAAAAAAACTTCTCGAAATTTAATTGTTTCACACAAAAAAAAATACTTTTCATAATTTTCAATTTGCTAGCAGTTCTAAACAACAACAAACGGAATATACCTTGATTGATAATTCAGTTGATACTCCAGTATGACTTGAAACCATCACACCAGGCGTCGGACATATTGGTGTGCCCACTGCCCTTGAATTAGCAACATTAGTAGCACTGGCCTTAATTACTGGAGCTGGAAAGCAGTGATTTGGCGAAATTGCTGTATTTCCCAGTATATGGTTAGGAGCTAAAACATCTTCCATCTTTGCAGATGCGGCTGTTTCTGCGCCTGGAAAAAGATTTGAATGGTTAACCAGTTTATTGCCAACCGTGATGCTTAGAACAGGAATTGATTACAGTCATTGTTCTATGAAGCGACTGAACGGTGCAAGTGTGGCTATTTGTCACAAAAAAAAAAGATGCAAGTTAGACCACCATAGAAGGCTTAAGAGAAGAGTACGAGATGGCCACTGAAGCGCAATGACTAATCAAGTTAGGTACCACCTATGTCTGTAATGTGAACAAAGATGCATTAGCATTACACATAAGAATATTAAAAAAGTTGTTAGAAAAGTGAAATACCGGGTCCATCATCCAAGCTCCGTTTCCTGGGAGTCTTGCTCACCTGAATAATGAAAAAAGATAGTCTATTTAAACAAACTTCATACATATTCAATGAACAACATCAAACAAAACATGACGCATGTGCACACGCACACACTTGATACCTTCATATCATTTACATCACTGGAGCCTTCTGCACTGTAATCCCCACTGAATTGACCATCAGAAGAGCATAACTTCAGTTTACCAAAAGAGTAACAGATAGGGAATAGTAAAATCCACAAACAGAAAAAAAAAAAGATCATGTCAATACCTGGATGACATTGTTTTTTTACTGTTACCACTGCCAACAGATACTGCAGTGCCATCAATTTCCTTAAGTTTCTTGTTGGAACTTTTTTCCTTACTGTTTGCAGACTTGGCTGGCTCCATGCTCACTGGATTTGCCATCTGGAAAGCATCAAGATAGACCAAATTAATATAGGTTGCAGAACGAAAAACTTAAAGCACAAAATCAACTTAGGAGTTCTGCTAAGAAAAGATCAACATGAGAGGGTCAGATGCAGTAAGTCAAATAACTAAAGAAATGAGTATGGTCCAAGGGCATGATGAGTCAACACGAATGTGAATCTGAATATTGTACACTACGGATATTTTCTTCTCATGAGCTACATAGTATACCTTTCTTTTTTACCAAAAAAAAAGATCTGCTATGCAATCAATCGTGAGATAAGGTGCACCTAAAAGAACAGAGCAGTAGTCTGATAGCATCAAGTTTTGTTTTCCCTTTGCTACACTGGATTGTCTCAATCAGCCATGCTAAGCTTTTTTTTCCAAAAGCGCATTGTGCTGGAGCTTTTTTAATTGAGACTCAGCATGATGGAACTCGACTATCCTTATTTTCCTTCAAACTACAATATCTCGCCATAAAATTAATGCAAGACTGCAGATGGTGACAACAAAAGTCTCCCTTTGTTTTTGAGAAAATGGTGATAACAAACATCTCATGTTTAGTGCTTCAGCTACTCAGTTTACTTGAAGAAAAAGAACATAGAAGCACACATGATTGGATATTTACCATGGGCACAAGGGGATGTGGGTAAGCTCCCACATGTGGGTACATTGCAGCATATGGTGTCCCGAAAGTGGGTGGCATTAGAGGCTGCAAGATGCGGAGAGGGAATATTGTGGGTACTTTAGATTTAGTGTAGTATGTGAACATTGTTGAATATAGAGATGGAAAATCAAATACCGGAGGACCCCACATATATGGCGGAGGTGCACGGCCTGGAGCTATTCCTGGGGTAAAATATGTTGCCGGCAAAATACCAGGGCCATAGTATGCCTGTAAAGATTCGTATTTATTGCTTAAATTACTACGCTCCAATCTTTGGTAAGTGCGGGCAATAAGAGAATGGCAAAACACTCAACCTGCATTGTCGACCAATCAGGATATGGGCAAGGAGCCAGTTGATCCTGCAAATGAAGGTAATTGATAAGATATTTATGGTAAATAGTCCTACCCTCCTCGCGATTGATAAAGTCCAGTGAGAAAATACAATATGTCATCATTCAATGTACGATCTCAAACTAGCCGTAACGGGGACAAGCGGGCAAGTAGTTCACTGTACATATCATACTGACAGATCGAGGACACTGCATGTAATCTATAAGGGCAGTAATTTAAGTGATGCCCTTTTTTCATTTTTTTTTAGGAAAAGTTCAAATTGTATGCATTGATCGCTCGCTGGTTTTGGCCATGGATAGCTTCCAATAATCATACAACTAGTTTCCACAGAAATCACGCTATAAAAGATCAGGCAATATCTCAGTAGTCACTAGTCAGTACTACTAAATCAGAGATTCTTACCTTAGGAGGTGAGGCTGTTTTCCCAGTCTTCTGGGTAGCCACAGCTTCATCATGTGCCATGCCTTTTACGAACACCTGCTTATCTGTCAGTAGAACAGTAGAAATTCAGATTATCACAGCATACAGTTTAGCCAAGTAGATGTACTACTGTATGAGTCTGAAAAGCGAAAACATATTGTTTTCACCTAACATAAGTTTTGGCATATGCCGTGGCATGATTTCACTGTTCAAGTTCAACAGTACCGACCAGATTGGTCCTGCCAACGACGAGAATACTAGGAGGAACTAGGGAATCTTTTTTTTTTATTAAAAGAATAATAGGTACCCAAATCCGAGCTGACGAGGACTCAAAACTTGGGTGCTAGTGGTGTACACCCACACATCCAGCCAACCGAGCGACACTCAGTTTCTTTCTCAAATACAATCTCAAGCCTTTCATATGATGCAATTCCTTTCAGACAAAAGGTAAAGGGTGACCGCGAAAACAGACACATCCAAAGTTGAGAATTTTAATTTTAGAACTTCACACGCAATTATTAAATATAACAGTTCTCCTTTTCTTTCTTTCTACACCAAAAGCAGCATCAAACATGCTACCCCGTAGTACCACCAATTCACCGGGGAACGCGGCGAATACATACAAAGATGAGCCTGTCTCGCCAATTTCAGTCAGGCAGTGAGGCGAATCAACGACTGCACTGTCACGCGGCCCTAACGAGATAATCTAATCTTCCAACCAATCTAGAACGCCCCTAACGACTCTATGAGGCTATGGCCATCTTTGATATCCAACGAGGAGGGACAAACAAAACCAAAAGGTTGGATGTAAGGACAGACTCCGATCAAACTCCCTTATTTCCTTCTCCCGGGCACGCACGAATGCATCATGCACCGAAATTTTCAAGAGCATCCTTAACGGACACGTCAAGAACTCGAGTTTCCCCAACAATTCCAACACACCAACTACGAACACATCGTAGCGAGTAGAACAAACTAAACGACCTAAAGATACAATACCACCACGCGACAACACACGAGGAAAAAAACCGGAAAGAAATTAACGAGCATTGCGTATGAATTGTTGAAGCAGGGGGGAATTTTCTCACCCGGATCTTTCTCTGGGCGGCGAGATTCCATGGATCAGTCAGAGACGCCAAGCAGATCGATCTGATTCAGCGAGGTGGGTAGCGAGAGGGAGGTGGGTGGGGGGCGAGGAGGAGGTGAGGAAGAGAGGGACAGGGGAGCGGTGGAGTTGGAAGGAAAGGACGGGGCGCCAAAGGCTGGAGCCACGTCACGGGACACGTGTCTATGATAAGGACTGGGCCACTGGGGCGCCGAGCAATTGGCTACGGGTACCTTGGTTCGTATCCCGTGGCAAATAACGTTTGTTAGCCGGAGATAGTAAATATGTAACTAATATATAGTATTTTTTTCAGCTTTTAAAAGTTGTTTTTTAATTTTTTTACGGTAGCTAACTTTCAAACGAAATATTTTTTTTAAATCAGGGTCTACAAATTGATTATAGAATATATTATAGTGACTTTATTTATATCGTCTAAAACCGTACGTGAGTTTCTGTTACTCTGTACTCTCTCACACAAATAGACCAAAAGTCATAAGCCATAGCTATAAGCTATAAATAGAAGCAAAAAGAATAGGCCCATAAAAATACGACACTATGAAGGCTTTGATATATATATATAAGGAAAAGCATGCGCCATATGAACGAGGAGCCATATTTGCTGCCATATAAAGTTGCAATGGTTAAATACGGTGTTTTGGTAATACAAGATATTTTAATTTTTAGATGTGCTATTGGCAAACATCAAAAAAATTCCGTTTGTCTTTTCTAAACACTTTACTTTCAGAATTCTATGGTTTATCTTTTCATGGTAGGAATTTAGTGAGAGAGAAGAAAAAAAGCATGTGAGCTCGCACATGGTGTATGACAAGGAAAAGAAGTGCCGTGGCCGTGTAAGCTCTGGGGTGCATGCTGTGTTTGAGGGGGATATTGGCGAGCCTGCAAGGAGTGCGACCTCTTCCGGTAAGTGGGTGGGGGCCATTTGTTTATTCCTCGTCACCCCACCGTCGCATACCATCCGCTCACGTGTCGATCATCTCGCCGGTCTACGCGTCGCCGCCCAGCGTCCTTCGAGGGCCAGCTTAGCATCCCAGTCATGTCGGTGAGTGGTGGCCGCATCCCCACGTCCGCAAGTAAAATAACTTTAAGGCCCGTTCTTTCCAACATAAGAGTGTGTTCTTTCTATGCTGCGGTTTTTAACCGTGTTTATCAG
Organism: Bonia amplexicaulis; assembly: GCA_036346245.1. Lineage (NCBI taxonomy): Eukaryota > Viridiplantae > Streptophyta > Magnoliopsida > Poales > Poaceae > Bonia > Bonia amplexicaulis. The sequence continues at coordinate 14,726,575 of CM070749.1, read as the reverse complement.
TTTAATAAACAATGATTAGTAAGAGGAAATAAAAGAAAAAAACTGTTAAAAAGCCAAAAAATGGGATATATGGCTGATGGTATATGGTTTACTCCAAATAAATAAATAGGACGACTTTTTCGTCATTGTTTTGAAGCGGGTTATCAGGATAAATTTTTCGAAACGGTTTACCGGCATTCTATTCATTAGCACAAACACTCCGCTGGATAGAAAGGGATAGAGCTTCTTCTTTTTAGTTTCTAAAAACTACTTTTTTGGCTTTTCTACAATAATTAGCTTTCAAAATAAGTCTTTTCAAGTCGTAGTATATAAGTTTATTGTAGTACATATTGTAGCAACTTTATTTATATTGGCAAAAATCACACGTGGGTTTCTATTACTTTGTATTTTCTTTCACAAATAACCCAAAATCTATAAACCACATACAAAAGTGGTAAGTCGAAAAAAGAATAGCCCAATAAGCAATCAGCCATAGAAAAAAATCTTCCCTGCTTTCTACATGTGCACGCACCTTCTTGGGTCATGTGTGGGCCTTATGTGCCCCTGACGGCCCACTGCTTGGGCTGGCCGTGCTCAAATATAATAATAATAAATAGATAGATGCGAGAAAAAAGAAAAATATGGGCGCCAATTTGCCACGTACTTGCTCATGTGCGTGTACATAGCAGTCAGGACGCGATTGAACCACGTAGCTCGTACCGCACGAGGGTGAGGGTCCCAAGGGAGGTGAGGATACGTCCCGACCTGACTTGGGGGCGCACGGTGTGGGCCCTATTCTTTTTTGCTGTGGTTTGTGGCTTTTAGGTTGTTTGTGTGAGAGATTATAGAGTAACAGAAACTCACGTGTGATTTTTGTCGATCTAAATAAAATCGGTACAGTATGTACTACAATTAACTAGTATACTCTATCTTGAAAAAATACTCAATTTAAAAGTTAGTAACTATAAAAAATTTAAAAATAGTTTTTAAAAACCGAAAAGAACAAGACCGTGATCCCACGTTGGTGATTGGACTGGACCAGAGCTGGCCAATTGCTTCGCGTACTCAACTCCTCCGCCTGGTCCCCAGAAGAAACGTGGTTGGATGGACATTGCAACTGCATCACACCGAACGTGGTACACCGAAAGAGAACTGAGGAGACTTGCAAAGCAAACCAAAACCAAAATCAAAACTAGACGCAAAAGAACGGAAGTGAACGGAAGGCAAAAAGAAAAGATAATTTAAGAGCTATGGAACAGCACCCAATTTTTTTTCCTAAAAGGAAAAGGTAATTCTTCATTTACCACTACAAAACTTTGTGGTGGCATATAATTTTTTTTTCTCCAAAAAGCAGAACAGTACCCAATACCATGTACGAAGCATCAGCGAAATGAGCAACAACTTCCATGTCTGAGTTACTAGCTAAAACAAAAGTGTTAGTTTATTTGAACTAAAATTAAATGGGACTAAAATTTAAGATTTGATCTTTGGCGTAGGTACGAAAAAAAAGGTGAGTTCACTTCACTGCAAACATCATCGCACTGAAACCTGGATGTCAAACCAAATGCATGGCTGTTCTGTCTCTGGACCAATCAGCACTCTCGCAGTGGCTGACCATGGGACCATCGTTTGCGACCCACCTGTCAGGGACTCTAAGGACTACCACAGTACCACCGAAACACTTGTGGGAACGGGCAACGGTGACTAGGGATGGGTATTTATTCGGCTTGGTTTATTTGATAAAAATATTTTTAAAAGTTGACAATGGAATTAACTAAACTAAAATAGGACATCGAACCTAACTAACCGAATTATTCCGACTCGATTAATTCAGTTTTTCGGTTAACCGAAATATACACAGCGCTTTAACATATAATAACATTCTTTATTCTAGGATTGGAGCTTCAAGCAGAGAATTGGAAGCTTCATGCAGAAGAGCCAATGTGGCACTTGGACTATTTCTGCCCTATTCATTCCAGTTTTTGGTTTCTAGAAGCTAGGGTGAACGTGTTAGCTTCTTAATTTTGGTTTTTTATTTTTTTCTTTCTTTTTTTCTTTGTATTACATATGAAAATATAACAGTGTTTTTTTCTTATTTTTAATTAAATAATTTAAAAAAAATTTAATAACCGCTATAACACAAATTTAATCGAAAGTAATAGGGAAAAGCCAAAAGCCTTCCGCTTAAACCATGACGAGCGGGCCGCGTCTCCCACGGTCAATTTCAGCTTTGGCGGATGCTTGCCGGTTCATCTGGAAGCTTCAGAAGTGCATGCTTCATCAGAGTCTACTCGTCTGGGTTGCTGGTGTCTTCTTTTGAGCTTCCATATGCAAGCACTAATCGTGTCCAATTCCTAATTTTTTGGTACCAAATTCGCACTTTGGAATTCACAAATATGCATTGCTTCCACTTGGTGTCCCAGTGTAGATGAGCGTAGATTACCATTTCGCATTTGGGCTGGCAACGATTTGACTCAAACCTGTCGGAAGATTTACGATAGGCGCTAGTCTTTTAGCCCCGCTCAGTTGGACTGAAAAGGTATAATTTATAGTTAAAATTATACTGTAGTGGTTGAAATTTTACTGTAACTAAAGGTGGTTTATTTGGCGTAATTAAATTTAAAAAAATTAAAAATAGAAAAAATATGCTAACTCATCACGGACAACACAAACGAATACGGAAAAAGAACCGGCAAAAAAGCTTAAAAAAGCCAAAAATTTAGAAAAAAAATGAAATATGTAAATATTGAAAAATAAGCCAGAAGCTGAAGCCGAAACGTGCATGTTTTTATAGTGAGTTTTATAAGTTATATGTAGAAATCACTTTGAACAGAATAACTTTTAAACACGAATGACTCTTACTCTTTTAATCTCTCGTAATCAATATCAAACTAAAAGGCAGAACACCTTTGAATAGAATCATAGAGCTTACTGATAGCAGAGTTTTACGGTGCTTATATGTTGCGGAGCCTATAAAAAAATGTAGCGCTTTGCAGGTCTATTTTGCATTTTCGGCTCTCTAGAAGCACGGATTCTCTGACCACCGGCGCGTGTCATTCCAGCACGCCTGAGCGCAGCTCATGGGGCCCTTCCGCTGGCATGGACCTGACGCGACAGCTCACGGGCCCACCGCTCGCGCACCTTCCTAACAGCCATACTTGATTTGAGCCATAATAAGCATGTCTTAATAGTCAATACTTGTTCTGAACTTCTGATGGTAGTGTATTTCCTTATTGGTCTTGTTTTTCCTGATCTTAATATGTTTATATGTTAAGTTCCATACAGTTCCTATGCATTATTGATTTGACCCGTTTTATATGTTTTTGCAAGGAAGTGTATGGTTCGAATCCGTAATGCATAGGAAAATATGACGACGCGAGTGTAAAATGACAAACGGTAGCCAGAACTAAGTTTTGACGCTGTACTTGTAATTTGAGCGGCTCAATGTCCTGTGCAAGTGTACGAGTAGTGCATGCCAAGGGGGTTTTTTTTTTTTTTGCCTACTTGGCCCCTTGCTGCGTTTTTTCTTTCAAATATGGCGGTGGGCGGTCGTTTTTTGCGGAGCTGGCAAATATATATAGTATTTTGAGAAATAGTAGTAGAATTTTATAAAGTGTTAGTTCGATTTTTTTTAAGCATGGAAGCAAGCATGAGCAAGTTTACTATATGGTGAGGAATATTTTCACAGATTAGGAGATAACTTGCTCATTGGATTTTGTTTTCAACAAAACTACTACAAGTGTATGCAGTGAGACATGCATCTGGACCTTTTAGGAATGCACGTATTTTGAAGAAAGAAAAAACTTGGCTACAGAATGGCCCAGTCTATTGCGTGGATCGCGACCATTTGCCCTTCCTCCCGAGGTCGACGTTGCAGTCCTCGCCGACCGCCCTAACCTTGGCCACCAGTTCGCGCTCCTCCTCTGAGCCTCGCACTCCCTGCGTCTGCACGCCTCTAGATGAGTTTGCGTCTCCCGCCGGATACGCTCAATTCTATATTCGCTACGTCGCCGCTCCTTCCTCCTCTCGCGTGTCGTCTCAGCATCCCACTCCTCGCAGTTCAGACGCCACTGGTCGTGCGGGTGGATCTTCCGATTAATCCATTTGCGGTACGCACATAGTGAATCTAGAAACTACGGGAAGAGAGGAAAGCTTGTTAGTGCATGCCATAAGACCGACTACTCATCCCATGCTCCGTATAGGACATCCACATGTGCATGCCATACTTAGGGTCCATTGCACTCCATTTAGCACGGTAGTCATCGTCCGTGTAGGCTTCGTTAGAAACGAATAAATCCTCATAATGATTTGCCTCTAAACAAGGAGGGTTAATAATAAAGATGAGTACAAAAGTACTCAACAAGCATTATTAGCAAACATGTAATCCCATGATCGACATCATCATATCAATCATATCTCTTCTCATCATCATTCTTAAAATAAATTTCTATGTTACAAAATTGTCAGGTTTATCTATACAAATTTACTAGTCACTCATATTTAGAGAAAATACCACATGTAGGCTTTCGTAGCCTGCAGTCTAGGAGACAGGCATGACTTCATGGTTTATTTAGCGCTGTGCAAACTTGTATCACTTTACCCATAATAGCCCCGACTTTGACTATAACAGGCTCATTCACATTTCCTTATATGTGATACTTAAGTCAGAGTTCGAAATATTTTCTCTACTTCAGTATATTATAACTTTACACGGTTAGCATGATGTTAATCGATGTGTTAGGGAGACTTATCCATCATCTAGCACGTGCTAAGGAGGCATATCCATTACCCAGCACACACCGCAGTCCATATAGCCGTCATGGGGTATTTGCCAATCTTGGCCTTACCCAATCCCTAGAATACTACATACCCATGTGGAGTGTATAGCAACTTGGTAAAGTAACATATTTTGCCTATTGTAAATAGGACCATATCTGATATGGTAAATACGGCTCATTACATGAGTGAGAGTTGGTTAGTCCTTTTATTACAACCATATGTAGAGGTTCCCTACCTACCTCTATCTTCCCATCCTGGGGCACCCTCTACCCACCTAATATTTAATATGCAGGTTAATTGCTTCATTAGTTAAGCCTGCAAATTCATATTTCATCAACACCCATATCATTCACACCATTATTTCAAAATTTGTTTTATGCAGAAAATGGTATTAATCTAGTATGAAAATAGTTTTTACGAGAATTTACTCCATTCAAAATTATTAAAGGCATGTTTGCCTGGAATCTGGTAGTGGTGCTCAGTCTCAATTATGTCCTGATGAAGTTCCTTTTCTTGACTTGGTTTGCTTCCTGTAATTCGTACATACCCCATAGCTTAGTTTATGTAGATTAATATACGGAGTTAATACATCAGTGTACGCAAGCCTGTGGCTGAGTAAAGTTGGTTGCGGTATTTGTAATTGAAATTTAGTACACATCTATTGTCTTTCTTGTTATTTTTACTGATGTGAGATTGTGTTGACTTGTTGATTCAGTGCAGTTGATTAATAATCATTGTCGGGTAGATACCGTCAATGCATATACATACATACATACATATATACATACATACACATGTATGTTTGTATTCATATACTCTCATATATGGGTGTCTATATATTGGTATATTATAGTTTATTCGGCAGCATATCCTATACAATTATCCTGATGGTAGTAATGAATGTTCTCTAATCGTGGGGAGGAAAACTGGCAGTCTTGCAATGCTAGCAAATGCAGTCAGTCGTGTGATGGTTGTATGGGAACAGTGTTCTTGTTTAGTGTACAAATATATTTTCCCATTATCTAATTGCCTCTATGAGTGTGCCTCTCTTGGTCCCCAATATTTCCTATCCTGAATCCTCAACCTGCCCAGTATGATAGAAATGAATGTTCTATTTTCCAGTTTCAACAAGGGGATGCTGGGCCTAAGCTTGAAGGTCCGGTTGAGGCGCTACTGGCCTGGCTTAGAATGACAATATGTAGCCCAAGTCTTCGACGGCCCAAATAGGAGAACGACGGGAGCAGCCCAAGTTCGTGCGGCCCAGCCGGAGTTGCTCGGCCAGGCCGGTTGGAGGCCTTCGGGCCCGGTGCGATGGACCAGTGAGTAGTGACATGCTGCTCCCTACATCCTTCAGCTCAGTAATTCTGAAGCAAACTGTACCTAGCTAATGGGCTTTTAGCATTTTGGTTTCATAAAAAGTTAAAATAAATATATCGATTTTTAAAGTATATTCTCTAAATAGTTTTTCAAATCTAAAACCGCGTGTGTTGTCTGATCGGTGTCTTCGTTATCCACTACCATCTTAAAAACACAATAAAAAAATTATCAATTGTAGCTATAAATCATCAACCGTATCTAAGAGAACCTGACCACACGGTTGTATGACCCAATAGACGTGATTGAATGACCCAATAGATTAGTCATACTACTCCAGAAGTACATACTATCCAGATTACCAGAATAACCACATGCTTAATAACATACTATCCAGAATAACTAATACATTAGTCATTATATCCAAGTACAACTTCCAGAATAACCCACAGACAAGTATTTTATGGAGCTTGTAGGGAAGGCACTAGAAGATGTTGGAAAAGCTCGTCATAAGACTTTGTGATTACTTGGAAGGTTATTTTGAAATATCATGAATATACCACGTGTAAGTACTTGCTGCAAGAAGAGGCAGTGTAAGTACGCATATATAAAGCACGACATGACCCAACGAGGCAGCTTGGCGCAGCAACGTGATGCAAGGCTGCAGTACGGTTCCTCGCCAGGCTCGCTGCCTCGCAGATGCCAAATTAGTTTCAGCCGAATTATGCTCTAACTACGTCCGCCGGTCCGCATCAGTGTTTAAGTACTACCCCAACGGGGTACTCCTGCATCACGACTACAATAATACCTCGCTCGAATGGAGAACCAGTGTGATGAGATCTGCAGGCTCGCAAGGGCTCCCATGATGAACAAAATGAGCGTGCCAGAAGGCCACCTCCCTGCAACGACGCCCCCCGTAGCAGCAACTCTTACCTCAACATTCCAACCAAGCATTCACTGCAAGAACTGCCCGAGGGGGAGACGTCACCCCTCTGTTGTAGGGACAGATGCAAATTCTTCAAGTCTAAGCAGCAATTCAGCCTCGGCATGCACTACTAGGGTTGTACAAACTACACATTGGAGTAATCCGATCACTGTTGGGACACGAGCCGCTACCGGCAGCCGGTAAAGACCCGCTAGAACTTATTCTCGTAATATTTCTCTCCGCAAGTGCGTACTAACATCCTGTAGGTAGGTCTGCCTATGGCCACTGCCAGCCTGCCGCTAGTTGAACGTGGTGACCAGTTGGCCGTCTTGCACTAGCAGTAGCATTCTGCCTTTGCATATAACATTATTTTGCCCATCCTAATACCTCACGAACAGTATAAAAGACAGAACCTAAGGTACGTACGTACTACGTTGACCATGCATGTAAGTAAGTAGGGGCACAAGTCAATTTCATGGAAACGTACGTGCGCACCGGCAGAGGTGCCGATCGAGTAGCCGAGCGATCACGGCCATCGATCATCCCTGGCCACCCGTGCAGCCCACACGGGCGGTGCACCCGACAAATCATACATGAAAACTAGAAAACACCCATCCGACGACCCGCCGCCGGGCGCCGGCCGGCATCACGGGGCTTTCCCCGAGAAGGACACGCGGCCGAAGCCCCAGTGCCCCATCCGGTACATCTCCTCCAGCCACGCCAACTCGTCGTCGTCAGCAGCTCCCGCCACCTCGCCCGCCACGCCGACGTCCAACTCCGCCTTCGCGGCCTTCTCGCGGCCGTCAGCGTCACTCGCGGCGGTCGTCGTCGAGGATGAGGCGCCTGCGGCCACGTCGCGCACCCGCTTCTTGTGCAGCAGCATCCGCTTCCGCCTTCTGAGCCGCGCGACGCAGCGCCGACCCACGACGAGCGGGACCTTGACGAGCGCCAGGCTCAGCAGGCTGACCACCGCGCACGGGCAGCACCCCAGCGCGATGCAGTCGGCGAGCATCACCGCCGCGCACGACCGGCACCTGCACCCCGCGGCCGTCGTGGGCTCCTCGTCGTCGTCGAACCGGCGCCGCAGCATCACCGCATCTGCACCGCCGCGCCCGGTCACGACCTCATGCTGCCGGTGCGCGGCCCTGCCCATCGTACAAGAAAGAAGCCAAGAAGACGTGTGTGAGCTAGCCGCACGTGGAAACGAACCGGCGACGGACGAAAATGATCATTACGTGACATGACAAGTGTTTTGTAGGTAGGGTTCACCCGTGCGCTGCATGCTGCAGGCTGGACAGGTAAAAAAGGTTTGGTGTTGATAAACATCATTCTGGATATTTTTTTAATTGTTATTTAGATTTGTGACGGTTCGATTAGAAATTCAATGGGCATAAAATCTTCTCTCCAAAAAAAGTCTCTTTTTTTAAAAAAATGAACTGTTGAATCTCTAATCCAACGATTCTAAAATTAATTAATTATTAAGAAGAAAATATTTGACTGACACCTAAACACACCTAAAAAGAAGCTTTGTTACATACAATAAACGATAAGTTAGCTTACACACAGTACAGCGGTATAGCAAACCATAAAAGGCAACTTGTAAATGCCAATCGAGAGACGTTTCTCATATCTGGCCGTCACCTTGCTGCCGCAGAAAAATAAATCAAAGCAACAAAAAAAGCAAAGCCGAATTTACTCTGGTAGCCAGAGGCATGCAGTACCTTTGATCACTCAGAGAGAGAGAGAGAGAGAGAGAGAGAGAGACCGTACCGTACACATGCACACACCTAAAAATCTCTTTTTTATTTCGCGAGGACAGCCAGCTACAGAGCTCGGAAAACTGCAACCTTGCTTTTGCTCTCACGTACGCCGGCCTTTGGGCTGTGGTGGGCTCGTGGTACCCGTGAGTTAAGGCCGTGCAGGGAGCCGTTTTTGGGCAAAGTTGCTGTGCATTTTAATCGTTGCACTGCACCAACGCGTCAGGGATTCAGAGATGAAGGTACAGCTGGAACTGTAGCAACCGACAGCTTCCGATCCCCTGCTTGATTCCTTGTAGTTCCAGGACCTCACATCACTCGCATGCCTGAGATAGATTGTCATCAGAGCTCAATGTAAGATCTGCAGAGAGAGAGACAGAGAGAGAGATGTGGGGTATGGGGGGGGCTGGCCTGCACCTTGGGAGTGATCAGATTTCAGAGGGCTTTGGGACAAGTACATTGATCAGAAGATGACAAGGACAAGTGCAACTGTGCAAGCAATGACCTCTGTCTGCCATTATTGAAGCAATGATAAACAGGTTGGCTGATGATCTGGGGAAAAGGCTGGAGAGCGAGAGATATACGTGTATCCGAGAGGCCGGTGCATGTGTGGAACATGTCGGGAGTGGACAGAATCTGAGGGCCTATTTTTTTCCTTCAAAGTTAGCGGTTTTTGATTTTTATTATAGTATCTAATTTTTAAATAGGGTATTTTTTTAAGACGAGATCTGCAAATTAATTATAGTATATGTTAAAAATCTAACATTTGTATCAACCAAAATCGCAAGCGAGTATCTCTCTCCATAATCTCTGTCGCAAACAGCTAAAATTCAAAAATTTTAGCCAAAAGCCACAGCCATTGCCAAACAGCCCTGAATAATCCGATGATTCTGATCTCTGCTACGAGCTAGTTGTCTCGGCGTGTACTGTAAATTGTACTTATCTTCCTAGAATATATTGATCGATAAACCAAATCTTGATTTAGCTCAAGAAACAAAAAAAAAACGTTCTAGCAAACTGATCAAATGTTTGACTATCTGAAATGTAGAAACATGGATGGAATATGCCACACTGAAGTGAAAGCAGAAATCACGGTCTTATGTGAGCGAGTCCTTAGATTGCATCCACTATGCTTTATTTAGACGGCCTATATATAGCTAGGAGATGTTTCTCATATCTAACCTTCAGATTTATAATTAAGAAGAAAAAAAAACGAACACAGATATAGTCTAGTATACTAAATAAACCCAAACAGGACTCTCTTAGGTCATGTCATCGTGAAAGCAATGGTCGTCTGGATCCTCTGCATTGCATTCATGGCCAGCGCGGTGGTGCCATTACAGTTGGGAAGGGACTTCTGCTACTTGTCTATCTCCAGCGATCACACATGTCGATGCGCATGGGCAAAAGCTAGCAATCGCCGCATTTCTCTACCACAACACCACAAGTCTTGTGATGTCATTTTTTATCTTCTAAGTCGTTCGGTGGGGGAAAGGAAAGGGAACGAAATCGCGAGCTTACATGAGCACCACCATTACAAAATGGTCAGATAGAAGCATGCATGCACTGTTGCATTGCATTGCTACCGTACAGAATCAATGTGCCATTGGCAAACAAATCAAATCGAGTTGAACAGCTAGGTAGATAGGAAGAGCTAGTTTGATCCACTTACTCGCACTGGGAGATTTCTTTGACTGCGGTTTCTTGATTCATGGACGTTGCTGCCGTCAGAGAACGGAACTGAAGTCACTGAACACCACCTTCAGCTTCGATCCGTCGGAAGCGGAGACGCCTCCGCCATTTGAGAGCGCAACGGAACGAAGAAGCCGCGTTTAGGGGAGGAGAGAGAGGACTCTCTCTCTCTGCTTTGTATCTTCGATTTATATAGCGGTTCATTGGACTTTCTGCAGATAAGCCGTTAGGTGCTTTCGTGTCTGGGTGCGAAACCACGTATGCGTCTTGGACGTGTGTGACATGATGCCAAGAGATAGTTTCAGCCAGGTTGTGCAAAGGCTGTCGATGTGCTATTCTCTCACTGTTGTCCGTAGAGTTCGGAGTCGATCATACCTCTTTATCTCTCAGCAACAGAAACAATTTTGCAGTGCAAACGATCCTGCATCTAATTAGAACCCGATTCATAGGTCACATTCGCAATCACAATTTCATATTTACAGTTGTCACTTTTCAATATAAGCCTCAGCAAAGTCCTTTTCATGACTTGTAAGGTTTCTAATAATAGAAATTGGGTGGAGCTCTGCTTTCGCCCTCGTCACGATTCATAGGTCACTTTTGGAGGAGGGCTGTTTTTTTTTTGCGGGGGCTGCAATTTTAGTTGATTGAGAGTGCAACTTTCAAGTGACTGAGAGACAAAAAAATTTCAGTCGCCTTGTCAATAGCAAAACCGAAAAAAAATTTACAAGTTCTTTTCACATCAGGATTACGAAGGCTATGTACAGAACGAGAACTATATAACAAGCAACGAAACAACAACTACGTGGAGGGGTATCTATCTTTGCGCGACGACCAAATCATGGCGCGGTCTGGTGAGCCGCGACCGCGCCGTCAACCGCCGGCCGGGCCTCCACCGACGTGGCCGACGGCGCGGCGGCCACAATCTTGACAATGGCCGGGCCACCGTGAGGACCGTGGCCGCCGAACCCGCCCTCGATGTCGTCGTCGTAGTAGGCGACACGGTCCCCGCGCGGCCGCGGCCGCAGGTGCTTCTTGGTGCAGGCCAGCCCCACGAGGCAGGAGATCACCAGCAGCACCGCGATCACGCCCACCACGATGAACACCGGCGTGTTCGACCCGTCGGCGCCGGCCGCCGACGCGCCCCACCAAGCCCGTGCGGCATGCGTACCAGCGAGAAGAGGCGTCGTCGTGGACATAGACATCGTGCGAGAAGAGGCGTCGTCGTGGGGTTAGCGTGGGAGGGAGGATTGGAACTTGGGCGTTGTAACGCTAAGGATCCCGCGCTTTGTGTCACTCTGCGGCGCAGGGAATAATAGATTTCGGTTGACGTACGTAATATCCCAAAATTCTAATTATAAATTAATTAAATATTTCATGCTATTTAGACCTAATATGATATTAATAGGCTAATTATTTATAACATTAACCCTAATTAGTATGTGACATTTTAAGTATATGACAAATATGACTAAAAGAAGAAGAACAACAACAAGAAGAAGACGAATAATAATAATAATAATAATAATAATAATAATAATAATAATAATAATAATAATAATAATGATGATGATGATGATGATGATGATGATGATGATGATGATAATAATAATAATAATAATAATAATAATAATAATTAATTTGAAAGTATGAGAACCGGATGGGCTAGTCCATCTAAATCTTGCTCTATAAGAAAAAAATATACTTGGATTCCCCTAGGGTTATCCTTTCTTCTTAAGGGCAAGGGAGAGGCAAAAGAAAGATTATGAAAGAGGAGAACCAAAAGAAAGGGTTATCCTTTCTTCTTAAGGGCAAGGGAGAGGCAAAAGAAAGATTAGGAAAGAGGAGAAGAGTTCACGTGATTTCTTCGTTAAATCTTCTTCAATGCATAGGCTAACCTTTAATACTTTTATCATGTCCAGTAGATGAACTTTTTTGGTGGATTAATTTAGTAATTAGGCCATGATTAACCTCATAGGTCATGTTAATTCTCGTTTAGGATTGCTAGAGTATCTCTCGTTTAGCGTAATTTAGATCTAAATGATTTTCGAGGGTCTTAGAGGCCGAATTTGGAATGGTGATGTACTAAAGAGTTGTAGATAGCTTTTTAATATTTCCAACAAGATCAAGATCGCTAAATTTCAATGGGTAGATTGAAATATATGGGCTTTAAAATATGATATTATGTAGATCATTACAATCAAGCGATGGCATGATTTTTGATGATTTAAGCCTTAAAGATGATCAAATTAGGTCTGGTGAATAATTAAAAAGTTGTCGATAGTTTTATGTTCTTTCCACAGAGTCATTAATCATGCAATATGGTTCGATATATTGAAATATATGAATTTTGTAAGCATGTTGTCCGGAGGTTTTTTGTTAATTGGTAGTGCTGAGGTAAAAACCTAGATTAAATATATTAGATGGCTTAGTTAGAATTTGTGATCTATACAAAAATTGTAGATAATTATTTAAAATTTTGGTAGAGTACAAGAACACATCATTTGGTTGAGTGGCTTAGGAGTTATGTCCTCGAGGAGACAACTGGACATAGTCGTGGTAATATTTAATTTAGGGCTAGTAGATGGCCGAGTTAAATTATGAGCTAGCACAACTAAAAAAAGATTAGATAATATTCTTTAGATTGCAGAGTGGTATGATTTATCACATTAGGACCAGTAAATTAATAGATATAAAATTGTTAAACCTGTTGTTCGGTAAAACAGTATAACAGACTTCAGCGTTAAAAACGATGATTTAGATGAATCAATTATGGATGTGGTACGGGGGTCCCACAGGCAGCGCGATGTGGTGCGGGACCTCGTGAGAGGTGACACGTGGAGGAGATGCACACGTGGCGGAGTGGTGGCCCCACGAGAGCTGAGAATGGGGTTTGCCCAAGGAAGATATTATCGCCGAGCAGTTGGTCTTCAATTGGGCCTCAGTTCGAGGTGAGTGTTGGGCTTTTCTAATTTATGGGCTATTTCCTGTGGCCCACTCTCAAGCCCATCGCTTCGTCCCAATTATGGGCTTCCGCTACAGCGTCCATGTGCCCCACCGGTCCACCATCCACAGCGACCTTATCACTGTCGTCAGTCGTCTCCATCTTCGTCAGCTATTAGAGCTCTGTTGATCAGCATTCAGCAACCGAATGGTCGAATGAATGATACCTTAGTGAGTCGCAGTAATTTGTAATTTGTTGACCGTCCAGCAGAGTGGAACTCCCGACAGGAAGATCTCGCATCCTGCAGTTCAGGAATCTTGTGAGAGCAGCAGCAGGCCCATTCTGATGGCACTGTTTCCTTTTCTAGATTCCTGTTCTCTGCTGGCCACATTGGAACCGAATCCTTCATGAAACCTCGGTTCCTCCCAAGAATCCAAGTAAGAAATCGGGGTATTCTGTTCTCCGCGCCCAAGCTGGTAGAACCATTAATTATTTGCCAAATTGAAAGCAATTGAAGTCTAGGTGTTGTTCTATGGGTCACTGTTTGCAACATGGCAGCCTGGCTAAAGGCTAAGCACAGCTAGCACAAGTACGCGAGTACTGTGCGTTCTTGAATCTGCCAACTCGTGTTCGTGCTGTTCACTGTCCTTTCCGACCGACCGAGTAGGCAGCGGAGATCCTGGTCCTGCTAGTTAATGATTGATTGAAGCAAGTGATTATATTCCAGCTTCATGCCTACAAGCAAACATCCCTGCGTTGTTTCTTTCCAATCGGGTTGGTGCATCTTCTAATTGTTAGTTTGCTACAGCTATTACCATCCGTGGATTGAGAAAACGAGAGGACATTTGGTTGGTGATGGTTGGTTGGTTGATCTGAAGTGCTGAAAAGTTGAAATTGAATGGAAGAAACGGAGATCATCAGAAATTCGACGAAATGTGCGTGAAGCTAAGTTTTTTTGGAAGACTGAGCTAAGTGAACTTGGATATAGTAAGCAAAGCTAAGTGTCCTAGAGAAAGTCTAGGGAAAACACCGCTCTTCGGTCAGAATGATATAGTAAGCAAGCCAATGACAGGTACCTTTGTAACATGTTGACCGATCTGCATGCTCTCTGACGACTTTGAATAGCGTTTTAATATGTGTTTATCTATCCAGGAATAGGAAGCGATGGATCGTTGAATTGCTATCTTCCAGTTAAGTGTTTTTCTATCCAGGAATAGGAAGCGATGGATCGTTGAATTGCTATCTTCCAGTTTCAGGTAGTCTGAATATTCCAGAAACACTGAAGCTACCACTGAACAATTTGCATCTTGGCATTGGGTCAACGAGTACGTGATTGCGAGTTAAACCTACAGCGTCTTAAAGATTTGTCAAAACAAGCATGGTAGCACTTACATCTGACGTACGTAGGTTGCAAATCTTCCTGATATGTATTTTTCAAAAAAATCTTTCTGATATGTGGTTGGCCGAATCGTTGGTTCAGTCAACCGATTCACATTCATGCACGGCTAACTAATTATTTTCTCATACGTTGATTTGCCGTCCTTTTGTAGAGGTTTCGGTGAGACGTCCATTTCAGCATCGATTCAGACGTCCGTTTCAGCAGCTTTGCACTGGATCCTGCCATCTCAGGGAAAAGGATTTGCGAAGTGAAACCTATTTTCTAATGATTAACGATACGATGCAATAAACTGTTCTAGCAAATTCTGGCTGACGACCTGTGCTCGCTTCTGGACTAAGCTTTCTTGTATCTTAAGCTCCGAGCAAGTGTACGGCGACTAACTAAGCGTATCTCCATTTCTTTTCAGTCAAGACTGTCGTATAGAACCTAATAGTGCAAGTAAGATCTTTGTTTAAGGCTCCACATGCAGGTGAAATATTTAACTGAAGATTGCATGGCCTTCTCTCTTTCAGCTCAGCCTTTTTTTATACATCCGAGAGGAACAGCTCATGTTGCAAGTTGCATCTCACCTAAAGTTACTTTATTTCAGAGTGCAATGACATGTAGCGTGTGCAAGATGAGGTGCTATTGCAAGATCGATGGGGCATTGCCTCCGAGAAGTAGGCCTGAATCTTTCGCACATGCCTGGATGCCTGATGCTGGTAGCTAACCGGGCAGTTTCAAGATCATGTACTCTAAACCGACAGATCTTTCGCTAGAAAACTTGCAAATAGTGCAAGGGAAATTCGGGCCGCTTTTTTCTTGCAAAAGTCGCTTTATTTA
Source organism: Bonia amplexicaulis (assembly GCA_036346245.1). Lineage (NCBI taxonomy): Eukaryota > Viridiplantae > Streptophyta > Magnoliopsida > Poales > Poaceae > Bonia > Bonia amplexicaulis. The sequence goes on along the minus strand of CM070749.1, from coordinate 14,710,967 downwards.
CCTGCACAACTATTTGTTGTATAGCAACTGCAGTGAGGAGACAGTGGGTCCAAAAGTAGGCACATACAATGCTTTTACAGTCATACAGTGCTTTCTGATGTTTCTTCAGTTTTGAATATTTCTCAATTCATTGAGTTACAGCGTTTCTCATGCTTGTTTCTTGTTAGAGTTTGTAATCTTCGACTTAGTGGTCGTGTACAACTACGTCTCTATCGGAGTTAGAGTTCGTGGTCATGTACGAGTACGACTTTATCATAGCCGAGTTGGAGTTATAGTCATAGTCGAGTACAACTTTGTGTCGAAGTTGAAGACGAGTCCACTTTATGGTCGAAGAGCCGGGTATAAAAAGGGCAGGCCATTGTGCCGAGAGGAGGAGAATGAGAGCACCAGATTTAGGCGATGTAGTTGTAGAGGAGGTGCCAAGAAGAGGGCGACTGGTGTGGTCGTAGGAGCACTGAGTGGAGGTGATGTAGTCGCAGAGGAGGTGCAGAGCTTGGAGCGACAAGTATGGTCGTAGGCGGTCATCTTAACCGCAGAGCATGGAGCGACCAGCGTGATCGCAGAGGAGAGAGGCGATCAGTGTGGTCGGAGGAGGCGATCGGCGTGGTCATAGACGATTCGTCTAGGCGACCAGCGTGGTCGTAGGCGATCGGTGTGGGCGGCCAGTGTGGTCGAAGGTGGTCGGTGCGATCGCAGTGGAGGCGACCGATGCGGTCGCAGGCAGTCGATGAGATCGCAGGGTTCGTAGACGTGGTCGTAAAGGAGTTACGACCACGGCGAACAGAGGCTTGCAGACGTGATCGTAAATGAGTTACGACCATGGCGAACAAAGGCTCGCAGACGTGGTTGTAAAGAAGTTACAACTACGGCGATCGGGTGGAAGGTGTCCGCAGGAGCAGAAAACCTGGTCGTAAAGGAGTTACGACCAGAGTGACAAGCGGATGTGTCCGCTAGAGCAGAGGCTGTGGTCATAAGGAGTTACGACCACGGTCACAGAGCCAAAGACGACGGCGAGAGCGGAGGTGTCTGCAGGTGCTGGAGACGTGGGCGTAAAGGAGTTACGACCATGGTCTCGCAGGAAGACGTGGTCGTAAGGGTACGACCACAGCGAGCGGTCGACGGAATCATTGCGTGGTCGTAAGGCGTTACGACCACGGTGATCGACCGTTGTCGAAGGATGTGCAGCGAGCGATGGTGAATGTGGTCGTAACTTCAACTAAAGTTTACGATCATATGGCCGAAGCAGCGAGGCGTGATCGGAGGGATCATAGTATGGTCGTAACGACTGTCTACATAGTTGGAGATCCAGCAGAGCGATCGTACGGCCATAGGAGGTGGTCGTAGCCACTACAACGTGATCGTACGGTTACAGGAAGTGATCATAGTGACCAGAAGGTGGTCATAAAGATCCTGGACCAGTTGGTAGAACTGTAACATTTCTGTTTAAAAAAAGAGTTGCAGTGTTTCTTAAAGGGCTGAAACAGTAAAAGAATAACTTTTTTTGCAGTATTAGGGATCTGAACATTTGATCCTTGTTTCACAAACCATTTCAGAAACATAAGTGCGGACAGCATAATGAAGTATGTCATTGCTTTATAGTATCACACTGCATTATTACAATCTGATTGCCAATTGGTCCCAAATTGGTATAGCAAATCATCTGAAACGCCAGACCGGCATTTTAAGGATGAGCTTGCATGATCAAGAACATGCTCCAAATTGCTTTTCTCCACGTGTAGTACAGTCTGTCAAAGCTACCGACTGCTCGTAAATCGACTTCCAGGTTCCAACAGGGCATGCGGAAACATACCTTTAAAAAAAACTTAGAACCAAGGGCCATGCAATTAAAAACAAATCAAAAGAAAATTTTGAATTGAATTACCAAGCTTTGGTTGAATTTAAAATCTGAAAAGAAAAGGGAAAAGCAAAAGAGTATTAAAAAAATTGCCTTTGAATAGTTGAGCCAAGAATGCAAACGTAAGATGAATTTAAGCCACTGGAAAATTGGAGTTGTGCACCCTTTAAAATGTTGCCAAAAGAAATTCAAATTTGAATCCAAATTTAAAACCAAAATCAAATTCAAAACAAATCAAAACTCCACATATCAAGTCAGAACACATCAAGATCAAAAATGGGAGAGAAAGGATCAAAACAACAAGAACAAAAACAAATCAACCAAATCAAGAAAACACCATAAATGATGACCAAAGTTAATTTATTACTACTTGAGAATAAATATTTTATAGCCGCTCCAGCTAGAGGATAAAAGAGTATACTATAGCACTCACTCTTCTAATCATAACCCTAGAACACAAGATTAGATAGTTGGATAACTAGATGGTTAGTTTGCAAATTTTCATTCCTAACCCGTTAAATAGATGAGACTACCAACCTACATCTAACTCTAATGGATACTATCCACCATTATATTATGGAGAACCTATTAACCCCACACAATACAAGTTTTACTCACACACTTATCTCATGCACACTTTTAAAAGCACATGAGTCCGAATCTACTAAGTTCTTATCTTTTTATCCACTTGATCTTTTCATCATATTCTTGATCTAAACCGCTTTCCTAAGCATCTCGGTTTTGATCCAACATAATTTCCGGTATTTGGCAAACGACCAAAACACCCTCGCTTGACCCGGTCTTGATCTTCATTTGTAAGCAATCGTCATGCTTGTTATATGTATGTGCACTAATGGCTTGCCACGCATTGACAAGTCTATCCCGTTCTGATTCTATGGGACCACGCCTCACTTGAATTTACCAAGCCACTTGGTACACCCTGTAGCTCGAATCTTCCCATCAATATTTTTCATCTTTCTTGTGCCACACTTGAGTTTAACCATTTCACCCGGCATTCTTGATCGTTCTAGGCCTCGTCTTCTCCCTGAGCGTAGCTCTGATCCTCATCATTAGCCATAGTTGACTCGAAAACTCTCTGCACATCCAAAGATAAAGAAATCTTTGCGAAAACAAGTTATTCACAATTTAACCTACGTTAGTCAAAACATGTTTCATGCAACATAAACACATTGACCTAGGTACAAACTATGCAAAACACGACCAAATTCCCAAAAGATCAAATTTCTAGATGAAAGCACACTCTGGCTAGTTAGACCACTAAGGCCAGCTAGTTTGTCTACTGACGACGGCCGGTCATACGACTGATCCCAGTCGGTCTAATCGGTTACCAGTCTGGCCGTCACTCGGGCCAATCAGACCGCTGATCCCAGCCGGTTTGACCGATTTATGGTTTGATCGCCTCTAGGGTCGGTTAGTCTGAAAAGTATTTGAAAAACTATAAACATTACAAAATTTAAAATCTAACTCTACAAACTTGATAATAGTTCATCACATAATATTTCAGACTTTCTCACACGTTCTCTCAAGTCCATTAAATCCCAATGTCCTTTTCTTTAATATGCAGGAGGAGGAAGAACAAGTGAAAAAGAAGACGCCCTCGCTTTCTGTTGATTTCTCTAGTCGAAGATGGGTTAGCTGAAGGTAGGTTTAGTTGGTTAGTTAGTGGCATTACCAGTGGTTAATCCCATATAAATTTGCTGTAACTGTGTCCGGCAAACTGTCACAGCAGGCTGCTGAAAATACAGTCTCTTTCTTGCTTGTCTCGTGATTCTGTGTTTCACTCCGGATAAGTGTAGTAACAATCCACAGCTACTCCTCACCAAAAAGGGTATATATATATGCTTTTTTTTCTTGTTCTTCTCGACATGGTTGGGAATTCCAGAAGAGAGCAGCTGTAGCTCGCGGGAGAGGCCATCGCCTTTCTAGAACGAACGTACGTGGCCACGAAAACGAAGGCTTTTTTTTGGCCGGGCTGAATCGGACGGTTGGTTTTCTCACGTACGTCCATGTGATCAGACGACCGATGAAAAATGCACTGCCACATTATAAACTAGCATCAACGTCAATGATAGTAAAATGTTACGATCGACAAGAACAATTCAACATCAACATTGTTTGACGGATTCTACTAGGGAATACACGCCATCCATCCTGTAGACCTAGCAAATTCGCACTCCCCCTCTGTGACCGCAATGCTCATCATTTTTGTTTGGCAGGATCGCGGTGACATCTTCTCCTCACACGCGGCACCTTCTTCCTCGCATCCCATCCTTCCTTGTCGTCATCGCGTGCTCATTTTCGGCCGCGTCCCCTTCGCTACGCCCACCACTCGTCGGTACCGTCGAGTCCGACGGCGACAAAACACAGGCGGCGACCGGGAAGACGTCCGGGCCCACACGGCTCCACTGCGCAGGGTGGGCCCCGCCCGTGCATGCGGAAGCAACAGCCGGGTGGATGTGTAAGGCCTTTCCTCTTGTAGCTGTAGCTTATGTCTATTAGTCTATTTATAAGATATTATTTAGAGTGATAGAAATTTATATGTGATTTGGGTTGATATAAATAAAGTTATTATAATACATATTACAATTAATTTTACATCTTATTTAAAAAATAATTTATTTAAAAGTTATTTATCGTAGAAAAATCGGAAAGAAGGTTTTAGAAGGTCGGTACCTGGAGTGTCTGCTGCTTTTGTTGGGCGGAATTTTTTGCTCCCGGTTTCTATTTCGTCCTTTTCTCTGGCGTGTTTTGCAGGGTGGTGCAGTGCCTCCGTGGCGTAGTACTGCTGCTACTGGAGTGGTGTGGGTGTGCTGACCGGCACGAGGGCCAGGGTGGTGCAGGGAACCGGATGCCGGGTCCTTTTCTCTCGATTCTTTTTTTTTCTTTCTTTTTACCTTTGTGCCTTTCTTTCCGGTCACGTCCTGCTGACAACAGGGGTTTCTGTGGGGCATCTCGTCCATGTCTACCATTTTTTTTTTGAGCTTGGATAACCTTTGGTTTGTTTTGGTAGGGATCTCTTGATGAAGTGGTTATTCATTAACAGTAGAAGCACATTTTTATGTCCTGTTTGGTACGGGGATTTTTCTTCTTTTCAAATACATGCCGGAATTGAATTGTTTCTATTCAAATTTCAGTGAAATTTTTGTGTTCCAAATGAAGCCTTATTTATCTAAATTACACTGTGAATTATGCTTTACTTAAAAAATGACTTTATTATATCGATTTATGCCACGCTAGACTCAGTTTTATATCTCAACGTGATTTATCGGGTGGTTTTTTAGTCTGTATCTTATAGCTTTTGGCTTATGTTTGTTCGCGAGAAAGAGTTTGAAGAGAGAGACAGTCACATATGATTTTAGCCAGTATAGTTGAAGTCGGCATAATATCTACTACAATTAACTTGTATACTCTATCTTGAAAAAAACACACTGTTTGAAATTTAAAAACAATTCATCAAGGAGAGAACATACATCAATACCTAGAATTAGCCCCTTGCTCAAAATAAAACAACTTCTTTATGCGGTCGGTGATGTTGAAAGCAATTATGATATGAAAATATCGTTACTATCGTCAGCCAGTTACACCTATTTTTCTAGGAAAAGCTGAACAGGTTTACAAGCCGTAAAACTAGAAAAAATATGGAATGATTTGTTTGACAAAAGTCTATATCACTTTGGATCGTGCTTCAAGTAAGTTCAATAATATTATGTAAACGAAACGCAAAAGCACGTGCAAGAAATATACTGGTAAAAGAAAAACAACACTTGAAATTCGTAAAATCAAGCTTCAGTTTCCAAGTATTCCTCCTCAAGGCATTTACGTGGGTTTGTCTTGTCAGATGCTTCACCATCTTCATGCTCTCTAGTCTCTTCCCTACCAGAAAAGTCCAAACCCTAATTATGAAGCCAATTGGACATTTCGAGTACGTGTGAGAGAAATGAGTACAGAACGAAACTGAAGTACCTTGAGTTCAAGACTGCCAAGTTCTTCAAGCTAGGGCAGGTTCTTCGAGCTGTAGGACCTGCTCAAGGCGACGACGGAGGTGCTCAGCTGCAAGACTTGTTTAAGGCAACTTAGCATTTGGTAAATCAATGAGCAAGTCTCATTAGTCATTCTAAATTTTAATTCTGGGCCGTCACTGATGTAAGTGATTTTGTAGTACATATTGCTTTGATATCCCAAATCACCCACTCCTATTTTGAACACAAGAATTTTATTGGAGTTTTGCAAGAATTTCAAAAAAACATTACAATTCCCACGTGATTATCCTATTTTGAACACAGAGATTTCATAGGAGTTTTGCAAGAATAAGACAAGATAACATTACAATTTCCATGAGATTTTATAGAAACCTCCATTCCAATGAGGTCAAACCTGTGAATCATGGTGCCTCATTCTTAAGTTCAAACAAAGGAAGTTCGATTTTACACATGTTCAATCCAAAATTAAAGTAAATCTCAATCGGAGAATCTAAATTAACATTATATATGTTTATTGTTTCTCTAATGTAGAGGACTAAGGGGATATTTGGTTCTATGTCCACCCTACCAAAATTCGTTAACTTTGATAAACTTTAGCACACATTTGGTTTGTTAGCAATCAGTTACCAAACTTGTAAGATTCCTTTTTGTAGGATCGACTACTGCAATCAAAGGGGGATGGATGATTGTCCTGTTTTTTGGAGTACCTGTCCGACGCTTGACTTGATCGCTTTGCTCGTTGACGTACGATCCAAACCACCAGCAATCACTAGCACACTTTAAGCAAATCAAGAACCATATTGATTGAAGACTATCTTCATTGCTGGAATCTTATAGATTTACAAAGTGCTCTCACAAGCACCCCTAAAAACCTCCTCGATGAAAGCCCTCTCAAAACCACACTGAAACTTTTTGAAAAACCACATGTTACCTTTTAGTCCATCTCTGCTTTTATAGGCTAACATCCAAACTGTGTCCACCTCAAACATGAACACAAAATTCTATCTCTTCCTCAAATCAAGAGACCCAAAACCCTTCCTAACACATGTTTTATTCAAATCTCTATCACTTCCAAGTTACAGACTCTATTCGTAACTCTCTCAATATTCTCAATTATGGACTCCATCCATAACTACTAACTCAACACCTGACGAAGCCTCCAGGATAACACCTCCTGCATCTTCATCACACACCATTACCTTCCGTGCTGAAGCCTCTTGGACCGCATTGCCCGTAGCTTCTCCACGAATCACCAACTTTGATCTCCACGTGCTCTAGCGTGAGCCTGACCACCTCGCGTGACATTCTCGCTTGCCTGGACCTCAGACATCCCATCCTAGTCTCGAACCTTCTCATCACCGACTATGATTGTCTCCATACCAACCTGCACATCAAAGACCAAAGAATATTTTTCCGACACAAGTTTTTCACAACTTGACTGCCATCAACACACACACTCAAACCACACCTTTAACCATCCATGAATACCAACCAGGTCATCCACGACCACAAATTTCATCACTTTCCACAAATTAGCCTTAGACCACTCAATACGACCGCTAGCTCAATGAGTACTCGAAAACAACAAGTACTCAGGAATTACCATCGCTCTACTCAAAACACTCAAGAATAACAAGCATCGCTACTAACCACATAACCATCGAGTACCGACTACCGAGTACCGATCGCTATGCCTCCGACAATCAACAAGCAAAGTCTATGAGTACCGAGTCCTTTCGACTACTGGGACCGAGTCCTTCTGACTACCGAGCACCGAGTCATTCTGAGCACTCAGAGCAGACGAAAACCACTCGGAGCAAACCAAAACCACTCGGAGCAATCAAAACACTTGGACCAGACTGAAACCACACGAGCGCGATTGAAACCACTTGGATGCTATCCAAAACCACTCGACCTGGACCGAAACTTTCACAAACGCAAATTTCAATAAAACCATGTGTCAATTATTAACCATCAACAACATGCATGACCATCACATGGTTCACACTTTTTCATTATATCTTTAGTTCATTTTGTTACCACAGTTTGGCCAAAATTTGGATCACTAATTCCATGACCACCGCTAAAATTTGACGCACATTAATAGGGTTCGTACGGGTCAGCAACCAAACAGCCCCCGGAGTCCATTACCATTCCTCATTAAGGGTCTGTTTGGAACACAAGAATAGAAAATAGAGGAATGGGAAAACACAGGAAAGTCATAGGAATGTAAAGACGAAACAGGGAATTCATATAGTTTTCCTCCCAAATTCCTCTAATCCGACCGAAAGTCCAACTTAGTGTACAGCGAACTGGGCGAAAATCCCATATACGCGCCCCTGCAAAATCCTCGGCAGGACAGAGCACAAGAGCCAAAACGCAAACCGTGAAACAATGGACGGAGGCGTCGCCCAACCGGCGGCGGAGACGCCGAGCCACCGGCGGCTGCCGGACTTCCTCCAGAGCGTGAACCTCAAGTACGTGAAGCTGGGGTACCACTACCTCATCACCCACCTCATCACGCTCTTGCTGCTCCCGCTCTTGGCTGTCATCATCCTCGAGGCCGGCCGCACCGATCCCGACGATCTCCGCCAGATCTGGCTCCACCTCCAGTACAACCTCGTCTCCGTGCTCCTCCTCTCCGCCGTCCTCGTCTTCGGCGCCACCGTCTACGTGCTCACCCGCCCCCGCCCCGTCTACCTCGTCGACTTCGCCTGCTACAAGCCGCCCGCCCACCTCCAGGTCCGCTTCGAGGAGTTCCTCCGCCACTCCAGGCTCTGCGGGTTCTCCGACGACGCCCTCGAGTTTCAGCGCAAGATCCTCGAGCGCTCCGGCCTCAGCGAGGAGACCTACGTCCCCGAGGCCATGCACTCCATCCCGCCCCAACCCACCATGGCGAATGCCCGCGCCGAGGCCGAGTCCGTCATGTTCGGCGCGCTCGACAACCTCTTCAAGTCCACCGGCGTCAAGCCCAAGGACATCGGCATCCTCGTCGTCAACTGCAGCCTGTTCAACCCCACGCCGTCGCTCTCCGCAATGATCGTGAACAAGTACAAGCTCAGAGGGAACATCCGGAGCTTTCATCTTGGAGGGATGGGCTGCAGCGCCGGTGTCATCGCCGTTGACCTCGCGCAGGACATGCTGCAGGTGCACCGCAACACCTACGCCGTGGTGGTCAGCACGGAGAACATCACCCAGAATTGGTACTTCGGGAACCGCAAGTCGATGCTGATACCCAACTGCCTGTTCCGCGTCGGCGGTGCGGCGGTGCTGCTCTCGAACCGCGGGGCCGACCGCCGGCGCGCCAAGTACTGCCTCAAGCACGTCGTGCGCACGCACAAGGGCGCGGACGACAAGGCGTTCAACTGCGTGTACCAGGAGCAGGACGGCGAGGGCAAGACCGGCGTGTCGCTGTCCAAGGACCTGATGGCTATCGCGGGCGGCGCGCTCAAGACGAACATCACCACGCTGGGGCCGCTCGTCCTGCCCGTCAGCGAGCAGCTGCTCTTCTTCGCCACGCTCGTTGCCAAGAAGCTGTTCAACGCCAAGATCAAGCCCTACATACCGGACTTCAAGCTCGCGTTCGAGCACTTCTGCATCCACGCCGGTGGGCGCGCCGTGATCGACGAGCTCGAGAAGAACCTGCAGCTGCAGCCGGTGCACGTGGAGGCGTCCCGGATGACGCTCCACCGGTTCGGTAACACGTCGAGCAGCTCCATCTGGTACGAGCTCGCCTACTTGGAGGCCAAGGGCCGCGTCCGCCGCGGCCACCGCATCTGGCAGATCGCGTTCGGAAGCGGGTTCAAGTGCAACAGCGCGGTCTGGCAGGCTCTGCGCAACGTCAAGCCGTCGCCGAACAGCCCGTGGGAGGACTGCATTGACCGTTACCCGGTGGAGCTCGTCGACGGCTTCCCCACACATCAGCAGCAGCAGTAGCATCCACCTCCTCCATTGCCATTGGTGCTCCAAATACAGAGATCTTAGCATGGATCAAATCCACATATGGTTAGTGAGTGACTTAATGGGTCTGCTTTTTCTAGGACATGATTGCATTGGGAAAAAAAATCTCTAGGCTTGCTGCAAGTCTGCTCTGTTCTGTAACTCTGTGTTCATCTTCATCATTGGATTGATGGTCTGTACTTCATGGATCATCAGGTTTGGGAGAGTCGGGTACCCCTGCCCCTGTGGTAAGTTTACAATAGCAGAGTGCTGATGAGGATAGCCTATTGTTGTATGTACACTTGTCTCTTCAGCCATTGCTGCCGATTGTCATTTACTCCTGGATAGTGGTCCATAGGAGGGGCCAATCTTATTTTTTGTTTACGAGGGATTCATGTTGATGACAAGGGTGTCTTGATTTTGTCGACGGAACGATGGAGTTCGTATTTGTTCTGTTCAATTGAAAATTTTGCTTCCTTGGCTATATTACTACTGACCTTGACCTATACGTTATATTGTTTTCTTGAAGTAGTTTCGTCCCTTGTTTCGCCATATCCTTTGCCGAATGAAAATGAGCTCGCGATGCTTGCTTCTTTCATTCCTGATATAATTTCCTTGAAGAAGGCGATCTGAAATCCGTGTCTGCTTCATCAGATATTCAACTAAGGGTGAATTATATACTCTCTTTTATGTGCTGATTTAGCTGCTCAATATTTTACTTTCCTTTCGATGTTCCTTTTTTCTGGGTGCATAGAAGGTACTGCTACTGGACTAGAACTGGGAGTTGGACTAAGTCGTGCCGGCATGGCCTAGGTCCACTGTGCTTTAGGCCGTTTCATGCTGTGTCGGCTTGGCCCAGTCATCTCGTCGTGCTGTGCCGGCCCGCCTCACCTACAGTCAGGCCCAAGCATGGTCCAAAGTCCACTGTGCTGGTGTTCGTGCCGTGTCAGCTCAAACCCAGCTCCAAGTAACTATGCACGATGAATGCAGCGGCGACGATGGTGGCGGCAACCGTCATCTTCCTTTATCTCATACCCGCCCCATTAAAAACTAGTTGAAATTGAATTAGTTGCATAAAAACATGGGCACGCGATGACGTAAATATTTCGGGAAAAGTGAAATTTACTTGATATTTTAAAAATACAATGTTACTGCCTCGTTAAAAACCTTACGCCCCAGAGTGGGGTTCCCCGAGTAAAGAAAAGAGTACAGTAACAATATATGTACATACTAACTATAACAGCATGCGTACATAGTATCTACTCATCAATATCTAGATCGTTCATGCGTTCGAGGTCAGCGTATGCCTGCACGATTTCAGGATCCTCTAGTTGATGCTGTTGTCGCTCTTTAGCTAATTCCTAGTCTTTGGCGCATGTGATTATCTCCACCATTCTGGATGTGAGGGGTGATCTCCTTTCTTCAATTATTCTCCCTACCGTGCTGAACATCGCTTCTAAAGAAACGGTGGACACCGGCGCCAGGAGAACATCCCGTGTGAAATGTGACAGCACAGGAAATATCCGCTTATTATTCTTCCACCACTCGAGCAAATCTATCTTGTCTCCACCAGTAAGATCAGAATCAATATTTGCAAAATCATGCTCCAAGTAGTGGTTCAGCTCTAAGAAAGAATTCCACTTGCAGGCCGCTTGAGACTGAGAGAACGGAGAAGTAGACTTACCATTTAGCTTCTTCCATAAGTGTGATGTCAAGCTTGTCTTTTCTTGTTGCGTCTGTTGTGAGGCCTCCGATTTTGCGCTGTTGCCAAACTTGTCATGATACATACAAAAAATACAAAAAAGCTCATCTTTGACATGTACAAAATCTTTCGAATAATCAAGGCTAAGGCATTCACCTATTCCCTCTATGCTAACCTGTAAACTGCTAACTTTTTTGTAGGATAAAAAATGATACCAAAGATATACAAGTGTGAAATAGAACCAAAATATCTAATAAAAATTTCCTCCATTGCTACGACGGTATGGCCTACTCCCTAGATTTAGCAATTTTGTCTGCAATTAACTAAATAAATTCTATAACTAAGCAAGAGGGCGGATAATAAACACCAGATAGAACCTTTGTTGCTTTATAAAAAGGTCTTCGTATCCCTCTATACTGTCCATATAACAGTCATCCATGCCGTAGTCTCCCATGCTTGGCGAGAGAGGACGAACATCAACGGGAGTCGGAGACGAAGGACGACTAGGGGAGCGATGACGAGAGCTTACACTGAGTCGTTTTGCTGTCCTTTTTGACCTTCAACTCTTTTGCATACCGCTTGGGAGCTCCTTGGCACTATGACTCCTTGGTAGCATAGTGGATAGATGATGATTGGCGAATAAATGGGGATTTGGGGAGTGTAGAGGGATGTTGAAGAAATAGTGAGTGTAGAGGGGTGTTGAAGAAATGGGGAGTGTAGAGAGATGTTGAAGAAATGAGAGATTGATTAGCCCCCTCCTCCCCATCCCCCGGTCGCCTTCCTCTTCCACCCACCTCCCCGCCGCCTCCTTCTCCCTCACCTCCCGGCTTCCTCCTCCTCTCCCACCTCCCATGGCCTTCTTCTTCTCCCACCCTCCTCCTCCCCATCCCTCGGTCACCTTCCTCCTCCACTACCTCCCTCACCGCCTTCTCCCTCACCTCCCGGCCTCCTCCTCCTCTCCCACCTTGCTCACCGCCTCCTCCCTAGTTCCTGGCCCCTCCCTCCCAGTCGCCTCCTCCTCTCCCCACCTCCCATGGCCGCCTTCTTCTCCCCTGCCTCCTCCTCCCCATCCCTCGGTCACCTTCCTCCTCCACTACCTCCCTCAGCCTCCGCTTCCTCTCCCGCCCCTGGCGACCCCTCCTCCCCTGGCCCCCAGGGCTAGCCAAGGCGAGCACCGACAGGAGCCAAAGTAAGGCGGCTCAAGCGTGTCGCTATGGTTGGAGATGCGTGGGGTGGCGACATCGATGGGAACCAAAGCAAGAATCAGCTGGAGCAAGACACAAAGCCAGGAGTGGAGAAAGGCAAGAGAGAGGAGGAAGAAGAGATAAGGAAAAGGATAAGGAGAAAGAAAATAGAAAAGAAAAGGGAGTGGCCAAGAATGATTCGGCCAAACAAGAGAAAGGAAACAGGAGGGGAGAGAGATTAAGCGTGCGCAATAAAATCTTATTCGAGAATGTTTAACTTTGAGTCTTCCATTGAATGCTAAAATTACTAAATAAAAATTTGCTAATCATGTTAAATTGTTTGAAGTGATGCTGGAATGCTTGCTATTCTGTTCGGCCGCCTAGGCCCCCTTGGCGCTAGGCGGCGCGCCTAGTGCCTAGGTGAACATTGTGAGTGACAAGTAAAAACTCTGGTTATTATCGCAGAGAGAAGACGCTTGTAATCAGCATCAGTTTGATCATGTGCTCAATGAATTTGCCTGCTTTCATGTAGGAGAAACATGATTAGAAAACCTAGGCACATGCTGGCTTCAGTAACACGGACTCGGTTCTATTTTTAGACCTTGTTATTGCCATGGTCTTCATTCAGAAGAGCAATGCTCTCCAAGTTGGTGTTTCAGGTAATGAAAATTTTGGACCTAAAAAAAAGGTAATGAAAATTTTGACCATGCAGTTCAACATCAGCTGCAGGGGATTTTGTACCCACATAATTCATCTCTAATAACTTGTCCTACTGAGTTATGATTGAGATATCTATGCTACTTGAACTATCATTGTACTTTGTATGTTATGGAAAGAAAGCTAAGTTGTACATTGTTGTGGAAAAAATAAGCAGCAGGCGTTCTGTCATTATGCACATTATCTAATGGACCTGAAGCGCTCACAGAGTTTATCATTGCATCAAGAGACCCAGGTTGGTCTTTAACAGAAGTTGAAAAGTTAAAAAAAATTGCAGTCAGATTGGACAATGAATTCCGTGTGCAGCAATCATCTCATCTCACTTTGGAACTGACCTTCTGCATATACATATTTTTTTTAAAAAGAAAACAAGATCCTGCCTAATCTGCATCATCTTCTTTGTATCAGGTCACATCATACTGAGCAGAGGCCAAGGTGGCTCTGTCAAATATACTATTTCTTATGGTACTAATTGGTAGGTAACCTCCAAGTTGAATTTGTAATCCTGTCTGGCCAAAAGTACTGACGGATTGTTGTACTTGTATCAGGTCATATCATACTGAGATAATGCAAGGTGGCTCTGTCAAATGTATTATTTTTTTATGGTAATTGGTAGGTAACCTCCAAGTATAGTATGTAATCTTGTCTGACAGAAGTACGACTGATTGTTAATCTAGTAGTACTAAACTAGTAATCTTTACTATTATAAAAGAAGGAGTTGGTGGTTGGTCCGGCCTCTCCTACTCCTTCTCACAAAAGGCAGCTCTGACATGTGGCCCCAAAACACCCATTCTCCACTTTCTCAACTCTAACCGCTCTATTCTCTTAACTTCTCATCATTCTCCACTTTCCAACCGATCAAAATAACTTTCTTCTATAGCACGATTATCTATATATTTAATGAGTTCCGTTGTAACGCACGAGTACGTAACTAGTCATCAGTACATACCAGTGAGTGGTGAGTGCGGCGAACATCCAAGTAAGAGATGATGCATAGAAACTGCCAATATTGCCAACAGTTGTTTGATACAACCAGCATGGTACCCAGGTTTTCTGACTCTGGCTAGAATTTGATTCTCACTATGTACTGGGTGAGCCATTAGTTTGCTACAGTAGTTTCCAGGGCTTTATCCCATAACATTTTGCTCCAAATAAGAAGACAACAATCAATATCGAAGAGAACTACTACCACACGCTGTATCGTTAGGATGCGACGGCATAACTCCTCCTTTGCCGCCGCTCCCCCTCCTCTCCCTCTATCTTCTCTTGAACTGGCGTCGCGGCTCCCCAGCTCCCTTCTCCACCACCGGCGGTCGACCGCGACCTCATCACCTCGCCGCGCCGCCGTCTCCTCCTCCTCCACTCAACCTAATATTCAGTGCACCTTCATCGCCGTGCCTCTCTCCGTCGTCGTCTATCGCCTCTCTAACCTCCCTCTATTTCTGGGGATACGAAGAATCCGTTGTCGACACATCAGGAGTCAGAGGTGAAGGAGAAGGCGAGGATGATGCTAGAATTGAAGAAGGAGATAGGGGAGGATGATGCTAGAATTGAAGGAGGAGGTAGGGGGACAGCACCAGAGGTGGCCATCTGATGGCCGGAGGCAACCGAATCCAACAACGGATCAGTGTACCCTTTTCTAATATTTCTCAGTATTGAAAGGCATACCTAGTGTTCCACTTCGCTCCTCGGGTTCAGTACGGCCCAGCCCATCTGCGTTCAGCTCTCCTGGCCACTCTGCGCTGCTGGCTTTCAGAACGGCCGAGATGTGCTTGGAAAATCCGAGCTCAATCTAGACCGGCCCAAGAAGACGCTGGGTTTCCTTTATCGTTGGCGGTGGAGACCGGAGAAGCAAACAATGATCGGAAGCCCAACATTAGGTGGGCCGTTTGGATGTTCTCCGATGGAATTGTCGCGTACGCGGTGTTTTTTCCCCTTCGAATCAGGAGCTTTACTCATTCATTAATAGTAGGGTACAATCATCCCGTAGGCATTTACAAAGAAAGGTCGGTGCTTGTAACCACATACACCGATCGTTACCTACATAAATTTGTTTCGCACAGGGATGGGCTGCAACATTAGCGGATCTTCGTACAAAGGAAATTTGAAAAGCTACAAAAACCCTTAAGTAGCTCATGAATTTCATCGAGGACGGGCTTAATCTCTGAGTGGTGGTGGACAGCGGAGATACTGATACAGACAGCGCATGTAGTTTGTTTCGATTTTCAGAGGAGCTAAAGCCAAAAGCCAAAGGCAAAAGTAAAAAAAAAAATGGCCCCTTAATCTCCGAGCGATGGTTATGTCCAGTGGCGGATCCAGAATTTTACCAAAGGGTATGCCGCACCAAAATTTTTATATGCAATTCGGTAAAACCATTTACCGATTCGGTAAATAATTGTAAATTTTGCACCGTAATTCGGTATACAGGCACTAAATAATACGATAAGTCTTAAATACAAGGATTAAGTTGGAAACTTGCATAAATTACAATATAAATAGTTCAAACAACATACTAATAGTCTCAAATATACATAAAAGAGACTTATAATACTACTTATCTGACTTTTTTGGCCTACACTTTCTAAAGGACATGAAAGTCTCGATTATATCATCTTCATCTATTTTGAGTCAATTTCACAAGTGAGTTAAAATCATTTGATCAACTCAGCCAAAATATCATCTATTTCACAAGGAGCTAGTAGTGTTGTACTGTTGTTACCTCACGTTCACGCCTTCACGGTGAGGATCAAGCGTCACGGCGCGTCACGGCGTCATGCGAGTACGCGACTCACGCGTGCGGCAGCCGGCAGGCGAGGCGAACGGTCTCGCTGAGCTGAGGATCTAGCGGCGCGTCACTGCAGGCGAGGCGAATCGAAGCTACGAAGGTGAACCGTCTCGCTAAGCTGCTGAGGAATGGAACTGTCTCGCTGAGAAATCGGATCGATCCGATCGAACGACGCGTCACGTGCCTACTACTTGGTGAGTCCACCGCATGTGGTATGCGGGGCCCACCCGGCATACCCTGTAGATCCGCCACTGGTTATGTCGAGCCTTCCACAAGTTGAAAGAGAGAGAATCGGTTATCTCCATCAAAAGCCCCATCAATATTTATCTTTAGAGAGTGACTATTATATAAGTGATTGTTTTTTTCTTCATTTTCAATCATCTTTTTACACTGTAATTTTATGTGACTGAGAATGCAATTTTAGGAGGGGATGAATTAGTACACTGCAACTTTAGGTAACTGAAAGTGCAACTTCAGATAACTGAGAGATAAAAAACTCAGTTTACTGTGCAATAACAAAACCGTTCGGCGGTTGAGACCATTTATCTGACTTCTTCTCTTTCTCTGTGCCATGAGGGTTGGCAGCCAAGACGATCAAAAGCTGGAATTACAGGCATCGGCGCTTCTCCATGTCGTTTTTTCTTACTGCGTGCAATCCATAGAGAATACACGCCGCAAAGAATCGGGTACGCGTACGGCTACGGGCGACAGCAGCAGCCGCCGACGCAGTGGGGATGCCACGGCCCGGCTAGCGCGGCGAAGTCGGCGTCTTTCACAACGTTCGGCGACGTCGACACGGCGGAGATCGACGGGCCCTGCCTCTCGTGGAGGCTCAACATGATGCCCTCCTCGACGGCGTCCGGGAGAGCCTGTTCCAGCACTACTAGTTAACAGTACTAGTAATTTTGATCAGCTTAGTTAAGCAACGAGATCACCACAAAGTAGAGTACTACATGACCAACATGCATGCGGCAAGTATGGAGGTTGAAGCCGCTGGTCGATTCCGGTAGCTAGCTAGCTCGCGTGTCAATTTGTTCTTTACATTTCTTTTGTGATTTGCCTAACAGTACTTTCCACTGTGCACTAGTCGTCATCATCATTGGATGCAGAAGTTCTAGTGGATATGTAGAGAGATGTCTGCACTTTTGAGCTGTGAGCTACTCAGGTACAAACGATCAATCATCGCCGGCTGTGCATATTTTTCGGGACCCACAAACGGGTCGTCCTTTTGCTCAGGTCTACAAGATATTCCATCTGATCTTGAGTTGTTTCCTGTTTATATTGACTGAACCTCAGAATACTGAATAACATGACTAGTTGCTCCCAGCCATGGGATGCATGTATGTGGGAGCATTTTCTGGGTTTCGTCTGGCAAGCGTGTAGTATGATGGCTCCCAGCTGAAAGAAACACGTGCAGATCGATCATGGCAATTCCATTTCCCCAGCTTCTTTACACAAGCTAGTTAGTGAAACCGTTCGCCTCTGACTTCCACACCGCTTGGAGCAAAGTACTCCGGTAGAAAGTCCAGGTGAATCACAGTGCTTTCTATACAAAAAATTCATACAAGATTATTGTGAAACTCCCACGTTTCAAACATACGGTAAAATAGACAAAAATCAAGTTACAATACAAAACTTCGAAACAACGGAAATGTGTTGGAATTTCGTATAGAAAAAGAACATTTGTGGTAAATGGTAACCATATTACGAAGGTTAAGTCATGTTTGGCAATGGCTGCGGCTTATGGTTTTGGTGAAATTTTGAATTTTGGTACATTTCTGATGCAGATTACGGGGAGAGAGATACTCACTTGCGATTTTGGATGGTACAGCTGTTGGGCTTTTAACGTGTACATCTTTTAACTTGTAGACCTCGTATTGAGAAAATACTCCGTTTGAAAGTTAGGTACTGTAGCAAAAGCCAAAAGCCACAAGCTTCGGAGGAAAAGAACAGGCTCTAAGTCATGTCAAGATCATCCGCACTGTCACATGGATAGAACTTTTTTGGGGGAGGAACAACATGATTAGGGTTCCATTCTTTTGGGCTTTTGACTTTTCAAAAGTCGAAATAAATAGGGCAGTTTTTTGAAACTGATTCTTCGAACGGCTTTTCGAGTTCAAAACCGTATGCACCGTCCTCGTCGGCATTTCCACCATCTGTTACTGTCTCGAAAAGTACAGACAAAAGCCATCAGTTGTAGCTAGGGGTGTAATCAGAGCAGATACAGACGGATATCGCTCATCCTGTATCATATTCCATTGGACACGGATAATGTCGGATACCCATTTCTCCATTCTGTATTCATTCCATAAGACTTCGGATGGTCGGTCAGACGAAAATTATCCACTTTTTTTACACCCCTACATAAGACATTGGATAGTAGGGGTGCAATCAGAACGAACATAGAGAGACTGATCGTCGAGATGTCAAAAAAAAGAGCACTCAATATTCTTTATCTATTTAGATGTGGCAATCGACCTATCTGTTATCTTGTTTCTATGTGAAGTCATAACAGACTTTCTTATATCACTTAACCAGTGTTCAAGAAGATGGTCTAGGCGGCCGCCTAGACATCACGTAGATGCTAGGCAGCAGGGTGTCGTCGTGCCTTGGCACCTAGTCGGGTGGCTGGGTGGCAGGCGGTCCAAGGTGCGACCAAGGCGAGGTAAGGCGGCTAGGCATGGTGGTCTTCCAGGAGGGTGCGGCGGCCGTGCTGTGCCTAGGTGCACGAGATAGCGACCAAGAACAGGGGAAGGCGGCGACCAAGAGCACGGGAAGAGGAAGAGGGACTGAGGGCTTACCAAAAGTTCCCCTCTGCCTAGCCGGAACCAGCAACGCTACCACCAAGGTTCCCTTCTATCTTCGCCTCCTATCCCCTTCGTTGTCTCCCCTCCACCGTCTTCTCCGCCTTCCCGCCGCTGTGTCCTCTACCGTCTCCCCTCCACTGACAACTCCGCCGGCCACACGGCCCCACTCCCTCCGCTCGACAGATATGCGGGGAAGGTCGTTGGTAGGCGAGGCAACAAGGGGTGGCGAGCAAAGGAGGAGGGCGACGACGGAGGGGAGAAATGAGGGGCTGAGATCTATGGGGGAGGTGGTAGCTAGGGAGGAGAGATATAGGTGATGCCTAGGTTAGATTTACATAAAATTTGATGACTCGATCTGGGACGCTGGATCTTCATCAGATGGTCTAAAATATGACTAATTTTCTTGAATATTGGTTATAGGATTTGATAACTCGATCTAGGATGTCGAACGGTCTAAAATCTGACTAATTTTTATCTAAACATCAAATATATATGCATGTTTGCTTATCTTCTGCTTGTTGTCCTCATTTTTAATTCGTTGCATAGGCTCCCTAGGCGCTAGGCTTCACCTCGCCGCCCGTCTAGCGCCTAACGCTTTCTTGAACATTACACTCGGCTGCATAGGCCCCCTAGGGGCTAGGCTTCTCCTCTCCGTGGTCATCGACTCCACCGACGCCCCCACCTTCACCTCCTCCCCCTCCTTCCACTCCCTCACGTGCTCCATCCTCCACCAGTAGCTTGCCCCCTCCGCTGCCGCCGCCATCTACGTGCGCTTCCTTGCCCTCCTCCCCTCCGCCGCAGCTGCGGACGACGCGGTCACCCCTGCCGTGGTACTCGCCCTCGCCACCGCCGACCTCCGCGCCATCGGCGTCTCCGCCCGCAAGGCCGCCTACCTTCACAACCTCGCCACCAGATTGGCCGCTGGGGACCTCTCCGAATCCGCCGTAGCTGCGATGGACTAGGCCGCGCTCCTCGCGTAGCTCACCCGGGCGAAGGGCGTCGGCGAGTGGACAGTCCACATCAGGGGCGGACCCAGGGCCCGGCGACCCTGGGCCCCTGCCCGGGCTCATCTTCCGCATGAGACTCTTTTGAGCCTGCTGTGTTCTTTAGACTTTAGCCAATTTTTCAGGTTTGGAGTTGGTCGGAGTGCTGCATGGGTCGTGATTCATGGTAGGGTTTGATACTATTTTCAGCTCGCTGGTGAGATCAACTAGTACAGCATGGATGCTTGGCTCCAGCAGATGCATGATGACCACATCAATTACAACTGATGTATCTATTGTCGACATATTCTTTTTCGTTTTTCAATCGGTTTTTTATTCGACTTCCTTCACTAATTACTATTTATTTTTCTTGTATTATGATCTATGTTTCTGAGCGCTTGCTATTTAGACTTTGTTCTTCGTTCAAACTCGTCAAATTCTCTGGGTCCGCCACTGGTCCACATGTTCATGATCTTCTCACTACACCGCCCCCACGTGCTGCCGTCCGGCGACCTCGGCGTTCGCAAGGGCGTGCAGGAGCTGTACAAGCCGAGGGAGCTCCCAAACTGGAGGAGATGGCGGCATTGTGCGAGCGGTGGCGTCCGTACAGGTCGGTCGGCGCCTGGTACATGTGGCGCCTCATGGAGAGCAATGCGAGGTCGTAGCTAGGTTTGGATCATGTTGTATGTGACGGTCGTCTGTATTTGTTGTCCTCAAGCTGTCAAATTTAGACGACGATGTGGCAGATGCTGCGCTGATTACTGAAATGTTGTGTTGACTTTGTGTGTCTGTGCACACTACGTTTATACGGTGTGCGGTCCTTGCAAAGTTGCAACTGGAACCCCGAATAGTTTCAGATTCAAATGCTACTATGGTTGCAAGCTTGTACTCGTCTTAGATGTGTGCATTGTTGTCCTGACACTTGTGGAGAAGAGGGAAAGTTTTGTGGTTGGAATTGATATGATATCGCCGTCTCTCCATGTCTGTGCTTGTATACCATTGTTCAGTCCTGACTTGATTGTAGATCATGTTAGAGCTAGTATCATATATAATCACTTGAAATTTGATCATACTGTTTTTGAAAGTGTCTGGAATAATGCTTGTATTTTAACCAATCTGCAGACTGTTCTTGATTCTACCGTAGTACTGCCCTCGATTTTACCGTACACTAGTGATTCTTAACAGCGAATATTGGTGGGCTCAAATGTGGACTATTCTGGCATTGGATTCTTTCTGTGGTTCTCGAACACAATTTAGTGACCTCTCTTTTTTTGAGCACGACGTTTGAAACGGAAAGTGGCGGCGGCGAGGATTCTGTGCTTTCTGAACTCGTGGAGTTCAAACTGAATATAATGCTATCATAATATGGTGGCCAGCTAAACCAGTTATTGGAGGCAACATAATGCTATCAGGCACAACTCTGTATAAATAACACAAATACACGAGTTTACATTGACAGTTTACTTCAGAACTTAGCTCAAGGGGACAATGAATACATGCAGTTCATGAATGTAGATGAGGATCTACGACAGCATGGAGACTCAACCTTGCCCACAACCTAATACTATATACACAGAGCACTCACTTTTCTTCCTTTTATTCTCTAAACAATGCTGGATCACTTTGCTTCCTCCTAGAACTTGGGTCCATTCTTAGGGATCTAGTTTATCTAATGGGTGCGTAGATACAACTTCGTTTTCTGTGCACTGGAGCTTCGAATGCTTCATCCTGAAAATGATAAGAGAACACTTCACTGTAAGTTTACCTAAACTCTGAACATTACTAAGATAAACTATTGTTTGTAGATACTCAAATAAAAGAGAGTTGCTCTTTCTTTCTTTTGCTTTGTTGTATGTAGACTGAGGTTAGGCTAATGGGTGCGTAGATAATGCGGAGCTCTACAAAATCTAGCAAAAAATGGGCTAATACTTCTGCCTTCTAACTTGTAAGACGTACTTTTGTTGATTTTTTTTAGTACTACTTTAGTTGATCTCACTGTAAAGCATTGCATATGCAAAATAGCCTAGTCAAAAAAGAAAAGAAACAAAAGAACAAGAACCCACCCAAAGCATACCCACCCGCACCTCCTCAAAAAGCATGGGAAATCAACCTTTTGGCAATCAGCTGTGACTTGTAAAGGAAAAGGAGAGGTGCATGTCGGCTATGGTCACTTCTTTTCAGTTTATAGCTTACCACTTATGGTTTCCTCCGACACAAACAAGCAGAACGGTTTCTTCGCTGTCTTTTTGAAGTGGCTTATCAGGATAGTTTTTTTGAAACGGTTTATCGGTATTCAGTTCGTTCGTATAAACACTCACGTTATGACCAAAAATCATTAACCGCAGTCGAAAAGAACCCACCCTACAAGCTGGAAGCACAAGGGGATAGACCGCAAGATCCAAGCTTTTCTTTCGGAAGTAGGAGATTATTCTGGTAGTGCTAGGATTAGATCCCACGTGATTAGTGGGCGTTAGAGGATAAAGACCGATAAATTATAACCAGGTCCCTTGTCGAAGTGCCAGAGGATGCAATTTGGCACATAGAAAGTTTGTGATATCAGCCATGCATGGTGGTAACATCTACAGAAAAGAAAATACTTAATGCCCCTGCATGTTGTGCGCTTGATGAGTTCAACCATCTGTGGCACAGTGATGCACGGCCGACTCTTCATCGGTGTTTAGAAAAGCATGGCAATAGTTACTGACCTATGACACTGGCGTGCTTATACTCAACTGAAAACTTAATCAGAAGCAAGCAGGTCATCGCATATTTTTTGCAGCTGAAGATTGCTTGGGAGAAGTGCCATGATCTTGTTACCTTAGGTCCAGAATCCCTGCGTCTTGTACTTGGGGTACGGCACTCGTTTGGACTCGATCGTCTTGACGTCGTCGACGAGGACTTCGTAGTGGCAGCGCACCTCCTCGGCGGACTTGCTGCCCCCCATGGCACTGGACACCTTGTCCCACAGGTTGGGCGTGCCCTCGCCGTAGTAGGCGAGCGCCTCCTCGAACATCTTGTTCTCCTTCGGGCTCCACGCCGAGATCGAGTTGGAGGAGGAGCTCCGAGACCCAGAAGACATCTGCGGTAAGATGCTGAGGTGCTACTGCCAGCACCAGTGCTAATGCTTTCCTGTGTCTAGCGTCTTTGACTCCCAAAGTTTTTTACTCTGGAGAACCTCTGGTGGTTTGGTCTCTCTTGCTGCAAGGGCTGCCATTTATAGGCCATTGTTGCCTGGCTGGCTCGTTCTGCGTGTGCGTGAGCTGTAAATTGAGGGGCGATCAATCCGCTTTCGGCTGACGGCTTTCGGTTTTCAGTTATTAGTTTTTTTTATCAAAATTATACTACAACGACTGTTATTTTTTTCTGAATTATTTAATTACAAAATTAAAAAAATATTGTTATATCTTCACGCACAATACAAATAGAAAAAACAAAAAACAAAAAAAGATTAAAAAAACTAAAATTAAGAAGCCTACGCGCTTATTCCGGTTTCTGACTTCTAAAAGCTAGAAGCCCAAGTCGGATTTAACAAGCCCGAATAAGGTCTACAGGTTTTAAAAAAGTGACATGGGGAAGCGTGTGATGAAATGAAAATTTAAGTGAACAAAGAACATGGTGTTCTTTTAAGTTACAGCTAATAGCTTTTGGTTACGGCTGATAATTTTTATCTGCGCTTTTCGATATGATAGCGGACGATGAAGATGTCGACATAGAGGATAGTACATACAATTTTAGACTCGAAAAATCGTTTAGAAAATTCACTTAAAAGAGACTGTTCCGCTTTAACTTTTAGCTTTGAGAGAAGCTAAAAGAAAAAAAAACATGGACGTTAACGACTGCATTTCCCACAGCCTAAGCCTTTGGGTCGAGACGACCGGTGGCGCATGACGCTCAACATGTAAATCAGACCAAATGTTCTTTGGCTTTCGGGGAGTCCAATTGTAGGGCTGCTATATTCGCTTACTGTAAAAAGTTAATGGTTTATTGCTGAAATTATATTATAGTTGATTGAAATTATACTATATCTGAAGGTGGCTTATTTGGTGTAATTAAATTTAAAAAAAAATAAAAATAAAAAAAATATGTTAGCTTATCAAGGACAATGCAAACGAATACGAGAAAAAAGAACCGGTAAAAAAATCTTAAAAAACCAAAAATTCAGAAAAAATAAAATTTATAAATAATAAAAAATAAATCAAAAGTCGGAAGTACAAGCCGAAACAAGCGGGGCATTAATTTGGTGATGTTTGGATGACTGGTCATGATCGCGCACGCATGCACATTGCACCCTGTCTAACGTATAGCTTTTGGATGACCGGCAGACCTAAACTATGGATCAATCTATCAGGAGGTATTACTATCCAGCCGCTGTCTTGTCATCCTTGGCCCTTGCAGAGACTACAGGATGGAGTATAAAACATAGTGCTCCGGATGCATGCGCCCTCTCCATTAATTCCAGCTAAGTTACTAGCTGGCTCGCTCCGAGTAGAAACTTGTGAAGCCTTCGGTGACCTTGCATATCTTGTCTCTCTCTCCTCTTAAGTAGCAGGTCCATCATATATTGATCACATGTCTTACCAGGTTGGCTTAACAAGTTTGCAAAGTGTTAAAACTTTTGACTACCGCACCATGGCATGGCAGCCTGGATGTAAACAATTTATCTCTGTTCGTTTCGACTTGAGCTTCTGGGTTATTTTTACTATTTCTAAATTTCGTTCTTTTTGTCTTTTTGGCTTTTTAAACTTTTTTGTCGGGTTTTTTTCCCGTATTTGTTTGCATTATCTGTAATGAGCTAATCTATTTTTTTATTTTTAATATTTAGTTACGCTAAATAAACCACTAGCAGTTACAGTATAATTTCAGCCATAAACCAATTTATTTCAGCTATAACCCAGTTTATTCCAGTCTAACCTTTTTTTGTACAGCTGAATAAGTAGGCTTGATCTGGGCTGCAGGCATGGAAGGTTGGAAGAATATGTTCCAAAGCAAAGGCCTCTTGAGCCCTCATTTGGACGAAATAGTACGTATCAGTTATCACTATCGATCACCTGCAGCCATGGCCTTGGAAGATGGGATCGCATCTGTTCTATGGTCCATGCATAGTCATAATTCTGAACATCTTGTTCAATAATAAATCCAAAAAAAAATCCTGATCATGCCATGCACACAAGATGCTGCCGTAGCAGCACACATCACGAATGAAGCTTCTGTGAATTGTGATCACTATGAGACTGACATGCAGGCTGATTGGCTGTGGCTTTGCCCCCAAAACCTCTAAATTCAGTGCTCTCTCTCTCTCTCTCTCTCTCTCTCTCTCTCTCTCTCAATGCTCCATCCCCTCATGTACCAACCACCTGATAGCATATAAATTACTAATTCATCTCAGACATCTCTCAAATGATTACTACGGTGGTTCAAAAAGAGTTCTTAGAACTTCATAGTAATTATGTTTCGAAAAGAACTTCAGAGTAATTTACATGTCCATGCGTTAGGATTTCATTGGAAGAATAGCAGGATGTGGGCTAAGAGCATCCATTCTCTGCATCGAATCGACGCGATATGCGCAATCTCCGCCATCCGGTGTACTATCCATAGAACATATTCCAATGGCGAATGGCAACCGGTGAAGGGTGAGCACCCTGGGGACCAAAGGAATATACACATATACACACACTTTCATTCTAATATACCACTTAAACGTTTATTTTATATCTCTTTATCATTTTTGGTATACTTAAATACTAATTCTAAGATACTTCAATGCAGCTTAGTTGAAATTTTTTTATCGGAACCATTTATTTTTTGCTATATACACTTTTTCACATATAAAAGGAGTACATACACAAATTATGCTATAAAAAAATGAACTTTCATAAAATTTTTCGTGGAACTCACTTTGGGGTATATTATACCATTATTAGAGTATGCTCAAATAGATAAAGATGTATAACAACAACATTAAATGGGTATGTATATATATATATATATATATATATATATATATATATATATATATATATATATATATATATATATATATATAAAATAGGTATGTGTAAACTTCCCATCTCCAATGACCCTGGAAAGAGAATTGACTACATGCCGTCTTGTTCCTGGCTTGTGGCTGCTCATAGAATCCTGGAAGAATTCGCATATTGCCTGTCCTGGACAGAGAGGGAGATTTGATTTGCAGCCACTTGACTTGTCCAAAGGCTGCCGTCTCTCGGGACGAACTGGGGCGTGGAAGATCCTGGTCCATCAGACGCGTTGGACCGGGGCGGCAAGCGCAAGTTGCACTTGCGTCTTGATTCTTGCAGCATGGATCGAGCCATCCGGAGATCTCTCCCTGGGAATCATATCTGCGTAAAAGCCATCGGAAAGATGCAGGATTCCCTTTGATATTTTAAACCATCCGAGCAAAGCTTTTAGGGAGATGCTGGCTAAGTTGCCAGTGAAATGAAATGCAAGCTTCTTTCATGTATTTTGGAAGCATTTCCTGTTGATTTTGGACTACTGTTATGCCAGTTTAATTCTGTTGTTCACTGTCATGCATCAACTCGAAATAATTCAGTTTTGGAGTTCTTCTGTTTGCTTATTGTATACGTATCCCGAAGAAATGGAGAACCTGGATTGACTACACGAAGTAGTCTTCAAATGAAAAGGGAGAGAAAAGAAGGCATATTGTGTAGAATACATTATCTTGCAGTAGCTTTTGATCTACAGAGATGTTTTGGTTCTTCAAATTATTCGGACGTTGAAATTTCAGGACATCCCAACTCGAAGCCATTCGGACAACCGACTTTCGTGCGTGGTCGAAGCCAGCTGGTCAGACCACCTAACACAAAGCGGTCAGACCGTTAAATCTGAGATCCAGTTTTAACAAATGCATATTAACCGAAACTATTTCAAACGTAAATTTCAATAAAACCTAAATATTAATTATCATTATTATTCAAATGCACGATCATCACATGATCTAACAGGTATCTTGCCACTTGGCAGCTGCTTGATCCTATCAAGTAGCCTGGATTCTGTGGCCGTCGCTGCATCAGAGGGATCCCAAATCTTGTCGCACAAAGCTTGTGATTCGGATTCGGCTCTACTCTGATCAGCAAGTTGGGGAGATGCGAATCCAGGGTGGTCTCTGCATCGCGGTGTTGGGAGGGATTCAAAGTGCTCGCTTCTTTTCCTGTGAAAAGGAATCGCGTGTGGATGTCCAATCCCGCTAGAGATTCGCATCGCAGGCTTATTATGATTCCCAAAGGCCATGGTTATCTGGTGC
The DNA here is from genome assembly GCA_036346245.1 of Bonia amplexicaulis. Lineage (NCBI taxonomy): Eukaryota > Viridiplantae > Streptophyta > Magnoliopsida > Poales > Poaceae > Bonia > Bonia amplexicaulis. The sequence goes on along the minus strand of CM070749.1, from coordinate 14,683,712 downwards.
GTCGTCACACATGGTTAGCAGTGATACAACCATGCAGGCAGAAGTCGGTGAAAAAGGTCAAAATGTTTAACGTTTGGATCGTCCGTTGATCATTCGTATGTACGGCGCCGTAACTCGTGAGTAGTCAGCTCCAGGCACCTGATCCACAGTCCACACGGTACCGTGTATCTGAATTGAAGCCTTTGTAAATGCTCATGCAACTTCTCACTGTTTCCAGCATTTTTGCCTATGACAGTCCTAACTCATAAAGAACTAAGTTAAATATTTTACTTCCCTGTGTTCTGAACACTGGTAAACACACCAATAGAACTGCTATACCGAAGATTCCCATAAAGAACTCAATGGAATATCTTATGGGATTCAATCAATAAAAGAGCAGGAAGACATACCCATCACGGTTTCTCTTCAGCTTTTGATTACTACGTGGATCCCTAGGCAGCAGAGCCCACAAAATTTGCAACATCAAGGGGATGCTAGAACATAAAAACATGAGAAACCTAGCATGTAACTGGGATAAATGTTTCAACGTACCTAATAAGTGCTTTATATCAAGAAGTTCTGGTTGAATCTTTGTGGAGCTTTATATCTCAGACAGATAATATAAATTTCAGTACATGTGGAATGACTTACTGTAGGTTTAGTCACCTCAACCTTCTCAAATAACTGCAAGTGGGTATATTTGATGCATCAATGAACTACCATAAAATAAATAACAAAAAATTGTAATAAAACCTGTGAATAATACATACCTGTTTAAGACAGTGCATAATAAAGTTGTAATCTTGAGACCTGAAAACCTGTTGAAGAAAAAAAATTGATTTAAGAATTAAGATGTGTACTGAAATACCTAGAGCAATCACCCTATTCCAAACAGGCCCTCATGGGGATTAGTCAATAATAAAAACATGAGAGCTCTACAAGAAGGCATCAGCCATCAAAACTGCCCAAGAAGACGCCAGAACAATTCCTGCTGCTAGAGTGCTAATACAGTACTGAACTACTATGAATGCTTACTTGCACTAGCCTACATAAACGAAAATGCTATTACTACACTTCCCTACGAAAGAAACTACGAAAACTGCACACCGCAAAACCCATGAACAACAAATGTGTATCGGCATGTTTGCAGTGGAGAAGATATTTTTACATTAACAATTGCCTTGCGAAACAAAACATCATACTCAATTACTAAGAAAGCCGCAGCAAAGTATTCAACAATGCAACAATTACGCCTTAAAAGGAGCCCTTTTGTGGATATATTCTTACCTTGGTGATGAAGGCACCCTTGGGGGCGAGGAACATGGTGGCGAGGCGTAGGGCGTCGATGACGAGCGCGGACTGCGTGGTGGCCTCCTGCGCTCACGCGCCGCCGACGTTGGGTGACTCGTCGTGGAGCACGGCGTCGAAGGCGGCGATGCCTTTGGAGTCCATGAGCCTCCGCACCGCAGCACGGCACTTGGTGGTGGTGACCCGCGGATGGGGCGGATGGGCACAAGGTCAACACCGAAGACGAAGGCGCCGACGGGGGCGTAGTTGACGGCCACCTGGACCCATCCTCCGGGCGCGGCGCAGAGGTCGAGCACGGCGCGCGCCGTCGGAAGCGGAACCGCGCGTCGGGCTGGAGCAGCTTGAAGGCCGCGCGACTCCGGTAGCCCTGCTCCCTGGCGAGGTGGTAGAACTTGTCCTGCCGCTGCTTCCCCTTCGCCTTCCCCCGCCGCCGATGAGCCTTCTCAGTGGAGGAGGGGACGGGGGAGCTAGGGTTTTGGATGTGGTTTTGCCCGGGCGCTTCGCTGCTTTGGTCGTGGGCTCGGAGGCGGTTAAGACGTCATGGTCTAATGGGTTCGTGGACCTGGGCCTCTTTTAGTTTGGGCCGGTGCAAAACAACAGAACGTTTCGTCGTCGTCTCCTTCCTCAGTTCCTCTCTTATCCCCTCTTCTTGTGTTGCAAGCGCGCACGAACACCGGCACACCGCACTGCCACTTCCCAAGTCGCGGAGCCTTCCCCTCCCTTCCCTTCCTCTCCGCATGGAGCTCGGCCTCGCGCTCCGGCTCGTTGCGCCACCTGCTTGTCTCTCTCGTCGAGCGCTTCCTCTGCAGCCGCCTTCTCTTTCTCCGCGTGCGCCCCGAGGAAGCCGCATCCGCGCCTCGAGGCGCGAACGTAGGGTTGGGGTTGTGTCAAGTGGGAGTATGACCTATTCGGTGGTAGAAGAGGAGGAGGAGGAAGTGAGCGAAGGGGAGGGCGTGCAGGTGGAAGAGGAGGAAGCTGCAGCGGTGACGACGAGGCCGCGCCTGGAACTCATCGAGAAGCCGTACCGGAGCCTGGCGCTGCTCGACGAGTACGAGTCGGAGGAGCTAGGAACCTCTCATTGCTCCAACCACCGCAGCGGTGAGGCTTCTGTGCTTGCTGTGTATATAATTAGTTGGAGTTTAGTACTGGCTGAGTAGACTGTGTGTTCCCCTTGGTCTGGTAACTGTATATGATGTGTGCTAGTTCTAATCTCTAATCACCAAATACTAATAGTAACAGAAGACTGCATAGGGCTGATTTTGAACAGGCTTCAGGGAGAAATAAGAGGAAATAGCTTATCTATTTTAGAATTTATAAATAAAACTACTCCGCAGTTGAACAATCTTCATGTAGTAATACTGTAGCATGCTTCCACAGGTTATGTTGCTGTGTTGGGGAAGCCAAATGTTGGAAAGAGCACCCTTATAAACCAAATGGTTGGTCAGAAGCTTTCAATTGTAACAGAGAAACCACAAACTACACGGCATCGCATTCTTGGTATATGTTCTGAACCAGAATACCAGGTACCTTGAGTCTGTAAAGCACTTGTAGAATTCAATTCAATGCAATGCAAATTAATATTCTCAGAGGTTTCTGGTCTCATAAAGGGGATCGTGTTAATTCCTCACTGCTAATCTGAGTTATCATTTAGTTTGCAGATAATACTTTATGACACGCCCGGTGTCATTAAGAAGGAAATGCATAAGCTAGACTCGATGATGATGAAGAATGTTAGGAGTGCTATTGGCAATGCAGATTGTGTGCTTGTTGTTGTCGATGCTTGCAAAGTGCCTGAAAAGGTATTTGCCAACAGTAATAAAGAAATGGATGGATCTTCTTATTCGACCAATCTACCTTACATACAGTGTCCTTTTGTGTTTTTAGATTGATGAGATGCTGCAAGAAGCTGTGGTAAACAAAGATACTGAACCTCCTGTTCTGTTAGTATTGAACAAGAAAGATCTCATAAAGCCAGGAGAAATTGCAAAGAAACTTGAGGTAAGGGACTTTTACAAAATTGAGGGGATGAATTTTGTGCTTACCTCGACATTCAAACGGTACTTATTTTCTGACAACTCTCTTCACAGTGGTATAAAAAATTCACTAACGTTGATGATGTTATACCAATAAGTGCTAAATTTGGTCATGGAGTGGATGATATCAAGGAGTGGATATTGTCAAAGCTCCCGCTGGGTCTTGCTTACTACCCCAAGGTATCAGCACATAAGATTCAAAATTCTCCTATGGCACCTTTGCAAGCGGTTTCTTGAACTTGGATGAGCATTTTCTCTACTAATGTATACCCAGCAAATCAAGTAAAAATGTTCAATGCATTTAGTGGTATGCACAAGTTGTTTTTTCGTCCTTAATCTGCCATAAATCAACACCTTTTGGTAGTGTGAGTTAATCAGAGATTTTATCACTTTGTTCTAGAATGTGAGCCTGCTTGCTGATGTGCTCATGCCAAATTTGGAACCTACAAATCTTGTTTTGGTCAGTCTTTCTTTTACTGATAGAGGTACTAATAAATCAACTTTGTGTAGGCAGCATGTCAGATCCCTTTTTCTCTATTTTGTACACTGAATTAACATGATAAATTATGGAAAATTATTGTATGAATGCCATTGGTAGCGTCAGTTGCAAACTAACCATAGTCCTGAGAATGTTACCATAATTGTTACCATAGTCCTGAGACAGTTTGTAAGCTGACACTGTAAAGTCAAAGCCAGGAATAACTTAATTAGCACAGCTTGGTTACTAACTTCCTGCTACAAATCAAACAGTAAAAATTGAATTAGCACAGCTTGGCTACTAACTTCCTGCTACAAATCAAACAGTAAAAATTGAATTAGCACAGCTTGGCTACTAACTTCCTGCTACAAATCAGTCGTGTGGAAATGTTTTTCAAAACAGAGAATAAGGACTTCCACGACTTTTCAACTTAAAGTCAGTATGATGCTAAAATCATAGTGCTAAACCCTTTGTTGATTAGATTTGGATATCATTTTTACTGCTTTGTTCTTTTATCTGTTAAAGGAAGTTAGAAACATATGATCTATGATATACAACTTGTGTGATGTGTTCTTGCCATGAGCTCTCATATTTGTTTACTGGATGCTGTACTACTACGAATTTTCTAAATATTCACTTTGATGTTTAGCTACAGCCAATAAGTCCTAAGATTACAACACATCAAATATATTTATACATGTTGTTCTTGTTCCAGGACATAGCTAGTGAGCACCCTGAGAGATTTTTTGTGGGGGAAATAGTGAGGGAAAAGATTTTTGTTCAATATAGGCAGGAAATTCCATATGCATGCCAGGTATATCTTCTGGTGCTTTTCCCTGTCAGTTTAGTGCAGCATATTCTCCTTTTGCTAGCCTTTGTTTCTGAGACGTAATTTTGTTCGTCGCAGGTTAATGTTGTAGGTTACAAAAGCAGGCCTACTGCCAAGGATTTTATTCAAGTTGAGATACTTGTCGAGAAGGAATCACAAAGAAGCATTATACTTGGGAAGGTAAAACAGATAATAAACCATACCTATGCATGCTTGAATATTTCGGGATTATCATGATTATAAATCCAATTGAATTGAACATAACAAGAAATTGAAGGATTTCATGTAAATTATCTGTTTGGGGATTTTGTGAATAGCTAAATGTAGGTTGTTTTCTCCAAGGATTAGATGAAATAGAAGGTTTATATTTTTCTATTACAGATTAAATCGATTATCTGAAAAGGAACTAGGCCATAAATTGGGATATATATATATATAACACTCGTTATTTTTACTATATAGGACGCTGAAATGGGGCACCATGGTGCCTGGGCATTATGATTTCAAATGCATCAATTCCATCTAAATTCGGGTATATTTTTTGAAAATATCAGTTTTAGGGTATATACTCATCTATAACAATTCAAATAAAACGTATAAGTTTGAAAAAATATACTTAAATTTAAAGTTTTGAAAGAATTTAGATCACATACTTTGTCGATATATATATATATATATATATATATATATATATATATATATATATATATATAT